>OZ005659.1:42624227-43107727 GCA_963930645.1 Salticus scenicus
AAAAATTGCAGAAAATAGGGGAAAACAAATACTAGAATTAGTACATAGCGATGTTTGCGGACCTATTCAGGTACCAACAATAGGTGGTAAATCATATTTCTTAACTTTTGTTGACGATTATTCTAGGTATACAATGATTTATTTTCTAAGTAAAAAGAGCGAAGTAATCGAGAAATTAAAAGAATACGTCAATTTTACCACAAACAAATTTGGAAAGAAACCAGAAACAATAAGGTCAGATAATGGTGGTGAGTACATGAGCAAAAATGTAGAAGAGTTTCTTAAAGAAAATGGTATTCACCATCAGCTCACCGTACCACATTGCCCAGCCCAAAATGGGGTTGCGGAAAGAAAGAATCGTACACTAATCGAAATGACACGTACACTTTTATCAGAAGCCAACTTAGACAAAAAATTGTGGGGAGAAGCTTTAAACACCGCCAATTACCTCCAAAACAGACTATCTACAAAAGCCACTACAAAAACTCCTTACGAATTATGGCATGGTAGCAAACCAAATTTAAATCACTTAAAAACTTTCGGCTGTAAAGCCTATGCTTACATTCATAAAAGTAAACGGGGTAAATTAGATGACAAAGCCCAAGAAGGCATTTTTGTCGGCTATGATAACAGCGCTAAAGCGTATAGAATCTACCTGAAAAACGACTGTGTAATACTTGCAAGAACAGTTAAATTCATTGAAAATACTATAAACAATTCAGGAGAAAACAATGAAATAGAATTACTCTCAGGAAACAATAAAAATGAACACTCCGACACAGAATCGCACATAGGGCGCGAAATTGTCAAAATTGACATAAGTTCACCAGATCAAAATATCACTAGTGAACACGACAACACAAACGACACCTTGAGACGGTCAAATAGACACAATAAAGGTGTACCTCCCGAAAGGCTTATTTACTTAACAGAAAATTTTGAAGCAAATGAACCTAAAGATTATAATGATTTTCTCAACATAACAAACCCACAAGAAAAACAGAACTGGTCAAACGCAATGCAGGAAGAAATGAATTCCTTAATCCAAAACAAAACATTCACATTGGTAGAACCTCCACCAGGAAGAAAAGTAATTGGGTCCAAATGGACTTATAAGGTCAAATATGACTCCTCAGGCAAAATAGCCAAATATAAAGCAAGATTGGTAGCGAAGGGCTTCAGCCAAAAATATGGCAAAGACTTTCACGAAACTTTTGCCCCGGTGGTATCCCATAGCACAATTAGAGCTTTTTTAGCCAGTGCTGCTCACAGAAACAGACAGGTTCACCATATTGATATTAAAACTGCCTTCCTGCATGGAGACTTAGATGAAATAGTATACATGGAACAGCCTAAAGGCTATATTTTACCAGGAAACGAAAATAAAGTATGGAAATTAGAAAAAGCCCTTTATGGCCTTAAGCAAGCCGCCAGATCAAATTGGTGAAACTCTAAAAGAATTCGGTTTTGCACAAAGCACAGCAGATGCCTGCCTGTTTAGGAAAGATGAAACAAACCCCATACATATAATTATTTACGTGGACGACCTTTTAATATCAGGGTCGGACCAACAAATAGAAGAAACTATCGAGAAACTTAGTGAAAAATACGAGCTCAAAAATTTAGGGGAAATAAGTTACTACCTCGGCATCAACATACAAAAATCTAAACAAGGAGAATACTTTATAAACCAAAGATCTAAAATTAAAGAACTCGTAGAAAAATTCAATCTTCAAAACGCTAAGCCCACAAATATACCTATGAATCCTGGCTATCTGGATAATGCCTCCGACGATAATCTACTAAACAACAATACAAAATACAGACAAGCCATCGGATCCCTATTATATATAGCTACTATCTCTAGACCTGACATTGCAGCAGCTGTCAATATTCTAAGTAGACGAAATGAGAAGCCCAGGCAGCAAGACTGGGATGCTGCGAAAAAGATCATATGTTATTTAAAAACCACTGAAAAATTGAATTTGGTTATAAGCGGAAAGGAAAAACCTATACTAACGTGTTACGCCGATGCCGATTGGGCCGGTGATAAATCTGATCGCAAATCGATGACAGGAAATCTATTCTTAGTAGGAAAAACACCAATCCAGTGGACATCGAAAAAGCAAACGTGTGTAGCTCTATCTTCTGCAGAAGCAGAATTCATATCAGCCGCAAACGCTGGACAAGAGATATTATGGCTCACCAGGGTACTAGAGGACCTCGACTTACCACAAGAATTACTCATAAGATTATTCGACGACAATCAGTCTACAATCAAAATGATCGAATCGCCCAAACACACAGCACATTCCAAGCACATTGACATTCGATACCACAGCGTGAAAAACCTGTGTGAGAAAGGGATTATTTCTCTACAATATCTGCAGAGTAAATTAATGACTGCAGATGTGTTGACAAAACCTACTCCTAAGCCAATCTTTCTGAAACACCGCGACAATTTGGAACTAAGACACTATTCCTCGTTTGAGGAGGGGTGACAGAAAACTACAAACTCGAAAAGACTTATTTATTCCAAAAATGTGTTCCGTGAAGAAAAACGAACATTATAATAAGAACAAAAGTGTATCTGTTTCCACCCTCCCAATTTTCCATTCCCTTTCTTTCAAGGGGTGAAGATCTATTATTAGAACTGTACCACGTGATTCCACACCTGTACGTTTTTCATCAGAATAGATTCCAGTTCAGTTAGTGTTTAATTTTGAATATGTAAAGTGAGATCATTTCTCGCTCCTTTCCTTTTATTTTATTTTTATTTTTATTTTCCATTAAATGTACGTTTTAAACCCAAAGAACATGTCAAGATTAATTTCTTCGTTATATTAATAATACAATTACTTTTCAGAGAAGATATTAACAATTGTAATATAGAATAAAAATATTTAGAAGCTACAAGCTAATGGGACAGCCGACTCCTCAGAACAGAAATGGTAAGCTCATCATTTTCATTACTTCTGTTTTTGAATAAATGATTAATTGCTATTCATTCTGTTTGATAAAGCGCTAAGAATGCGCCACCGAGTGCAGAAATAAATATTTATATTACATCCATCCATTCGGTGAAATATAACAACCGGCAACGCCGGCAACCATTACAATTAGCTGTCCATTTTCAGAGTGCCAACGACAAACACATATATCGCCGATATCAGAAACATTAGTACTAAACGTACTGGTGTACCTCGCATGCACATCCATATGATTAGTGCAAAATATGCCCGTTACATCAGAGATAGTATGTTGTTTAGTTGAACGCTATTGTGCTTCAAATAATTTGAGCCCATAGATCATAATGGTAAATTTTCGTTGTGTCCCATGTAAAAAGTTCTAGACTCACCAAAATCTATAAAGTTCGTACCATGGTTACCTATAACATGCTTAAAAATTTTCAGATCAATCGGATGAGGCATTTTGATGCTGTTGCATTTTAAATAATTTGAGTCCATAAGCCACAATTATAAAGTATTTTTGTGTCCCTGTAATAAAACTAAGAATTATATTCACTAAAATCTATATGGTGTCTGCAACTGTGACCTGTAACATGTGTATGAATTTTCAGATCATTCAAATAAGTAGTTTAGAAGCAATCACAATTTAAATAATGAGCCCATAGGACATAATGATTAGGAATTTTTCTTTGTGTCCCTGTAAAAACCACAAAGTGCTAGATTCACCAAAATCTTTATGCTTCATGTAATGGTAACCTACTGTACGTATAAAAATTTCCAACCTAATCGGATTTAGACGCTAATGATTTAAGGTAAGGATAAAGGTAAAGATTATTTTGTTGATTTGTTGTAAAAAAAACTATAAGTACTAGATTCACTGATAGCTATATAGTTCGAGCAACTTTGACCTTTAAAATGCATATAAATTTTCAGCTCATTCTGATAAGGCATTTAGATGCTATCGCACTTCGAATAATTTCAGCCCATACACAATAATGATAATTTTCGTTGTGTCCCTGTAAAAAAACTGTACGTACTAGATTCACCAAAATTTATGCACTTCGGGCAACAATGACCTGTAGCTTGTGTGTAAATTTTCAACTCAAATGAAAAAAAGCGTTTAGATGCTATCGCAGTTAAAAATATTTTGGTCTATATAGACTATAGTAATAAAGAATTATTTTTTTGTGTCCCTTTAAAAAAACTGTAAACACAAGATTCACCAAAATTTATACAGTCCGCATGATGATGACTAATAACATGTGTATAAATTTTCACCTCAAATGAATAAGGCGTTTAGACACTATCGCACTTTATGAAATTTGGGCCCATAGATCGTAATGATAAAGAATTTTTCTTTGTGTTCCTATAAAAAAAAAAACTATAAGTGCTCGATTCACTAAAATCAATAGAATTTGTGCTATGGGAACATACGTGCTATGATATAACATATGTGCCAAATTTCAGCCATTTCAACTAAGAGTTAAGACGCTATCGTGTTCAATCACATACATCTTTGTACAAATTGTAAACAGGAATTCAGGGGAGTCAAAACGTGTAGAAACACCAAAATCTAAAACTTAGATTTTTGACATGATTACAATACTTTCCTAACTATGATGTTCGGAAAGTAAAAATTAAAGACGATTTTCCATAATCTGTAATATTGGTCACTTTTTCAAAATATCATTTCTCCTTGATTTTTGTAAAAAATTTTAAGGCTCTCCCAAGAAATGTAATCATTGTAATGATTTTCATGTGTTAAATTAATTTTCCTGATAACGGCCACTTGTCAGATCTATTTCCCATCTAAAAATACCCTTATCCCTGAATTTTTATCCATTATTAGATTCATTTATGAGACTATGTTTGTGTGAGTATACATATATATACTAATTCAAAATATTGAGCTATATACATACATACAGAGTGAAAAATTTAAAAACTTTCTATAAAATTTAGCAATGGATACATAATACATACTAGAGGTCTGCACGGGCCGCGCTTTCGGCCCGAGCCCGGCCGGGCTCGAGCTTAAAATTTTTTTGTAGGCTCGGGCCGGGCTCAATATTTTTGTGTATACTCGGGCCGGGCCTGGAGGAAATTTTAAGCCCGAGCCCGGCCCGGCCCGAATCTTTTTCTAGAGTCCTCGTTAATCAACGAAAAAGGAAAATTATAAAATACTTTTTCAGTCATTTATTTTACATAATTTTACAGTCTGGTATGTCACATAAAATTTTATTTTGTTAAAAGATGTCTGTAACTTCAATTTAATTACCTATCAGCTTGTCTGTTCGTGATCTGATTTTCCACAAATATTTTAAACATGTCTCGAAATTAATATATTTTATTTAAAGTAATATCAGATGGTTTCCATTTCAAAATAATATGCATGTTACTACCAGTTTGCGTACATGTACATGTAACAAACAAAAGAAATTAGATACGTTACTGTATATAAGGCTTTGTTTTCTATGGTCTGTAGTGTTTGGGTGGTATGAAGGCTATAAAAATTCTTGCGCTGTAACTTTTTCTCTAAGGCTTCTTTTTCTTTTCTCCAGGGCATTGGATGAAAGTAGCATCATCTATAGCATGTGCAAAAGCATCTTTTCTATTGAATATAGTTGGATTAGCATTAAAGTTTTTTTTTTACCGGATCACTTGAAAAATTTGGATACATTACGGTATATAACAGGAAGTGGTTGAAAGTGTATTTTCAGTACTATTAACCATTTTAAATATCTTTCTATATTGTTTGAGAATGCTAATACTTTCGATTTGACTTTCTGTCTGTCTTTGTGCCTTCTGTATGTCTGTAATAATGAAATACTGTTTATATATAAATATCTTGTAAACATTCAGCAGTTTTGTTAAAGAACATTCTATTGCTTAGCCATATAAAACCTCTGCAAAACACATACTAAAAATCTTTTTCGTAGAAAGGTTTTTTTTTTTTTTTTTTTTTTTTTTTTTTGTAATTTTACAAATTTTTTAATCGGGCTGGGCCCGGGCCTGAAAATTTCGGCCCGTGCAGACCTCTAATACATACACATATATATATAGAGAGAGAGAAGACTAGTTAGTTTAATAATAAGAGAGATTTATAATGCATTGTCTATTTATTTATATCTCTTATAATCCTTACAGCTGAAACAGGGACATATCCAGGGGGGGGGGGGGGGCTCTGGGGGCTCGACATCTTTGTTACAATCATCACAAAGCAGACGTATCTTAGTCTGATGTAGAATGCAATGATGGGCCATCGCTTCACTGTTCAATTTCCAAACGATAATCACTAATGACGTGCATCCACAGTTGAAGGTACACCGTGTCACATGAGACACCTTGTTGATACACACCCTGGTTACATATGAAACGCTATAGTTCGATACGTACACCATGCCAGAAGATTTTTAGCAACTACAATGCGTATAAGCATGACCTCAATGTGTTCACTAAATCTAGACATGCGATATCTCTAAGTTTAGTGGACGCCAGCATACAGGTCCTTACGCTTCTGGTAATATGATCTAAAGCAAGCATTATTATCTAATTAGAAAACCACATATATATATTATTTTCTTCTACATACATAACAAGAGAAAAAAGTATTGGATTCGGAAACTTTTAGACTTCCAGTTTTCAATGTATTTAACATGTTTTTAGATGCATTGAACAACATTAGACTATTTTTGGAAACATATATATATATATATATTTTAAATTAGATTTTTGGGTATATTGCCCAGCAGGTAGCATAGCTGCACTAGATTTCCCTTTTTATGGGAAAGATACATCTCGGCTGTATAAAAAAAGAAGCTATACCTAAAAAAAAAAAAAAAAAAAAAAAAGTATTTGAAACATGGTTGTTTCTGTTGTACAATATAACAATTATCTGCCCAATATATATTTCACAAACTATCAAAAACATTTTACTTTCAATTCGAACTCTGAAAACAAATGAATGAGGCATCTGCGCATGCCTACGAAACCATTTGCACCTGCTTCAGTGTAGATATATTTTTTCATCTGTAGTCGTTATGTAGATCTCTTAATATTTGGAGTGTTTATTAGCTCCGTAATTCAAATTTATGTTTTTCTTCTTTTCTTTAATTCTTTCATTAAATGTCAACAAAATACAAAGTCATGCCATCATTGAGTAATAGACTTACTTATTTGGAATTTAATACAGTTTTCTTTACAGAATAATAATTCAGTGATTTAGCTGTCTAAACAAAGAATACTGTGAACGAATGCTTGATTAATGAATACAGGTAAGAAGATTTTTCTTCTTTATAATTACCTGTAAAATTTATTTTATCGAAATATATACTATTAAATAAAAACATATGTGTCATCAGCGCATTTTACAAAATAATTATCTGTGTTACCGAGTACAAATAAACAATAGATCATGACACTGAGAAAATTATGTCTCACTTTCTATATAAATAAATTCATTTATATAGATATGATATAAATATAATATTCTATTTTAAGATAATATGAAATAAGTTTCGATTTAAGAAGCATCCGTTCGAAATTAAATTAAAACCAAAAATTTTGGTTTGAGAAGTATTTGTACTTAAAAAAAGAAAAAAAAGAAAACTTAATTGAATTGTAATTAAGTATAATAAGAAAGGAAATATTATATAATCAAAATATTTGCAGTGATTAAATAATAAAGCTAAAATGGCTTTTGCAAAAGATATTTCAATGATTGAAAAATTGAACTCCACAAATTACGATTTGTGGAAGTTCAAAATAGAGATGATGTTATGCAAAGAAAATTTGTTTGAATTGATAACAGACGAAGCTCCCAACCCAATAACTAATGAATGGCAAGTGAAAGACAGAAAAGCCCAAGCCATCATTAATTTATCGATAGAAGACGATCAAATAGTGCACATAAAAAATCTCGCGACAGCTAGGCAAACGCCGGACACTTTAAAAAGAATTCATGAGTGTTCAAATCTATCGAGTAAATTATTTCTGTTAAGAAAATTGTACTCTGCTAAATTAGTGGAAGGAGGAGACCTATCAAAACATCTAATGAATATATATCAAATCCGTGATAAACTGACTGCTATAGGTGAAGTGATAAATGATGAGCACATGTCAGCTCTTATGCTGTGCTCTCTTCCTCCAAGTTTCGATACTTTGATTATAGCAATTGCATCTCGAGATCAGAAAGACTTAACACCAGAATTCATTAGGGGGAAGTTACTAGGCGAAAATCTAAAAAGATCAGAAAATAATCAAACGAATAATGAAAGCGCATATAAAATGCACATTAAAAATAAAACACCACCACAAAAGTTTTGCAATTATTGCAAAAAGAGTTCGCATAATAAAAGCGATTGTTAGCATTTAAAAAATAGAGAAAGCAATGACTATAAACACAAAGAGAGTAACGACTATAAAAATCCAAATAACTATCAAAGTAATTTCTACAATCGCAATAAATATAAAACAAACAAAGATCAAATATGATACGAGAAACTGAAAATAAAATGAAAAATCTAACATTTGTGGTAGGAAATTCAAACACAAACTCTTTCATTGTAGATAGCAGGAGCTCAAGCCATGTGTGCAATAGTATTGACAAGTGTATTATATCAAAATTGGAAAATGATTCATACCCCAAAGTAGCTACACACAAGACAAAACAAACATTAGATATAATACATTCCGACCTGTGTAGCCCATTCCAGACACCTACGGTGGGTGGGAAAAGTTATTTTCTCCCTTTCATAGATGACTATAGCCGCTATACTTATATATATATCTGCTGAAAAATAAATATGAAGTTTTAGAAGCTTTCAAAAATTACCATGCACTAACTTCCAATATATTCGGAAGGAAAATTAAAATTTTGCGTTCTGACAATGGATATGTGAATAAAGAAATTGAAAAATTTCTTCAAAATGAGGGTATACAACACCAACTGATTGTGCCCCATTGTTCTCAACAGAACGGCGCAGCGGAAAGGAAAAACCGTACTTTGGTCGAAATGACCAGATGCATGTTAAATGAAAGTCAATTAAATAAAAACTTTTGGGGAAAAGCTTTAATGACAGGAAACTATTTACAAAACAGACTACCAACAAGTGCCCGTGAAAAGACACCATATGAGCTTTGGACTGGTATGAAACCAGACCTCTCAAATATAAGAACATTTGGCTGCAAAGCTTATGTTTATGTGAACAAAACTTATAGAAAAAAATTGGACGATAAAGCGAAGCCAGGAATTTTTATGGGTTACGATCTAAAAGTAAAGGATATAGAATTTATGTAAACAAAAACATAAAAATCTGCAGAACAGTAAAATTTCTCGAAGAGCATAAAACTCATGAACATTCTCGAAACATTGACCAAAATGCAATTAATGGAGAATCTAAAATTCCAGTTATTCTAAACAATGAAAACGATGTAACAGAAGAACATAGTGAAATACAGAATACACAAACCCTAAGGAGGTCAGATAGAATAAACAAAGGGGTATCACCAGAACGTTTTGCTTTTCTGTCAACTAATACAAGTTATATTGAACTGAAAACATTTGACGATATAGTAAACATGAAAAATCCTATTGAAAGAGAAAAATGGTTAGAAGCAGCGGAAGAAGAAATAAAATCATTAAATAAAAATGAAACATGGGATCTTGTTGATCCTCCACCTAATGCACACATTGTCGGCTCTAAATGGGCTTTTAAAGCAAAATACAATGACTCCGGCAAAATTGAAAAATACAAAGCAAGACTCGTGACAAGAGGTTTTAGTCAAAAGTATGGAACTGATTATGAGACTTTTGCCCTAGTGGCTTCTCATACAACAATCAGAACCTTTTCGATAAATGCATTATACAACAATTTGCAGTTAACTCACGTTCACGTTGACGTGAAAACGGTTTTCCTCCACGGAGAACTAGAAGAAGACATTTTTATGAGCCAGCCAGAAGGCTTCATAACACCAGGACAAGAGAAAAAGGGTCTGCAAATTAAAAAAGGCCATATATGGCCTCAAACAAGCAGCCAGGTCTTGGAATACTAAAATCAATGATACACTAATCAAATTAAATTTTACTGCCTGTGAATCAGACAAGCATTTATACAAAAGATAATAATACAGTTTACTTACTTATATATGCCGAGACATATTACTGGCAGGAAACAAAAATAAAATAAACAAAGTAATAAAGGAACTTGAAAACAAATTTGAAATCACAAATCTAGGTCAAGTAAACAAATATTTAGGAATACAAATAGAAAGAGGTGAAAATGGGACATTAGCAATCCATCAGAAAAATAAAATAAATGAACTAGTAAACAAATTTAATTTGGAAGATTCCAAACCAGTTAACACACAACTTGATCCGGGATATCAGAAAGATGATAAAATTGAAAACGTTTTACCAAATAACACCAAATATCGGCAAGCTGTAGGAGCTTTGTTGTATATAGCAATGTTAAGCAGAGCGGATATCTCGGCAGCAGCTAATATACTTAGCAGAAGAAATGAACAACTCAGAGAAAAGGATTGGGAGGCCGCAAAAAGAGTAATAAAATACATAAACACAACTAAAGATTACAAATTAAAATATAATGTTGATCAAAAACCCACTTTGGTTTTTGCTGATGCTGACTAGGCAAATGACATATTTGATAGAAAATCTACAAGTGGTAACGTATACTTTGTTGGGAAAAACCCGATTAACTGGACATCCAAGAAACAGAACTGCATAGCACTTTCCACAGCTGAAGCTGAGTATATCTCAGCTGGAAATGCAACAAAGGAAATAATATCAATATTAAGACTACTGAAAGATCTTGACATGGAACAAAATCAACCAATCGTTATTTATGAAGACAACCAGGCCTGCATTAAACTTATTGAATCTGATAAGTACCAAAGTCGTACTAAACATATTGATGTTAAATATCATTTAATTAAACAGTTGTGTGAAGAAAAAAATATTAAATTGAAATATATCTCATCTCAGGCAAGGATATGACTGCCGATGTGCTTACTAAGGCACTACCTAAAGCAGCATTCATTAAACACAGAGATAAACTGCAACTAATAAAACATTAATATATATTGTGCAAGGTGGAGTGTTGTACAATATAACAATTATCTGCCCAATATATATTTCACAAACTATCAAAAACATTTTACTTACAATTCGAACTCTGAAAACAAATAAATGAGGCATCTGCGCATGCCTAAGAAACCTTTTGCACCTGCTTCAGTGTAGATGTATTTTTTCATCTGTAGTCATTATTTAGATCGCTTAATATTCGGAGCATTTATTAGCTCCGTAATTCAAATTTATGTTTTTCTTCTTTTCTTTAATTAAATGTCAACAAAGTACAAAGTCATGTCATCATTGAGTAATAGACTTACTTATTTGGAATTTAATATAGTTTTCTTTACAGAATAATAATTCAGTGATTTAGCTCTCTAAACAAAGAATACTGTGAACGGATGCTTGATTAATGAATACAGGTAAGATTTTTCTTCTTTATAATTACCTGTAAAATTTATTTTATTGAAATATATATTATTAAATAAAAACATGTGTGTCATCAGCACATTTTACAAAATAATTATCTGTGTTACTGAATATAAATAAACAATAGTTTCGAACATAAATCATGTGCCATACCATTGAATTAAGACATCAGCCAGTTTTTGGTATGTTGAATTTGAATGGACTTAACATTGCACTAAAGCTAGACAGACAGCATATCAACGGTCTACAATTCATTTCTAAGGTAATCGTACCATCACAATTTAAAACCTCCACACCACGGAGATGTTTCCCCAACTTCAGTATACCTGAGCTATTACATTTACAAAACATGAAGGACACTACGAATTTTACGTGCACCAGATACCATTAATCTACATGACAGTCTTTGGATGGCTCCAGCATCGATTGCTCAATCCTTCAATTATGAGCTCGACTCCTTATTAACCGGACTACCTGGTAGTCCAGTTTTGTTGATTTTCTTCGTTCAGCTGTTTATAACATCACAGATTAAAGAACTCTCTAGCAGAGACTTGTGCATTTTAAAGAACTAGTTCCCTCAGTTTTAGGCCCAAAGCACTTTTTAGAATTATTATTATTATTAAATCTTTTCTTGCCATTTCAGATTTTAGAAACATTAATTCCATTGTTTGTCGCCATGCAGCATTGTAAACGATCTTATTTATAGCGCATAACCATTTTACTATGCCTAGATACGAATTTTAAGGAAATAACTTATATTTGTTTTAAAGTTAAGGTGATTGAGGAAGGGGGGGGGGACAAACTTTAATGCACACGCTCTTGGTGTACATATGTGCGGGTACATTGCGAGCTAAACGACGTTCGTTTAGAAAGTATCTCTCAGATACGCTCTGCACTGACAAGTTTGGTCAGGTGTAATGTGTTGTAAAAGGAAAATGGAGGCGCAAAGCCCCAGAAAAACTTAAACTTGATAATGGCGTAGAAATCTCCTCATGGGAGGAGATACAAGCAGAACTGGCGAAATATCACTTCACACAAGCAGGTGACGTATCGCAGATCGAAATTGACAGAACCGACGATCCAGAACTGTTTGCTATCGGAGAACTGGAGTTTGCAATAGAATCGCTGCCGCCGAACAAGGCACCCAGTCACGACGGCTTCAGCCTGGATATCGTCTGTAAGGTTCTCGAGTACCACCCTCGGTGGTTACTGTCTTTGTATAACCACTGCCTCGGCACCTCTTGTTTTCCGCGGGAGTGGAAAAGGGCTCTGGTAGTCTACTTCCTGAAGGAAGGAAAGGACAAAAGCCATCCTGGTTCCTACCGCTCAATCTGCCTATTGCCGGCTCTAGGGAAGGTATTGGACAAGGTGTGCACAGTACACTTGGCGACCCATCTGGAATCAAAGGGCATACTAAGCGAGAAACAGTATGGTTTCCGCAGGCACTTGGGCACACTACATGCGCTCAAATGAGTTGCTGATTTCGTAGCCGAGTCGAAGAGGGGTGGCAGTCACTCATGTCTGGTCACCCTCGATATCAAGAACGCTTTCAATAGTGCCCGACGTACAGAAATTCTCCGCCTCCTGGTGGAGTATGAAATACCGTCGGACCTCCTGGGTCTAGTGGACTCGTTCCTCAGGGACAGGTCCACACTTTCGAACACCGGGGAGCTCAGTTATAACATGGGTGTTCCGCAGGGCTCATGCCTAGGGCCGATACTCTGGTTGGTGCTTATTAATGAACTTCTGAGCAGCCTTCAGCCTACTCCAAACCTGGTTGTTCAGGCTTTTGCAGATGACATCTTCCTGATGGCACGAGATGAACGCATTTATAAATTTAACAGAACAATTAATCCAGTGTTGGATAAGATATGTGAGTGGGCACATAGTGTTCATCTGGAATTTAGCTATGCTAAATGCTTATATACGGTGATACCAGCTGTCGGGAAGATGAAGTACGCGCCTTCGTGGCCGATACGAATGAAAGGACACAAGGTGTCTTTCAGTTGGGAAATTAGATAACTAGGAGTCATGATAGATGCTGCTCAGAGCTGGATGCCTCACCTGAACTATGTTCAGGAGAAAGCATCAAAATTCCAATATAAGTTGCTACGCTACACGGGCGCCAACTGGGGCTTGAAACCCAAGGTTCGAAAAGCAGTCTACTCGGCCATAGCTGAGAAGATAGTACTGTATGCAGCTCCTATATGGTTTACGAACCACGTGAAACAGAATAATAGACTCAACACCATACAGAGAAATCTGTTGTTGTGTGTTACCAAATGCTACCGCACGGTGTCAAGTGATGCACTGAATGTGCTTGCAGGGATCCCTCCGCTGCATCTCCGTGCGGAATTCGAAAAATCTTATACTGGCTTAATTAAATGGGGCGAAGGTGTTGAAGATACCAACAGGGCCGGCGCTAGATATTTTGCCGCCTGAGGCAAGCATTAATCTGCCGCTCATATGACGTCATCACAACTGAAATGTTTATTAGCATAAGAAAATCAACATGCTAACTATAATTACTTTCTTTTACCTGTATATATGATTAAGTTTTGTTTTGGGGTGAAATTTTCGAAATTGAGTTTTTGTTATATTTACACGTTTTGAGGTCGCCAGAATCTGAAAATCATGTTTTTAGTGATTGATCTGTGTGTATCTGTCTGCTTGTCAGTGTGTCTTATCAGCATATCTCAAGAATAAATAACAGCAGGAAGTCCACATTCGGTATTCTATATCTCTATCATGTAGTGATGCTAATGCTACACTAAACTTTTTGTTGGGATCAAGCAAATGGTTAGTGTACAAGGCCATCCAAGAGAATTTAAATATATTACGTCTATGGGGCAAGCCCCGATCATGACTGTTTGGGGCCCTGGGCAAGGCAAAATTAGGGACCCCTCGAAACCGTTGCAACATCATTTATGTCCGATAGATGATCAGTAGTATGTGCAATGCATGAACAATATTTTCGAGGCTAGATATTTAAATATGTTAATATTTTTTACATTTTCAGTTACTATTTTTGTTAGCTACAAACAGTTGAATATGGAATGAATTTGTTCTGCTGATCCCTTCATGATATCCTAACTGACAGGCGACAGTAAAAAAAGTACTCTGTAGTATGTTTAATTTACACTAAACAATAACTGTAGAACTGATATATAAATTTAGTGTCATAGATTTGCCAGCTTTGGATTACCTCTCTACTGCCATTGTTTACACACTAGGATTAATTACAGCGTGATTTACTGATTAAAATGAATTTCGAAACATTTCAAACTCTCTGCCTGAACGAACCCGGCATATGTTGATCCAAGGCCCCTCTATTTAAGGAATTAGATGAGCCAGCAGAAAAAGAAAAAGCAAAATATATCAAATATGAAAATTCTGTTTCTGAGAACATTTAGTATTTTTTAAAGATAAATTTCATATATGTAAATATATATATAGATTTGAATTTTTACTGAAATAAAAGGGAATATTTTGTAATTTAATATTAGGGCTTTTGGTGGCCTCACAATGTCCGGGGCTTCTGGGAAAAGTACCGGCTCGCCCATGCAATAATATGGGCCTGCTATGGGGAATGAGGGAAATTTCTGGGTAACATAGCCTGTCCTACAGAAAATGAAATGGACTTATATATATGCATAAAAACATTTTTTGTGTAGATTGTGGTATGGAAATCATTAAACATTCGTTTGCAGGGCTACCCAAGTATATATTAAGCATATTAAAATATACAGGATATTTTAGATCAATAATTTAAATTTGCTGGATGTGTTTTTCATATAGGACTAATTTTAAGTAAACAATATGATGTGCATATACTTTATAGAAAATATGCAGGATTACTCAAAATACCTACACGTTCTTTTTTATTAAATGTAATTGATGGAACTGCTTTACCTGCAATTTATCTTTATAGCATTGAAATGAAGGATAACGAAAGTTGTGTGAGCGACAAACCAGATTATTTATTTTTTAAAAGAAAATCTCAATGACTTAACCTCAATGATGAAAGTTATTTATTGCATCGATAATATAAATGTAAAAAAAAAATAGATAAACAAAAATAAAAGATTAAATAAAAAACTTAAGTCTGATAAAAAAACCAAAGTTTTTAAAAGGCATTAACGGAAAAAAAAAAAAAAAAAATATGTTGGTGCATAAAAAAGCAGTCCTACTCCGTTGTAAAATTTTAAATAACAAATCACTATTATAAAAAAGCAAGTTATAGAGCTTTTTAAAATCTTGTAGTAGGCATAAATAAAAACTTTTTTAATAACCTTTTAATAATAAAAACCAAAGTTTATCGAAAGTAAAGCTCGAAACCGATGCCATTGCTAAACAATAAATTGAAATAAAGAAAAAAAAAAAGTTTTTATCCTTGTTTTTGAGGAATTGTCCAAAAAATTTATTTAATTAATAAAATAAATATTTATTCTTGGTTTGGAAGAATGAGTAAAATAATGGAAGAAGGATGATTTAGCAAAATAATATTTTTTTTTTTAATATATTGATGCTACTGTGTGTTTTATTGAACAATATTTTCAACTCAGACTTCCTCGTACTGAATGTCTGATATTATAAAATCTAAATGCTAATTTGAAGGACTGGTGTAATTTTATGTAAAGACTGCCAATTAGCGATTTTCTTTCTCGGCCACAATGTAAATGATAATAAATTACAACAGAAAACAATTATGGTTATTTTCTCTGTTATCGGCATCGGATTCAAGTAAACTTTTTTTTTTTTTTTTTTTTTTTTAAGGCACAAATATAATTAGACAGAAACAATGATAGTAAGAAGTAACTAACAAGGGGCCTATAGTCTTCAGAATTTCTATGAAATTGTCACCACTTTATTGGTTGGATTCTTTCATTTTCCTATTTAAATTACAGAAAATAAACTTACATCATATAATGAAGGAAAGAATATGATAAAACTCTCCAGAATTTGCCCATATCCGTTTGAAATGATGAAAAATACTATCATTTACGTATTTTTATTATTTACAAGAACATATCCAAAACAAGTAAAAAGTTTAAACAGGCCAACATGTTTTTAAATGTTTTTATAAATTTACTATCAGGCTTTGCCCGCTTCGCTGGTCACTATTTTTAAATGAATCACTATAATTACTGAATTCTCAAAATTGCATTAATTTTTATGACGTGAAAAAAAAAATCGAAACAAAATCTGATAAGGAAAAATGTCGCACCGGGTTCTCACTGCCTTCGGAAAAAATTCCCAAAATGTTCTAACTTTTATTTCTGTTATTTTCCCCTTTCGCCCCCCCCTCCCGTCTATCCTAATAATTTTACAAATTCGAAAATATCCGCAATCGATTTGTGAATATCAAAAACCTCTATGCACCAGTTTTGAACGATCTATCTCTATTTTTATTTTTTTGCCCCACCACTCCCCCCCCCCTCCCAATAATTTTAAAAATTCGAAAATATCCGCAATCGATTTGTAAGTATCGAAAACCTCTATGTACCAATTTTGAATGATCTAACTCTATTTTTTTTTTTTGCCCCTCCGCCCCCCCCCCTCCCGTCCCTGCTAATAACGTTACACTTTCGAAATTAACCCCATTCGACTTGCAGGCCTCTAAAACCAATCTGTACCAATTTTGAATGCTCTAACTGCATTTCTATTTGTTTTTGCCCATAGCCCCCCTTACCGCTCCACCCCTTCCCGCACCTCCTAATAATTTTACAAATTCGAAAATATCCGCAATCGATTTGTAAGTATCGAAAACCTCTATATACCAAATTTGAACGATCTAACTCTATTTTTTTTTTTTTGCCCCCCCTCTCCCCTCCTAATAACTTTACACTTTCGAAAATATCCCCATTCGACTTGCAGGCTATTGAAACCTATCTGTACCAATTTTGAAAGGCCTAACTATATTTCTAATTGTTTTTGCCCCTGCTGCCCCACCTGGGGGCTGAATTTTCAAAATTCCAGAAATTGGTTTTTAGATATTTGTATTAGCTGTATTTTATAGCAAAAATTTCACGTATATCTGTTTTTTTTTTTTTTTGTTTGAGATATATAGGATTATGCGAAATCACGTTTTACGCCTGTGAAATCCCCCCCCCCCCCTCCCTTGTTGACCAAATTTCGAAAATTCCAGAAATTGGTTTTTAGACATTTATATTAGCTATATTTTAAAGCAAAAATTTTACGGATATCTGTTTTTTTGTTTGAGATATGAAGGATTTTTTGAATTCACGTTTTGCCCCCCTCTCCCCCTTGGGGGATCGAATTTTTTCAATTTTTTTTCCTAAACCATCCCTGACCTATAAGGAAAAAAACAAAAAAAGAATGATCGAAATCGGTCAAGCCGTTTACTACTTTATAAAGGACATACAGACAAACATTCATTTTTATATATATAGATGTAATAAATATAATCGTATTTTAAAATTACGTGCTCATTTACAGTTAAATATACATATGCATTAAATATACGTATTCATTATTAATATTATACTCTATAACAAAAAATCGACGCACCCAGAAGGAATTATCCAAATGAGACGAAAATTGGTAGATGTGATGTACATGCGATGAAAAATAAATGATTAAAGTTTTAGAAAATTTGGATGGTTTAATCAAAAGAAACGGCCTCACAAAAGTCAACAAATCAATAACGCATTGGTCCACTTCTGACCCTTATGTAAGCAGTTATTCGGCTTGGCATTAATTGACAGAGTTGGCAGATATGCTCCTGCGAGATATCATGCCAAATTCTGTCCAAATGGTGTGTTAGATTGGCGAAATCCCGAGGTGGTTGTAGGACCCTTTTCATGATGCTCCAAACGTCCTTAGTGGGAGAGAGATTTGGCGACTTTGCTGGCCAAAATAATGTTACGCAAGCAGGAAAACAAGCAGAAGAAACTATCTCCGTGCGCGGACGGGCATTATCATGCTGAAATATACGGTCAGGATTGCGTGATATGAAGGAAAACACAAAGAGAGATATAATGTCGTCGACGTGCTGTAAAAATACCACGGATGACAACCAAAGGGGTCCTGCTATGAAATGAAATGATATTCCAGATAATCTCTCCTGGTTGTCGGTCTGGCTGTCCTGGTATAGCTGGCGACAGTCGGGTTGGAATCCCCCCTTTTTTCGGGGCGTCTCCTTGGCGCGTCTTTGCTGGTCATCCTGGCTCAAATCGGAGTGGTACTCATCACTGAACACAATGACAATTCTACTTCATTCAGTGACAATGTAGTTCGATCAATCCTGATATCACTGCAAACGTGCTTGTCGGTATACAAAGTTTAATAGTACTCCGCACAAGAGGCTACGTGAGCTCAACCCCATTTTTCGGAACCTCCTATTAATGGTCTTTGAAGTCACTGAAGCACCAGTTACACGTAGGATCAATGATAATGATGAATTGGGGCTTTGAGTACCGCTCTGACGATTGATCGGTCCTCATGTTCTGCCCTTATTCTAGTCGGACTGCTTTCTCCCTGACGCTGTATTCGGCTATGGTTCACCCATTCTTGTAAATATCATCTAATAGTATCATCACTCTCATCCAGTAGTCAAACAATTCGCAGATTAAACCAACTGGCTTCTTTGAGCCCAACTACACACCTGTCTCAAATGCTGTCGTCTGCGCATATTGTTTGCGCACCTGAATGCGAGGCATAGTTACTGTCTATCTGAGTAGACGGAATGAAATTCTCCAAGAATTTTTGACATGGAATCAAAACTTCTCATTTTTAATATTGTGCCAATTGCGCAGTTAAGATGCCCTTCAGCGTCACATGCTCATTTGATAGAAGCCAAACTTTAAAATTTTGCATTTTTCATCAAAATCTGTATGCATGTCAATTCGTGTGTGTCCAGTTTACATTACTCCTTCTTGGTGCGCTTTTTTTTTTTTTTTTGTCACAGAGTGTACTTACAAAAATTTAATCTGACAAGAATTAAGCATTTTCTTTTAAAATTTGACACGCCTTGCCTTTAATTTTGCAAAATCAATAATTGTATCATTATAATCAATATCAGAAGCAATTTCATTTTCAATTGCCAGTATTGCTAAATTTGAAAGGCCCTCTTGAGCCATCGTAGATCTTAAGTAATTTTTTATAATTTTTAATTTTGAAAAGGAACGTTCACTACTAGCAATTGTTATCGGCAAAGTTAAAAGAGTACTTAAACAGATATCGATATTTGGAAACACATCAACTAAGTTATTTCTATGCATGTGATTTAAAATATCAACAGCTTTCATCCCCTTTTTTACGGTATTCCTAAAAATTAACAATTCGTTAAATAAATTATTTAACTCGATGTCATCGGTTAAATGATTATGCAAGACATTGCAGCAGTTAAAGACAGTGCTTGAGTTTACTTCAGTTAAGGAAGGAATATCATACAAAAATTGAAAAACATTGCTATGGTCGTTTAATTGTTTAAACCTCCAGGTAACTGAATTTTGGCATATATCAACAAGATAATAAAACACCTCAATTTCAAATTTTTTTGATGGGTCTTCGATAGGAGTGTCGGTTCCTTCATAAGCGAATAGTTTACTTTTGCGTATTATCCTTATCGAACTCGGCTCAAAATCATTACTTATTTCCATTTCATCTGCAATTTGTTTTGTGGAAGTCATAATCTGTTGAAAGCCATTTTCAAGAAAGTCTTTTAAAAATTATTTTAACGATTCTAAAACCTTAATAGATTCCGGTATGATCATTTTTGGACTTTCTAAATGTTTTGAAGCAATATTTATTTTGGTCAAAATTTCATTCCAACGTACAACACTACAAGTGAATTTAAATTTTTCTATTTTATTAGCCAGTGACTTACTCTTACAGATTGTCTCACAATCTTTTGACATATCTAGAGAAATTTCGACTAATGCGCGGTTTTACAGTCTCAATCCGGCTTTCCCATCGAGTCGTACTAAAACTTTTTAAAGTTAAAGAAGTTGTGTTTTTTTTTAACACTGACCATCTGGACGTAGATGTCGAAAAGAAAACAAAGAGCTCTTGAATAAGTAAAAAAAGTTGCATAATTCACCGGATTTTTTAGTAGCATCGTTAATAATCAAATTCGGTGAATGACATGAACAAGGTACATAAAAAGCTTTAGAGTTTTTTCTAAAATTCTCTTTTGCGCACCTATATGAGACCCTTTCATATTAGCGTCATTATCGTAACCTTGACCACGAATATTCGTCATTTCAAGGCTTAGCAGTGGACAATAGATTGCAAAGAGTTAAATTTAAAGGTTAAAGGGTATAATAGTAAGTACATGCAGTTAGAATATGTTTCATAATTTATATAAACCGCGAAATAGTTTTTTTTTTCTTCTCGTAATAAATTCTATGTTCAATGTAAATACGCCAAAAGCCGCCCCTTTCATCATTGCGCCTGAGGCGGTTGCCTCAGTTGCCTCACCCCTGGCGCCGGCCCTGGATACCAATCTCACGCCGGAAACGGTAGAGACTTGGAGTTACCAGCTGAGACGTGAAGACCTCTGGAGACTCCCATGGACTTTAGATCTTACGCCCAGATCAGCGTCGTGTTATTACACGGACGGCTCGAAGATGGAGGACGGCAGGGTGGGCTGCGCGCACCTCCGGGTCTCTGGGGGAAGAGATCGTCTCGGAAGACCTGTTCTGGATAACAGATCATAGCTCTATCTTCACGGCGGAGGTCTTAGCGATCAGAGAAGCCATCAAAGATGCTATGGAGTCTAGTCTCAGTCAGATGGATGTCTACTCGGCAGTGGCGGATCCAGAACTTGACTTTTGGGGGGGGCTAAGATTTTCCAAAGTGTTATTCTAGACCAATAAAAAATTTACAATTGCAATATTCAATTGTGAATGTCAGAGTTTGTGAATCCGCCACTGCAGTTCAATTGTGAATCCGCCACTGCTACTCGGACTCCAGATCAGCGCTGCAAGCGCTTAACTGTCTGAAGCCAAGGCATAGGATAGGTTCTGAGACCAAAGACCTGATTAAAAGTGGTGGGATAGGGATCACCATGCACTGGATCCGAGCCCATGTGGGTCATTACTTTAACGAGTTAGTTGATAGTTCGGCTAAAGTGGCAACAGCACGAGAAGACGTAGATCTTCTGGTCAAGCTTAGTGCGAAAAAAAATATGTGCGGGTACATGACCAACAACTGAGTGAAAGTTGGGCCCCTTCCAAAATTTTTTCGGGATACGGCCTTGAGCTGAAATACTCTATTTTTATTTTAATTAGAATTATCTGTTTTTCCTAATGGTATTTACATTTTTATGTATGTGAATGGAATCCAGTTGTATAAAAGCCAAATGTCTTTTAAATCAAAATACCTTTTTTTAAATTATTGTGTGCTCTTAAAAAATTGAAAATTTCATGTGTATAGGGGGTGTAATTTCATGTGTTAGGGGACTACCGGATATCCAGATCCGGCAAAGAAAAATATCTGGAATGCCAGATATTCGTATCCGGTCCATCCCTAAAAAGAACTATGTCTCACTTATGAAAATCCATGAAGAGTGTGCAATGGTGACCTATAACATATTGATCAACTTTCAGCTCAATCGAATAAGCCGTTTGATGCTAACTGCATTTCAAATAATTTGAGCCTGTGGGCCATAACAATGAAGAATTTTTGTTTGTCTCTCTGTAAAAATCTACTAGATTCACCAAAATATATATAGTTCGGGCGATGATAATCTATAACATACATAAATTTAAAGCTCAATCGAATGAAACATTTAGACAATACCACACCTATAATTTCATCCTACAAGCCTTAAAGATAAAAAATTTTGGTTGTATCCCTGTAAAAACTATGAGTGTTTATTCATGAAAATCTCTGTAGTTTGTGCGACCCTGACCTATAATATGTACATAAATTTTCAGTTTATTTGAGTCCATGGGCCATAATGCTGAAGAATTTTTCTTTGTGTTTCTGTAAAAAAAAACTAAGTGCTAGATTCACCAAAATGTATACAGTTTGTGTTGCGGTGACCTATAACATATGTACCAACTTTTAGTTCAAATAATCATATCGTTTAGACATTACCTTGTTTATTCACATACATACACCACCATAAAAACAGCTAAAATGAACTTATGAGACCTCAAAAGATAACTATGCAAAAATCTTAAATTGAAATTTTTTCATGATTACAATACTATCCTAACATCATGCATATTCAGAAAGTAAAAAATGAAAAGGAAAAAGTTGTTTAACTTGCAAAGTTACATTTGATTAATACTAGAAAGACTAAAGAAGCCAAAATGACTGCTATAGTCACTACATTTACATACTTGCCAACCAATTTTAATAAAAAAAGGGAAGATTTTTGTCGAAAAACCAGAAGATTTCATAAAAAAAGGGAAGTTTTTTTTTTTTTTTTTCTTTGATGTAATAAACAATACAGTTTTACAATTTTAATATTTAGAAGCAATCTATAAAAACGTTTTACTATAGATTGATTATACTAAATATATAAAAGTTTTAAATGAAGTTATTCCTCTTCAACATGTAAATATCTACAAAACAGAATCTGTAAGAAATTTATTTAACAATAGATAAAAAACTTAGTTAAGTTAAAGTATAACTAATTTTTTAAATAAATAGAATATGATTTTTGTGTATGTACATTAATCATACATATAAAAAAAGGTAGCAGTAGCTAATTATCAGTTTCAAAGTGCATAAAACCAACTATTAACTTTCTTAAATTGATTTGGAAAAAATTTTCCTACCTGAAAAAATTATTCTTCATTTTTTTCCCATGTTTACACATTTGGTATAAATATGACATACAAACATTTAATTTAATTGAGTAAAAATAAACAGATTCATTAAATTCAGCAATAAAGATCTAAAAATAATTACATACGTGAGAAATATTGATCACTTCCTTTGCTTTATTGTTTCTAGAATTGATCATTGATCACAATCTGGGGAACGGCGGGGGGGAAATACAAAAATAATTACAGAGTAAGAAATATTAAACTCTTTCAACTCTACTTCTAAAATCTAATGAAAGAAGTTGAAAATTAATATTATCATTTATGTTGCAGATGGATAAAGATTAAGAAACAAAAAACTTCTGCAGTGCATTTGATTGTTGGCCACTGGTTAGAGATAAATGAAGGGGGGGGGGGAGCAAAAAATAATTACATCAGCAAGAAATATTTAACAATTCTATTTCTTTATATGTTCTAGAATCTCATAAAGCAAGTTTGAAATGAATATTGACATTTATGTTATGGATGGAAAAAGATTGAGAATCAGGAGTTTTCGTAGAACATTTGGGTTTTCTTTTTAAAACGAACGATATCCGCGACTTTTTTAAAAACGGAAGATTTCATCATCTGTCCGGAAGACCGGAAGATACGTTAAAAAACCGGAAGTCTTCCGGGAAAACCGGAAAAGTTGGCAAGTATGCATTTACATTGCAAATACTATGGTCTATCCTTCTAGTATTAAAGAAATGCATTATAAATTTAAGTTTAGGACAGTAAATTTCCAAAAGCTCCAAGATTTATGAATTCAATCTTCTTTCCAAAGGATGAGTGAAAAAATGATAAATAAGTAATCAGCCAGGCTGGCTCAGTGGTAGAGCTTCCACACGGTAAGCAGAGTGTCTATGTTATATTAACGGCTCTGGCATTTTCCCATAGCTGATACAAGAATTCAGCCTTACACACCAACATCTCTAATTAAATATTCATGATTGATGAACAACATTTTAAACTTCATATTCTGTTTTTATTTTCAAAGTATGATTAGGTTTAAAATAGTGTTTCTAAGAAATTTTTTTCAAAGTGCATTTTTTTAATAAAATGATCTAGTCAGACAAAAATTTAAGTGATTATAATTAATTCTGTTTCATTAATTTTTTACTAATTATTTATATTCAATAGAAGAAAGTATTGGATTCGTAAAAAGTTTCGACCTTTAGGTTTTCGATGGATTTTACACATTTTGAAGTGTCTAGAACACAAATTGATCACTTTTAGAAAATCTCTCTGTGTATGTGTATGACAAAATATTGTGGTAACTGTATCTCAGGAACTGCTGCTCAAAATTTCATAAAATTTTATATGTAGTTGCACATTTACATAAATTAGTAATTATCAATTTTTGGTGAAAATTATCTAACAGGTGGCATTGACATCTCACCTTTTCTAAATTTTTAACATGGCAGTAGGACAAAATTCCACATAAATGCACATAAAAAGAATTTTTTAATAATCATTGTTGTGGTTTTAAGAGGTCCAATAAATACTTGAATAGACAACGATATTTACTATAGACGGAACATGAGACAAAACATACACAAAATTAAGAAAAATTATAAGTTAATTAAAATAATATGACTTCCATACATCTCGTCTGTGAACCACACAGGTTACGGCCACACAGCAATCTTTTTTCTCTTATCTTCTGGCATTCACATTCGAAGCGTGCTGGAGGTGCTCTCTCACACGCATGTGCAGTTAACTAGGAGCACTTGTTTTAAAATGATTGCTTGCTTCTTCCAACAATCATTACGAAATTAAAAAGAATTATTTATAATAGTGATAGTCAAGTGAGAAAAATTTTTTGTGTAAGGGGGAGGGCAAATTTTCACTATGGGTATGTTAATACCTTTAAAATGAACGGTTGAACTATCAATCAATCTACAATAATTTATAATAAAGTTATCAATTTTTTTTTTTTTTTTTTTTTACATTTTTTAACAAAGAAAAAAAAAAAAAAAAACTTTTGTTAAGATGTCATATAGAGAAAATAAAATCGACTTTCTTTGAATATTTAGTGTGAAACAATTTCTCTAGAATAGAATTTGTCTGCATTCATCATGGAATATAATTTTAAAATTACTTTTTATTGAGTGAGTTTGTATAGAAAAAATATAGAATATCATGTGGTAGCCACAACATACTAGTTTTGTATATTTGCAAAACTTATTTTTAATGCAATACTTGGCTTAAAATGGCTATCACCATTCCTTAGCGAAAAATGTCTGGTCTACTTTACTTTCAGGGTCTACGACCCTGATAAGTTTATATTACCCTAACTCTATTTTTATTTTTTTGCCCCCCCCCCCCTTCTCGTCCCTCCTAATAACTTTACACTTTCGAAAATATCCCCATTCGACTTGCAGGCCTTTAAAATCTATACCAATTTTGAATGCCCTAACCAGTGGCGCAGCGACAGGGGGGGGGTCCAGCGGGTCCGTACCTCCCCTATGAGCAAAGATTTATTATTCGGAAATTTATGCATTATGCAGGGCCTGATTATCGCAGCGGTATGCGGGGCCCTGACCCTGAATAGCAGGGGGCCCAAAAACTAATTTCTTTTTTGATTATTTGATCACTATTTGTTCTGTGTACAAAAATTTTGGTCACTTTTTCAACTATTTTCACATCGTCAAGTACTGGTGTGGGTCTAAGAAAGCATATGTGCCTCAGGCCTTACATGAAGTCAAGCAGGCCCTGGCATTACGTATAAAAATTCAACCAGAAATTTGTAGAAAAATCGGCATATTTTTACTTTCCAAACATACGTATGTAAGGAAAGTATTGTAATTATGCCAAATAATCCGACTGCAACAATTTGAAGTTTGAATTTTCTACACGATTTGAGGTTCCCTAAGTTCATTTTTGCTATATTTACGGTGATGTATGTATGTATGTGTGTGCCTGCGAGTGAACACGATAGCATCTAAAAGCATTGTTTCAATAAGCTGAAAGTGTGTACGTATGTTATAAATCACTTTAGCGAGAACCCTATTGATTTTGATGAATTTAGTCCTTATAGTTTTTTTTTCTTACAGACACACAAAGAAAAATTTCTTATCATTATGTCCTATGGGCCCAACTTTTTTTAAAGTTAACTTCAATGTGAGTGCTTTATTCCACGCGTGAGCAGAGGTTTTTCAGAGTGAAGCACCAGGAGTTAAAAAAATAAATAAAAATAAAATAAAATAAATTTTTTAACTCCTTGAAAAATCCTAAGTGCAACAGAGAAAGCTATTGCCTGCGTTGACGAGACAAGTCCGGACGGCGGAAAGGAAGCAGGGCGTGAGGCATAAATTTAAATAATTATAACAAAATTCAGAAAAAATCTTTAGTGAAATAAAATATAGAACTTATAGCATCTATATGCCTTATTCAACAGAGGTGAAAATTTATACACAAGTTATGGGTCTCCATCGCACAAACAGTGTAGATTTTAGTGAATCTAGCACGTACAGCTTTACTAAAATGACACAAAGAAAAATTCTCTATCATTATGGCCTATGGGCCCGAATTTTTATGTGCGATAACGGCTTTGTAATGTGAGTCGATATATGTGAGTGAACACGATAGGGACTAAGTTCAAATGAGCTGAAAGTTGATACGTATGTTATAGGTCACCGTAGCACGAACCCAAATGAATTTGGTAAATTTAGCCCTTTTTTTTACGGTGACAACGAAAAATTCTAATTATAGCCTATGGGTAGAAATTACTTAAGTACGATAGTGTTTAAATGCCTTATTGGACTGAATTGAAAATTTATATACATATTATAGATCACCGTCCCACGACGGGTAGGAATTTTGTAGAATCTAGCACTTGTAGTTTTTTTCCAGGGACACCACAACGAAATTTTTTTTATCAGTATATGGCTAATGAGCTCAAATTATTTAAAGTGTGATGGTGCCAAAACGCCTTATTCGATTGAGCTGAAAATTTTTACACATATTATTGGACACAGTTGCACGAACTGATTTTGGTGAGTTAAACCCTTATTGATTTTTACAGGGACACAACAAAATTTTTTTTATCATTATGATCTATGGGCTCAAATTATTTGAAGAGAAATAGTGTAAAATTAAACAGTATACTCAAACATCATATTATAATTTTCATTTTTGTTTATTTAACGACTTTTCTTTCTTTAATTTATTTATACAGCCATTAATTACTTAAAGTTCGGAAAATCGAGTGGAGTCACTCCAGATTTTTTCTTTTATAAAAGCCTTATTGTCTTATTACATTCTCTCTTCTCTTTAAACATATTAAATTAACATGGTATATATCTCATAAATCCACTCTAACCCTATATATGAGTAAGCTAGCAAAATTGTTTCACAATACATATATTCTTGATTTCCACTTAAATTTCTTCAGAAAGTATCCAAGGGGCGAATTACTTTATCCTTTTTTGAAAGAATGTTTTTCGGCAAGCTCGGGTGTAACAGTTTTCAGAAAACAACTGATTCTAGCGTCAAAGCACTAAATTACCTTTTCACGGAAGGTGACAAATTATTTTGAAACTGGAAACAATGATCTCTTAAAATTGGAGTTGAAATCCCTCTTTTTGATCTCTCCCGTTATGTCGGCTTTGCGGCAACATGTGTTGTGCGCTATTATTCATTCTTCAGACCAGACGACACCCCACACAGGTCGCCGTTGGCAAGTATTCCTGAAATTTTTCTTTGTTTACATACATCTAGAATTTCTAAGAAAAAGGGATTATGGACGAGGGTCAGTTTGGGAGAAGACTTCTCCGAGAAGTTCAGAATCAATGATACAATTTAAGTTTCTCAGCCAGTTGATTTGTTTTTTTAGACAAAAAAGGTAAGCACTTTTCTGTTCATGTTTTAAATGGTTTAATATATAAATTCAATTTACAAAATGTTCAAAAAAATTGTATTGAAGTAGGGTTAAGTCCGATTATCTTCTATAGGGATCTAGGTCTGAGTGGAATGCCCTCCGGTCTTTATGAATGATTCTAGTCCGTATTCACGTGAGTTTCGGAGAAAACAACGACAAACACTGTACAGCTAGACAAAGGAGCGCAACCTGGGCTCATTCAAAAGGACGATAAGTCTAGTTTTAAATGTTGTAAATCAATAGTTAAATATATAGATCTAAATCAACAGAAAGTGGAAAAACTCAAACAAAATTAATCTCGAATTTTAATAATTAATCATTAATTAAAAAAAGTTAAATTTATTTACAAATATAAGATTTAAAGTTCTTTTTTTATTTGGTATTTCTTAAAAAATAGTTTATTTATGCACTTATTTATTTAATATTTTTTCAAATATATAATTGTAAGGAATTATACATTTTTCATCTAAATAAGTTCAACCCATGTACAAATTTAGAAGTTTAAAACTGAGTCTAGAGTTAAATGTTTCTTGGTTGGATCTAAAAAAAAAAAAAGAAAAGAAAAGAAAAGAAAGAAATATATGCTTCATAATCTAAAAGTTTTTTTTTTTTTTTTTTTTAAATTAAAATAATGTTTAACGAATTTTCCTATTTAAGATTTATGTACAATTTTAATTTAATCAAAATCCTGAAAGGTAGGAAAACACTTAATTTTAAAAGAAACTCTTACTGTTTTGGATAAACTTTTGGTTTGAACCAAAATTTGTGGATGAAAGTAAACATCTTTAATGTGATTTAATTACTTTTTTTTTGTCATTTCCATTGTGAGGAAAACTGCATGGGATTTTAAAATTATCCTTGAGAAAAATGACATGTACAGTCGGCAGCAAAAGTATCCGAGCTCTAGCCAATAATTCCGATATCAAAAAAGTACACTTAATACTGTTATATTAAATAAATCCTTGTCGAATCATGTTCTTAGACTAAGAACATGAATCGACAAGAATTTATTTAACAAAGCAGTATTAAGTGTACTTTTTTTAAACAGGGATTATTGTTAGTGCTTGGATACTTTTGCTGCCGACTGTAGTTTACAGTTTTTCAGTTTGGGATTTGAATTGAATATTAAACTATTATGATATGAAGGGGGTCATTACAAATTTTTCATTTATATCTTTCAAACATAATGAATAAAGTACTTTCTGGCACATCCTTCGCCAGAAAAGAAAAAAAAAAAAAAAACAGTTATTTTTATAAAACTACTGGCATAGTTATTTTTGTTCAATTACATCTTATAGATTCTGAGAGATAGTTTTCAAAAATTTGTAGCATTGCAACAACACTTGTTAAGCTATATACGCAAAAGTTAGACCAACAGTTGATATCATTGTTGTTGTTGTTATTATTATTATTATAAAGTAAGTATCACTGATATAAAATTCGGCAAATTCCATGTGATAGATTCTGTGGTAAATCTTTCAAAAAATATGGTAAAAAACTTATTATTTCATAATGTTATTTGCTCCAAATTATCACAATGTAACTAAATGAGACATTTTGTGAAATTATATGCAATTGATCATGCGTTACTGGGGGAACGAAATTCTTGCACATCATTCAATAAAAAGGAAGGAAGAAAATAATAATAATAATAATAATTATAACAAAGGAACTCGCTAAACAAAGAGGGATAAATGGTGTTGATGTTGGAGTACCCTCCATTTGGTCGTTTCAAAGGATTCTAGCCCGTGTTCACGCGAGTTTTGGAGAAAGCCACTGAAGACTCCGAAACGCGAAACCGAAGAGCGTGACCTGGGTTCGAACGAGGGCTTTTAGATATTTGAGAAAGCCCTGGTTCGAAACCTGCATTTTCTGTCGACCAAGTTTGCGGGAAAATTGTCAAAATATTCAAATAAAACAAAATCTCGCAAAAAATTGACTGAAAGCTGAAAAAAAGAAAATTAAATTAAAAAAAAATAGAAGAACAAGGCAGAAACTGGGGGTAGTTATTAAGTCTTTCAACAACAGTTCAAGTCTTTAGAAACACAACTAGATACATTAGAATGATATGGAAGAAAGTTTTATGATGGCCAAGCAGTACAAGATTTTGTTGGTTTCTTGTTAAGCTTTTCCTAATTATATGCACAATTATGTGCACAATGTAAATTTTTCATATTTTATTTATGTAACTGCCGTATGGAACAAAAAAAAAAAAAAAAAAACTAGCATGTTGCGGCCACCGCATGACTTTCTTATATATTTTTTTATACAAATTCACCAGCAAAAGTAATTTATTAAAATTAGCTTCGACTATGATTGCAGACGATTTACACCCTAAATATATAATAAATAATAGTATAACATTAAATACCCTATGAAAGTCAATTTTATTCTCTATATGACATCTTTAAAAAAAAAAAGTTTTTTTTTTTTTTTTTTTTTTTTTAATTAAAAAAATCGATAACTTTATTTTAAATTATCGCAAGTCGATGGTTCAACCATTCGTTTTAAAGGTATTGTATGGAGGAGCTTCTTTGAAAGATACACTCCCCCTCACTCGGGGGACTTCCCTCCAGAGGCGAAAGCATTGCTCCTACATATACAATTTTCCCCCCAGTTAACTATCATTATTTATTATAACTATTATTATTATTTTAATTTCATAATGATTATTAAAAAATAATTCTCTTTACGTATTTATACCTAATTTTGTCCGATACCATCATGTTAAAATTTTAGAAAAGTGGGATGACAACGCCACCTGTTGGACAATTTCCCCAAAAATTTGATAGGCACTAATTTATGTCAAAGTGCATCTATATATCAAATTTTCTGAAATTCTGTGCTGTAACACCTGAAATACATTTGCCACAAAATTTTGTCACACACACAGACAGACATTTTTTAAAAGTGCTCAAATCGTGTTCTAGACTTCGCAAAACGTTTAAATTAATCGAAAACACGATGTCAGAATTTTTCACGAATCTAATGTTTTCTTCTATTAAATATCGGAGAAAGTAAAAATAAAACATGAAACGATTTGTAAAGATATTTTTGGTCCATTTTCAGAGATTTTACCCCCGTTTTGCATTTGAATATGTTAATTTTATTTTGAAATTTGAGGATATGACTTTGAATCGTGCTGTTAAGGTCATCCCTTTTTAATAAGAAAAAAATGTGATATGCAAAAATCTTAAAATAACTCGTAAAGTATTTTTCCCCTTATTATTTAATTTAATTATTATAATTATGTTAAGTATGGTAGGTTTCTCAGATGTGGTAGCCCATGACAACCTAAAAAAGGGGGACCGATCTATTGAACCAGAATTTTTTTTTTTTTTTTTTTTTTTTTTACAAATGAAGTGAAAAAATTGTTGCCTGTATCAGTCCCATAGACTAAAACTATAAAGAGCTGTCAAATATATCCAATTTCTGGATAAACTTCGTACCAGATTTCTGTAATACCTCATTAAATAAAATCGGACGAAAACACGATCAATGATTTCTATAAAAAAATAATTGTAATTTTAAAAATTTAAATGATGACAGCTATAAAAAAACTCACATATAGGGCCCGATTTAGACTACCTGGAGCCCCGGGGCAAGCGTTTTCTAGGGGCCACGCTTGCAGTGGCATAAAAGGTCTTTACGTAGCAGAATACCTGCATACGATTCTGAGTGGGCCCCTTAAAGGAGAGGGGCCCACATGCCTTAGAGTTAGTCAGGGCATATACATAAAATAGGTTTCAAATGGCCCTGCATGCTTTATAGTTTTTCTTTTTAGACCCCCCCCCCCTACCGAAATTTTCTGGCTGCGCTACTGGCCCTAACTGTATTTCTATTTGTTTTTGACCATAGCCCCCCCCCCCCCCTACCGCTCCTCCTAATAATTTTACAAATTCGAAAATATCCGCAATCGATTTGTAAGTATCGAAAACCTCTATATACCAAATTTGAACGATCTAACTATTTTTATTTTTTTTCGTCCCCCCCCCCCTCCTAATAACTTTACACTTTTGAAAATATCCCCATTCGACTTGCAGGCTATTGAAACCTATCTGTACCAATTTTGAAAGGCCTAACTGTATTTCTAATTGTTTTTGCCCCTGCTGCCCCACCTGGGGGCTGAATTTTTAAAATTCCAGAAATTCGTTTTTAGATATTTGTATTAGCTATAATTTATAGCAAAAATTTCACGTATATCTGTTTTTCTTTTGTTTGAGATATATAGGATTATGCGAAATTGCATTTTACGCATGTGAAATCCCGTTTTGCCCCCCCCTCCCCCTTGGGGACCGAATTTCGAAAATTCCAGAAACTGGTTTTTAGACATTTATATTAGCTATATTTTAAAGCAAAAATTTTACAGATATCTGTTTTTTTGTTTGAGATATGAAGGATTTTTTGAATTCACGTTTTGCCCCCCTCCCTTGGGGGGCAAATTTTTTCAATTTTTTTTCCCCAAAACCATCCCTGACCTATAAGGAAAAAAACAAAAAAAAGAATGATTGAAATCGGTCAAGCCGTTTACGATTTTATAAAGGACATACAGACAAACATTCCATTATATATATATAGATGATTGCAATAGGTCAATTTCTAAAGAATTCAATCTAATTAAAGATCTAGAAATAAAATTTAAATAAATAATGTGAGACAAAATCTATTATGATTCTATGACACAGTAATCTAAATGAAAAACAAAATTATGTAAAAGTGATGAAATTTTTATTATACATTTTTTTTTTTTTTTTTTAAATATTTTATGAAATGAAAAACATTCATGTTTTTTTTATTGTTTACTCATAAAAGTTCACAATATGAACATCTACAAGGTGCAGAATATTTAGCACTTTACATATCAATGATGTATATGAAGCATATTTAAAAAATGCAAATAATTTTCTGCAATTATTTGCACTTTTTCACACTAACATGATGAAACTGCTATACATGAACCTCCAAGAATTATAGACTGAATTGATATTGCAAAGAAGGGAAATATCTTTACAAATTTTCAAAGTTTTTTTTTTTTTTTCTTTTTGAAAAAAAAAAAAAAAAAAAAAAACTTTAAAAATTTCAAATTATTTTGACACTAGCTTTTACAATGTATAGTATTAATTAAAATTACAATTTAAAAAGTAATAGTTTTACTTTAATACTAATGATTACATCATGCTTTATTTAAAATTCTTTATATTGAATGCTGAAAAAGATGCAGATGAATCATAAGAAATTATGAAAACAAAACTTTAACATCTGAGAGAGTAATTCTTTAAGTTGAACATTTTAAACTTATTTTTCATTATTAGAAGCTCCATAACAGGGAATATAATACCGGTAAAAACTTCAAGGAAGACAGTGGAGGGGATGACTGAGCCTGGCCAGAGACATTTCAAAATTAAATAATTTTTTGTTTCTGACCATTAAAACAAACTAGTAATTCAGTTTCAGCATCCTGCAGATCCCTGTGACAGAATTTAGCCAATATGGTGATAGTGGGGGAAAAAAACAGAAACTCATGTTTTTTATAACAGAATTATTTTACAGTATATTAATAATACTGATTATCTTTACAGGGTTTGATCAAAGTTTTAATTTTTGGGGCCCATTTTTGTGGAAAAAAGAATTGTCACTAGAAACCTTTCATTTTAGCAGTTACTCTGTCTAATGTTTAATATCAAGTTAATAGCATTTTATTAAACATGTATAGACACTCATTAAAAATAATACTGTAAACCTGGAAAAATTTTACAAAAGTATTATTTTTGTAAAACAAAATTTTGTGAAAGGGCTGTTTTTATAAATCTGAATTTTGTGAAGGGACCCATTTTAAAGCTTTGAATTTTGTTAAGAGGCCCATTTTGAGGATTTGAATTTTGTGAAGGGCAGCAAAAGGCTCCCAATTTTTACCTGGATCGTTTCTTGCTTTATAATTAAATTTACTTATTATGTATAAATTAGTGTGCTACTTTCTAACATTGTCTTGCAGAAAAATGTTTACATGAACGAGACTTGTCACAAAGAGCATAAAAATATTCTGCTACCGGGGCTACAGACTGTGTTTCAGGTTACACCCCCAAAAAAAGTAATATAAAAAAGCCCTTGAAGTTTTGCAATGTTATGTCGAATAAATAAAAAGCTTAGTATTACACAATTGTTCTAAAAAAAAAAAAAAAAAAATCATCCTGTGAGAAGATAGAAACTTTGGTCTAAGCCCTATTTATAATTCATTATTGGTTTATATATGGCTGATAAATTCTGATTTTTAAATGCAACTTTTCTTTTCCGGCTAGGAGCTTAAATGAGAAAAATATCTGAAATGCAATGTATTACTATAGATGAAAAAAAAAAAAAAAAAAAAAGAATTACTCTCCCAATAAAAAATGATTATGCAAATTAATGACTTTCTAGAGAAACGGAAAAATACCAATCACACAATTATGTTTCTCAATGAAAAGTATAGGGCATAACTTTTTTCGCCATAAAATTTTTATATCTTAATAAGCATTTCGGAAACAAAGCTACTTTAAGGTGAAACTACGAAACAAGTAGTCGGAATAAAGAAAGTTACATAATTCAGTTGATGATTAAGATTTCAAAAAGTTGAGGTTTGAAGTGAAAGCATTATAAAATGCTGCAATTCTTGCCTGCAGGGATATGTATGGAAAGACTGTTTTCGGAATGTTTTAGTCAAAAACAGTAGCTGCAAACTGAGTATCACTGACAAAAAAGGAAAAGAAATAGATCGCAATAATTTTATAACTATTTATTTACATATAATAAAGAATTTTGTGTTTTCTCATGCAACTGAATGTTTTCTTTTAGGGAAAAAAGGAAAGTTTAAATTTATAAAAAATTTGGTTTAAAAAAAGCATAAATAAAAATGTGCTTACGAATATTTTACATAACACATAAATTTGATTAGCAGAAAAACAAAATTTTAAATTTGGTCTTTTCTATTTTTCAATGCACGTCAAAAGAAGAAATAAAACTTTTTTGATTTTAACTAATAAGAAAGCTATTTGTACAATAGGAAAAACAATATGAACACCTCGGGAATAAAAATTACCAGCAATTTAAACTCCCCTCATAATATAATTATAAATAAGTCAATAAATAAAGCTTTCAAATTTAATATTAACAAATTTCTAGGTCTGAAAATTTATATGTAAACATTCACCATTACTTTAAGGCTTTGTTTTACTTCATACAATTTCCATATCTCCAGCAATCAAATTATTCTTTGGGGAAATTTGTTTCTAGAATTATTCACTACTTTTTTTCTTTATTATTTTATTTTTCACATTCAGAAAATTCACTATTGTTAAACTTGTTCTTGTTTTCTAAATTTTCAGTATCCATTTTAAGTTCTAAAGTGTAACAAATGCATTCATTATACACTTTAGCTCCAAAATAAAATGTAAAAAATCTATTTTTGGAAAACAAGAAACAAATTTCACAATTGTGATTTTTCTGAATGTGAAAATGGAAATAAGAAAAACAAAAACATTAGGATTGAACAAATTTCCCCACAAAACATAACATGAGCTTTGACTTCTGGTGAAGATATTTAGAGTCCCCTTAAACTAACAATACTCAAAAAGTCTATATTATTAAATGCTTTGAGAAATAATTTTTTCCCCCATGCAATTGTCATAAAATTTTCATACGTTAGTTGATGAATAAATAATTATACCCTTGCCTTATATAAACAAACATTTACACTTAGCCATTACCTTTATAATAAAATTGTATATATTTGTCATACATAAAATCATTCTGATGAAATTAAGAAAAAAAAAACAATACAAAATATACGGGAATAATGGGCTGACCACAACAAAGTAACAACACATATAAATAACAATTCATAAAAAGATAAACACCAGATCACATTCTAAACATAAGGTTGACATATCGATATGGCAATAAATATAAACCAATCTACAGTCGAATAAAGGAAAAAAAGGATGAATAAATTTGCCATTTGTAATTAAAATTATAAATATTCAACAATCCGTAATGTAATGATAAAAAGCAATGATTTCATATTTATAAATGAGAGTGGTTTATTTCTTAACTACATACAGAAATAAAAATTCGATGTGACATTTGATTGATATAGTTATATTCCATTTGGAGAAAAAAAAAAACAGCTTGTAGATCAATGATTCACTTTTTGATGATATTTAATACACAATCTCAAAATCATTTTAGTCAATGAAAATTCATTATTTAAATAATTATAAATTTAATAATGAGAATGATATTTTAACTAGAATTAAAAATGTTCTGTTTCTGTGATATAGTTCTCGAAATAAGAGCCACAGTTTTGATGATGTTTGAATAAATAAGAACAGAAAATACAGGTCCACATTCCTTCAACATACACAAGTAACAAAGTTCAGTATTATACACAGGCAGCTATGCTGCAGACATGGAATGATGCCTGTGAGAATTTCAATTGTCTAAGCACAGTTCTAATTGTCTAAGCACAGTTTGACACAAAGATGAAGGCAAGACACTTTATATTCTTCCATTTTGCTAACTTGCAGTCAGTCCCTACTATGGAGTGAGGGAAGCTGACTAACTTACATCAAAACTTATAATCAGGGCCTGCCATTTCTATGGCCCATCTAAATTTGTCTCTCTGTGTGCGATTGTAGATTTTTTCGATAGGAACACCCCATTTCTTGCACCTAAAATAAAGAAACAACCTATTAATCACATCATCTCATCATAGAAACAGGATAAAAATTCTAATAAACGCAAAAATTCAAAACACTAAAAATAGACACTGTTAAATGTGATGATAAACAATTTCAATTTTTGTGCTAATTAAAAAGTTTACTTTGTGCAACATCTGATAAGTAACTGTGTTTGATAGTATAGTAGTTCTTATTTATAGCGAGGATAAGGATGTACACCAGGTTTGAACACCGGCCACCCTTGTAAGCCTAGCCATTCAAAAAATTTTTTGTATTTTTCTCCAAAACTTGCATAAATATGGCCTAGGTTCCTTAGAAAGCTTTTACTTCCTATAGCAGTATTATTGAATATAAATTATTTATTAATATTTAAATAGTATTGAATAGGATCAGTTTTCTAATGAAGAGCATTTTTCCCCCCTTTATTTGCTGTTTAGAATTCTATTCATTAAATTATTTTACTTTTTTATTTCATTTCACTTTTTATTACTGTAATATTTAAATTACGTTGATATTCTAGTTATATCTTTTTCTCATTTTAACATAAAAATAATAAATGCCAAATTTTTTAAATTTTAACCAGTGGTTAAAAAAGTTAGAAATTGCTATTTGTACAGGATGTGTACTAAGTATTTAATAATCAATTTGATGTTTTAAGGACTTCTTATAAAGAATTTCTGACCAGTGATGCTGTGAATGTGCTAAAGCCTATAAAATATGCAGTGAAAAAAAAAAAAAAAAAAAGAGGGGGGGGGGGGGGGAGGTGCAAATATGATGTTAAGCATACCAGGTAATCTAATTCTAATCATACAAATTTTTTAGAAATTTTGCAAACTGTGCTACATAACAACAATGTCTACAAAAACAATTTTGTGTGCTTAATGCACAGACGACTTCTTCTATTTTTATTTATTTTTTTTTTGGGGAGGGGGGAATTTCTGTAAGTATAGGGACCATTATTTCGATTTAGTTATTTTCTAGGGATCAGTAGACATCCTATTGTACATATGCATTTTTCTTTTTTCTTCCTGAAGAGTACATAAATGTTAGGAAAAATAAAAAGGGGTGTTGTGTATATTTATAAAAGGGAGTATAATTTTTTTTTTTTTTTTTTTTAACTTGTGCATAAATTTTTCTTTATATAAAAAAAAAAAAAAAAAATTTAGCTACTAAACAACAATAGAAAAGTGCTTTTTCTTTTTGGATTTAGAAGACCTAGACAAAATCTCTAATGTCTAGCAGCATTAGTATTATTTACGTTAAAATTATAAAAACCATATTAAAATCACCTTGTACGAGTGCTTTCAGCAGCCTTCATCAAGTACGCTGTAAGAACTAATGTCCTGGTGGTTTTGCTTTTTGCTTCCTCCTCTAGCATAACGTGCCACCTAGCATAAATTTCAACTGCACTATGCTAGAGGAGGAGCAGAGGAAGAAGCAAAAAGTAAAACCACTGGGAAGTCAGATCTTACAGCGATGAAGGCTGCATGAAGCAGCTGAAAGCGCTCGTACAATGTGATTTTAATATGGTTTTTAGTAATTTTAATGTAAATTTTAGATAAAAATCACTTTTAAAATGCTTTTAAATTGAACATTACTATTAGTTATCATTATTGCTCTTTTTTTCCCCTTGCACTTCATTATAAATTGTTGACGTAGATGAACTTCACTCAGTTTTCTATCATACATTTTGTCTAGTAAATTTCACCTGTAGAGCCATACTATATTCATGTTAAAAGAAATGAACTTGGTGGATCATTCAGCATGGTCTGAGTTCAAATTCTCTTTCCACTAGGCTAACTTTACCCCTGACTTGATGCATCTACCTTATTCTATCTGGTGATTTTTATTAAGGTTAGTTTTATATTTTATTTCCAATGCAATAATCCTCATATTGTATGTTTATGTGAAATCTTGCACTATTTACTCATGTTAAGACAATCGTAAATTTTTATTAACTAAGAAATTTTCAAAGTAGAATGTTCATAGTTAATAATGCTCATGACAGCATTATGAATGATATTTCAAAGTTTATCTGACATCTTTATGATGAAAATAATCTTTATAATACATGCTTATGCAAAATTTTGCCGTATTCTTTAATGTTAAGAAAATTGCAAAATTTCAATATCTTGAAGTTTCAAATTAGAATGTTGAAAATAGAGTTTTTCAATTAAAACTTTTTCTTCACTTTTAATGTGTAAAAATTTCAAAAATAAGGTCAAAAACTTTTACAAGTATCTAAGTACCCCATACACATTTGTATGATTTGAGAGAGAGGGAGGAGGAGGGGGGGGGGATACTCGGCAAGAAAAATAACTTACCATGCAACACTTATCCTTGGATCTAAATAATTTAACTTGGAGGTTCCCAAAGCAATCTGTTTGTTTTCTTCCTTATCAGTAGCCTGTACTTCTAACTTTTTCAACTGTTCTTCTAGTTGAGCAAGTCTTTTCTTTTTTTTATCATATAATCTAAAAGAAATTTGAAATATGGATAATTGATTAGACACATTTATGATGTATCTTGACAAAACATTAGCAAAAAGACAAAAAAAAAAAAAAAAAAAAAAAAAAAACTACATGCAAAGGCAAGAAAGTTGAAATGAAATGTTACAGATGATAAAATCATTAGAGTAATAAACATGTTTTTTAAAATATCCAATCTATTAAAAAAAAAAAAAAAAGGATTAATTTAGTACGACAGGACTACTTATATTTGTATTTTAACACCCTTTCAAAAAAAAAAAAAAAATGTATATATATAACACTAGTCTAAATAATCAAGAAATATTCAATCGAGACCTGTTGGTTCTGTGTTCAGACCGGCAGTAGCGCCGAGTCTTTAGAAGAGAAGAGGGAGTGAAACGTCAGTTTCATCGAACTTCGAACACCGTATCGCCGGAGAACAAGCTGGGGCGCCCCATGTGAAACTAGTCGGCAAGTGACATGAAGAATTAAAAAAGTTGTATACTTTAAAATGTTTTAAATTTGGAATACTTTAATTGAACTTTTGAGCCGAAAACAAAACAAATTAATCGGGCTATCTGTCAATAGGCCGACTGGAATACTTTTATTAAACTTTGGAGACGAAAGAAAAATAATTTAATTGAGTTATCTGTCAGAAGGCTGATTGGAATACTTTTACTGAATTTCGAGGCCAAAAGCAAAACAATTTAATCAGGTTATCTGTCAATTGCCGACTGGAATACTTTTATTGAACTTCGGAGCAGAAAGCAAAACAGTTTAATCGAGTTATCTGTCAATAGGCCGATTGGAATACTTTTATTGAGATTTGGAGCCGAAAGCAAAACACTTTAATCTGGATACCTGTCAGTAGACCAACTGGAATGTATTTATTGAACCCTTAAGTCGAAAGCAAACCAATTTAATCAGGTTATCTGTCAATAGGCTGACTGGAAACTAGAATACTTTTATTGAACTTTGGAGCCGAAAGAAAAACAGTTTAATCAGGTTATCTGTCAGTAGGCTGACTGGAATACTTCTATTGAACTTTGAAGCCGAAAGCAAACCAATTTAATTGAGTTTTCTTTCAATAGCCAACTGGAATATTTTTATTGAACTCCGAAGCCGAAAGCAAAACAATTTAATCAGGTTATCTGTCAATAGGCCGACTAGAATACTTTTATTGAACTTTGGAGAAAATGCAATAGAATTTAATCGGGTTATTGTCAATAGGACGACTGGAATACTTTTATTGAACTTTAGAATCAAAAGCAAAACAAATTTAATAGAGTCAACCTGGTAATATACTAGAAAATTTGGCTTGTTCGAAGCTTAAAAAATTTAACTCGAAATAAAAGCTAATTAGAAGATGATCAATCGGATTATCTGTTGAAAAGTTGACTGGAAGGTTTGTATTGAGTGTTGAAAGAGCTATACAGTGTATATTGCGCTATTATATAGTGTATATAGTGCTATTGAAAAAGCTATATAGTGTAAATGAGATTCATCTGACGGTCAAATACATTTTATCAATATATTTCCCATTTGAAAAATTTCCTTAGAAATGAAAGCCAACTGGAAAATCTTCAATCGGTACATCTGCCTCTAGGCTGACTGGATTATCTATCTTCAACATTCAGGAGGCAGCCTGCCGCCCCCCCCCATATGTAAAATAATTTATAATAACACATAAGATACTGGTACATATATAACGAGTTGGGGAATCCACAAAAAATCTTACCAGCCAGCAATATAAAATTGGAAACTCAGGACAGAATAACAGTTACATTAGATAAACATGTAGCTACATAATATGCCCAATAACAAAATTTCCTATACCAACCTGCAATAAAACGAAATTTAATTGTGACCTAAAAATGTTTGTCCAAGTTTACTACTTTAATAAGTAACAAGAACTCGTAAAATAAGCGAAATTTGTATTTAAAAAAAAAAAAAAAGTAATTATAGTAATTTAGTAACATAAAACAAAACATGTTTTAAGCTTAGCATTTCTTTTTAAGCTGTTAAATTGATTTACCTATATTCTGAATGAAGAAAACGAACTTAAATTTCGTAATTACTTCATTGCCCTTTGCATGTGGTGAAGGAATAATATCGCACCATGACAAGAAAAGTGACACAAGTAAAAGAATAGCAATTTTGAGTTTACATAACATAATATGTATGATGTGCCCCCAACATGCAACCTTTTTTCTTGAATCTTTTTTTTTTTTTATTCTGTATTTTACATTCTATATAATATTTAAGACAGCTTTCTTTCAGAGTTAAAATCTATCACATTGATCTGAAAGTGAATCTTCGAGGAAAAAAGGGTAAAGAAATAATCTGGTGCGTCACTCACACGTCTTTCTCTTACCCTGAAATTTAAAACTATAAATACAGGTTGGAGATTAAGAGGTATGATAATGATGTTATGTAAACCTATGTTAAACAATTCAAATTAGGCTTCGGAAGAGTTTTATATGATAATTAAATCTGACTGAGGGGGGCTACCGCCCCCCTCAACCCCCCGTTTCATTAATGCACCTAGATTTATATAAAGTTTAATTCGGTTATTAAAAAATAATTCTGTTTTTAAAAAGTAATTTATTAAAATTATTTTAAGAAAATATCTTTTATGATTATGCAGACGATTTACATATTAGAGAAGTAGTATAACACTAAATATCCAAAAAAAGTCCATTTTATTCGCAATATTAAGGGGAAAAAAAAAAAAAAAGATTTTTTTTCTAAGTTTTTTTTTTGTTTAAAGTGAAAAAAATCGATAACTTTGTTTTAAATTATCGCAGATCGATGGTTCAACCATTCGTTTTAAGGTATTGGCGAGCTCTTTTGAAAGATACCCATCATGAAAATTTGCTCCCCTCGAAGGGGGGGGGGGGGGGGGGAGGCGAGGCTTCTACATACACAAAATTTTTTTCCCAGTTGAGTATCTCTATTACAAAAAATATATATATTCGTTTCATTTGGTTTAGTGCAGTCTAGTTAGACGTTAAACTCTAATTACCTGCAATTTCCCCCATAGACGTAATGTATTAGAATTCTCTTGATTGTCCCTGTACACAAACCATTTGCTTGATCTTAACGAAAAGCTTACTGTAGCATCTATATATGATACATATTTAGAATACCAAGTTTGGAATATCTGCTACTATTTGTTCTTGAGATATGCTGATAATAGACAGACACACACACAGACCATTTGCTAAAAACATGATTTTCGTATTCAGGGGACCTCAAAACGTGTAAATATAACAAAATCCCGCGTTCGAAAATTTGACCCAAAAACAATACTTTCTCTACCTTATGGGTAAGAGAAAGTAAAAATATCATTGGAAAAAGCATGAAAAAAAAAAAAAAAAAAAAAAGCTAGAAAAGAGACTAATTGAACAAAACAGGCATGAGAGTGGAAAAGGACAAAAAGTCTGAAAATGCGCGTAAACTCAAATTTCCCAAAAGAAGAAGGAGTGACACCAACACATTTTGCATTAAAAAGAAAAATAATTAAGAACTATATCATTCTGGTAAATTACAAAGCAGTTTTAAAAGTAAAATAAAAATGCAAATAATTTCTGATAAAATTCAACAATAATACATTATTGGCTATCATTAAAAAAAAAAAAAAAAAAAATGTTTTAGTTCAAAATATTAGACAATGTTGATAGGTAAACTTGCATGAAAGCTAAAATATGAAACTGGCCTTAATAAAAATAATAAGCAAATTAGGATAAGGTAAATGGTTCAAATTTAATGGTGGATAGCCTAACTAGGTGGGGCATTTCAGTCTGCAACTATGTTGATTAATTTGCGAAATTTATTATCTCTTTTGTTTATTTTTAAAAAGCAGGGTGGCTAGCATTGAAACCTTTTCAAATTCCCTGACTATTTTTCGAGATTTTCCTCCACTTTTCCCTGACTCACGTTTATTTTTGACGAAAATTTCACGACACTAGCAAAAAATTTAGTGATTTAAAATATCATTAATAATTTAATGATTAATATAGCTTATTTTCACAAAATTTGTTAAAATTCCCCGACTTTTAAGGAAATTCCCTGACTATTCCAGATTTTCTAAATTCCCTGACTTTTCCCTGATTCTTTGATTTTCCCTGACTGCTAGCCACCCTGAAAGGTTTTTCCTTTTTTTTAAAACTAAGTAAGCCAGAGCAGGTTAAAATATATATATATATATATATCTGTTTTCAGTATTGTCCTAATTCAAAGTACTGACCAATACTGGTAGGTAATAAAATAAAATTTAAATAAAAATTATTACTATTCAATTATCTCTTTCAGTTTTTGGAACAGCTTCAATTTAAAGCATCGATTGCTATTGCAGGTATACTGCTTGAGGAATTTTACGCTTGGGAATTTTTAATTTTTATTTATTTTATGCTAAAAATTGGAAATTCTTGGAAATTTTTTAAAAAAGTTGGAAATTCTGATGAAAGTCGGAAAAAATCTCTTCCCTGACAAAAAAGAGACAAACAGCTAGAATAGCTAGCCACTCCTAGGTCTGCGGGTCGTTCCTTATGGCTTGGTCAATATCGTCGTGTGATGGCTGTCCACTTCTAGCCTGATCGCAGCTTCTGTCTCCTTTCCTAAATTTACGAAACCATCGATGATGTGCTTTCGTCTATTGCATCCTCCCCACAGGGTTCCCACTCTTAAAAGAGAAAAAAATTCAAGGACTTTTCAAGTACTTTTCACGGCCTATTTGAAATTTTTCAAGGACCAGGAAAATAACGGAACGCTAGGCATATACAGAAAACTTTAGTAACTACTTTCATTAGTAATATTTTTTTAATAATTAAAATAACTTTGCCTGTTTTCACAATACACTTTTGATGGATTGACCAAATTAACTTTTACAAGAGTCAAAAAACGATTAGTTTAAGATTTGAATCATTAAGATTATTCCAAAGTTTTTAGGTTTGAGTCCTGGTCTGATCACTTTCTGCTCAAAATTAATTACCAGTCCATCAAACAGGTATGGGACTGGCAAAAAAAAAAAAAAAAAAAATAAGTTGAAACTATATGCAAAAGCAAGACAATGAAATAAGATTTTTATGACAAAATCATTATATTAGACAATGGCGCGCGCATGTGGAGATGGAGATAGTTTAGCCTTGACAGAGTTCACACTAAGCTCGTCTATTGGAGTGGAAAATTCAAGGATTTTCAAGGACTTTGCACAAAATTCAAGTACTTTCAAGGGCCCTTGAAAAAGAAAATGAAATTCAAGTACTTCTTAAGGACTTTAGGACAGTGGGAACCCTGTCCCCATCAACTTGACAAACATCGCGACATGCTGTACTCTTTTCATTGAACTTCAGTGATGCCGCTAGTCTTTCAAAATCCTGGGTCCCTGGGACCCATGAGCTTAAAAAATCTGGGTCCTTTTCTCAAATAATGGGTCCCCAAATAAACAAATTTACGTATACAGATATAAATTAAAATTTTATCTTTTTGTAGATGAAAAACTGTTTTTTATGAATTTTTAACCAGCTCTATTTGAGATTATCTTAAATAGAGCTGGGCAAAGTAGTTGCACGTTCCACTTCAAATACACTATTCGGCAACCGCGGGACCGACCTGATTCCGTTTAACGGAATTTTCTAACATCGACCCCTATCAAAAACGGAAATATCGCACCTACGAAAGCTACCCCCAAGTCCTCCAACCTCCTTTAACCACAAAATATTTTACCAATAAACTGTACTGATAACAAATAACGTATTAGAAAAAAAAAAAAAAAAAAAAGTATACTTACTTATCTGAAAACGAAATGACTATAATAATAATAACATCCTGGCATTAGCAAAGATATTTCATTTTTGCTTGACACAGCAAAAATGCGTTTCAGAACTTTGTGTTTGTTTTTGCACCGGCTACTCGTGTGTATCGATCGTATTGGAATGGTATATTGCATTAGAATTGGATAGAAATGTTTTTGGATTCTTTTGAAAGAATGAAAATATGCGACCATTTTTTGAATTTCATATTTTGGCTAAGTTTTGATAAAGGACACCCACTGGTGATTCGTTACGCAGTGATGCGATTCGGTGTATCATACACTTTTTATTAATAATATATTTGCATCGAAACTTCGTTTTCTCGTCTCTCGGAGTCGGAACTTTGTTTTTGATTTTGCACCAGCTGCTTGTTTGTGTGTACCGTATAGGATAAGTTCTTTTTCTTTTATGTTAAAATAGTTTTAAAGGATTTTTTTTTTCTTAATTTTTTTTTTTTTTTAAGAATAAAAATTACGCGTCCCTTGGGACCCGCCACAATAAATTTTTCGCATCCTGCCTCCGATTTTTCTCGTAATTTACGTACTATGTAAACGACATCGCTGGAACTTGTATAACAAACTATGTCTTATTATGTGCTCCTTCTCGCTTTCCATGTTACACACTCTGATATTTTTTTTGAGATGAGTAACTTTGTGAGACACTATGCATTAATATGTGAGACATCCACATGTTTGACTGGCCGACGTCATTACAATATCCTGTGTGACGTCAATTCCTTGCAAATCCAAAAACAGGTAGAACTTTCGCACTCACCAATATATCACTTACACATATAATTTTCTATTATATAACCATAACGTTTTTACTAGTTTTTTTTTTTTTTTTTTTCTTTAAATAGTTGGGATGATAATTTAAAGTGAGCAAAGAGATCAAGACCATCAAAATATAATGGAAGTTTAAATAAGATGAAAAAACAAAGTTATAATAATTACATAATAAAACATAAAAAACCTAACTTTACTTCGTTGGCCGTTTTTAGATCTTTCGGTACCGGGCACCCGGTCCCGAAAGATCTAAAAACGGCCAACGAAGTAAAGTTAGGTTTTTTATGTTTTATTATGTAATTATAATGGAAGTATTCGGAAAACCATACATACAGTATACTCTTAATATTACATTAGCTGCATTCCTTTGGGAGAAGTTTAGAAAGTTCTCAAACAAAGTCTTTTAACTCTGTTTCTCAAAAGAGTGCAGCTATTGCTAATCAGGGAGATCTCCACAATCGGCCGGCAAAGTGTTAAATATGAAAAATTTGGGACAGTCGAAAGCCCTGTAATTATGATACTTTATTCGATATGATAAAGGCAGAAGACAATTTTTTCACGTGATATTACTAATAGATGTAGTCAGGAATAAGAATCTAGTAGTGGCAAATTGAAAGGGAAATATGGAGATGAATGGAGAGGAATATTGTCAATATCATGTACAAAAAAAAAAAAAAAAAAAAAAAAAAAGTCAGTCAAAGTGAATGATAAATAAAGCAAAATAGATAGCGATGATAATCAAAGTGAATTAATAGATTAAATAATTATATTTAATCTATTCATAAATATAATTATTAATAGATTATAGTTAGAACTGTTGAGTGTACACCAGACCACCACCTAACTACTAGTTTTCATTATTTGATAGAATTTTTGTTCATATACATATAAAATTGGTGAGCTAGAATAAAATACTATCTCCTCTTAAGCATTGATAACAGTAAATTAAGCCCTAATGAAATGGACTTTATCCGTGTTATGTCACAAAACACATGTGACCATTACAGGAAAAATTGCAACAATACAGTGATTTTATTTGTATTGTATGGGGAAATTTTGTGTTATTTAGGGAAATATTTATATTGTGTGAGGAAATTCACGGGAAAATGAAGAATTAGAAATCACGACAGGTATGATTTAGCCCCAAACCCCAAAAAACGGTTACTGACCATTACTCAGCAAAGATAAGTTAATTAAGCAAAATAACTCAAAGCATCAATAACTCAAAGCATCCCAGTAAAATACAAGAGTATTTATGAAGAGAATAATACAATACAGTTATCAACAAATATTCTTCAGAATTATTTCGAATTTTGAAAAATAGATCAACTAAACAGGGTGATCCTTTTATCCCCCCCTCTTTCCCCCTTTTTCATGTGACATTTTATAAATTAATATTTTTGTGCCTAGAATTTACTTGATGCAATTAAAATTTCACATCCCTATAACCCTCAGACTCAAACAAAATTCCTTGAGTTTTCCCTAATTTCCAGGTCATTAGCTACCCCAGGTAAGATAGCTTGGAATCATATTTATTTATTTGTAATTATTATTTTACAGTGGTTAATTTAGAAATAACTGAAAAGAAATTTTAAAAGATAAGAAGTTTTATTAAATAAATACTTTTTACATTAATAAATAAAATTAATAAGACTTAATCAGACAAATTCTGCACACACACACAATGTACAATAATAATAAAACCTTACACTTTTTCTTTTGATCCACCTTCTTTAGCAGCACTTTTGGCTTCTTTAAGTTCTCTTTTGAATTCTTTTATTTGATTTTCTTTCTCGTCAATCTAAGAAAAATTCATATTCTGTAATTAAGAGAGGTGCGGAAAAATCTAAAATATTTTATTATTAAGAATATCATCTGAATTTTAAATGGTTTAGTCCCCCAAAATAATTAAGAAATAAAACAGTATACTTAAAATCAATGGGCTCTTCCCAGCACCATCTGTTCAATCACGTGATGTGTGAATAACATAAAATCGAATTCAATTAAATATTGTTCTTACGAACAAAAATGTTAATATTTAATCTAAAAAATAAAAGTAATATTTTGCATTAGTATTTGTAAATTTAATAATAATAATAAAAAAAAACTTTATATGTTTATTTTTACCTGTAAGAATCGATTTTTGTATGCTGTAGTGTAAATGTTACATTAACTGTTCTAGCAATAAATAATAGCTTGTTCTTGTGGAATGTTTATGGATTATAATTTGAAAATTTAAAATGTTTTCAATTAAATTTAATTGCATAAAGGTATTAAAACAAGTTAATTAACTTAGTTACTGGTCTAAATGGCTTTACACCATACAATGTTGCACTGTCAATGATTTAAATACCAAAAATCAGGGTATTTAACATGTTTTCCATGAACATCAATAACAAATATAAACTAAATGATGATTGTAAATGTATACAGCAAACAAAAGATGATGAATAAGGATATAAAATGGATTAAAAACGATGTATAAAAAAATAACACAGATTAAATACGATTGATCAAAAATAAGAACAGAAAATATGTTATTTCAGCAATCGCTATATAGAAGACTTCGTCTGCTGTTTGTTTTTCACATGTCATGTGACCTCTGATGTCAGGTGGGAAGAGCCCATTGAGACAGCAAATAGCTAATAATGTAATACCTTTGTCTTTAAATTCTCCATAGCCTTTGAAAAACCTTTCGGAACAGCCCTCTGATGGTTACATAGGATGGCAACAGCTCTATTTGCTCTATTGTAAGCTAGAATCTTTTCCGGTATTGACATCTCCTCTGAAAAGTACATAAAATAGCAGTACTTGGGGGAAAAAAAAAAGTGACAGTTATGCATGCAGGGAATAACAAACATGTTATATGCTTTCAGTTTTAAATGTCTCATAGTTTTTGTTACTCCATGGAATATCAGCCTCTTAAAAGCCCATGTTTTTCTTTTATACATTACTGAAAAATGAAATCAAATATTAATTACTTTTAAAATGAACTTATGTTCAGTATCGCTCATTTGAAAAAAGAATTAAGAGAAATTTTTTTTACTCCCTAGAGTAGTGTTGCACTACTATGGCCTGACAAAAAGTCTTTTTCATAAATATTTCTAAAAATTTATCTTTATAAAAATTGGCGATTAATTTTGTTAGCTAAATGATTAATTTAAAAACAGTTCTGCATATGTATGTAAACAAACATTAGCTTTGGTGTTGGTAGTAGCCCTGTATAATATCAATCAGGTATATTGAGTGGCTAGTCCTCAAAATCACTCACTGCACATGCCTTTACACTAGAGAAATGCCTATTGGAATTTTCAAGTCATTTATTCCATGTTAACACAAAGATAGTTGGAAACTTTGAAGTACACAAATAATCCCCCCCCCCCCCCCAGGGAAAAAAAACAAGATTTTTACTGATTTTTATAAAATTTGATTTAAAAAATTGGAGAAAATTTTTCAAAGCTTGTTGACGGGCATGTTAAATAAGACATGCATTCAGACCATAAGTTCTGAAGAACATTAGTTTTCCCCCACTTTTTTTTTGTTAGAAATTAAGCCAGATTAGATAAATTTCCAGACATCAATATTAATAATATGAAATTATTAGTTTCTGATAAGAGATATAATCTAAAATTTCTTGAACAGGCAGAATATTGTTAATGCACAAATATGGTCTTACCTTTTGTTAATAAATCCAACTGTTCTTGTAGTGTTTTAGAAGCATTGTAAGTACGGAAGACTTTCGCAGTGAGGCCTTCCATCAGATCATTAAGATATTTATTTAATATTGAGGTCTAAAAATAAAAAATAATGTTTGTAAAGTCAGTAACATCAAAATACTGGTATAAAATTATGGCAAATAAAGCATCATTTTTAATGAATTATATTTTATAAATGTTAAAACATAATGGTCAAAAACTTATTTAGGCAGAAATGTTTTAATTTACAGGGTACCCATTCAATTGCAAAAATAATATTCTATGACTTTTCCAGGTCTAATTTTTATAAAATTCTAGGTCTCAAAATTTAGTGATATTAAGAGAATTAAAAATAAAATAATAATTACGTAAGCGAAGAAATATTGAAGGATTCTGTTTCTTTAGAAATTCTAAAATCTCATAAAATAAGTTTTAAATGAATATTGACATTTATGTTGTGGTGTGAGAAAGATTGTGAATTGGAAGGCTTTCGTAAATCCGAAAATATGGCATTTACGAATTGTCGAAAATTAGTGTCTTTAGTCCGATTTTTTGAAAATATTAGAAAAACGGGAGAAATACACATTAAAACGTAAAAACTGGGAAATAGGACTAAAAAACGGAAGAGTTGGCAGGTATGGTACATATATACCTGCATATGGAACTAAAATAGCAGAATTTTGCATTTTATGATACCATTTTTTGCTATTTTTAGGAGCAAAAAAGGCACAATGGCATTTTTAGGGTCAGTTTTAGAGCGTTCATTAGCCAGGGCCTGGGGCATGTATGCCGTTTGTCCTTGCATTAATCAGACCCTAAATCTCAGCACAACAATGAAAGCAATTACGAAAATTTAAACATTTTACTTACATTTAGACGATCAAAGAGATCATCCCCTGGTTGCTTGTTTTCCATAAAAAGTTTTAAATTTTTATAAGCTCTTTTTTCAACTGGTACAGAGTTATTATACCTAATTGAATCTTTACCAAGGAAGTCAAATTCAACGACGTACTCCTTGCCATCCTTCTCATCATATAAGGTGATATGTTCAACTCTTAAAGAACAACAACCAACTGTATCAGCAGTATCTTCATCTTTTTCATTACCTGCTCTCAAAGCTAGCTAAATTTTGGAAAAAGACAGAAAAGAATGATTAAGATTGTAATTTAATTTATTACAAATATAAAAATTCTACTAAATTACTATTATGACACTACAGATTTTCTGAGTGCTAGTTTGCTACAGGCTTTTCAAAGGTTAGAAATCAAATGGTCACTGAAGGCAAATCATTTTTAATACAAAATTAAGAAATAAATGTCAATTTTTTAATTTGATTTGTAAATTTTTTCTTAAAAACAGAAACAAAATTGTTTTAAGTTAAAATGACCCATCCTTATTTTAACTATAATTTTTTTAAAAGTAATATAATTAATATAGAAATAAAGAGAGACATTTTTAAGTTCTGTTCACAATTTGAGAAGAACTGAAACAAAACTGGTTTTGAATAAAAATGAGCTACCTCACATTTGCTTTATGAGATTAATTTCTATTTCATAATGCAAGAAAAATTGTAAAATTACAATAAAATGTATTTTTTTTTCTCTTGATTTCATGTGTTTGAGTGATTTTAGTTGCTATTTTAAAATGAAGGACCTTTTCTTAATTTTTTTCATTTCATAGATAACCCTCTAAAGTGAGTCCTTTGGCATCGAAAAATGGATGCCAAAATTGAAAAATAAAGTGGTATAAGTCATCATTTTCAAAGAGCAATAACTCAGCGAAATTTTGACTTAGAGAGATGATCTTTTATTTTTCTTCTTAGAACGAGAATATTTTTTTTAAATATAAGTCATATGATAAGAGGGACCGTATAAAAATTAAATTTCGTATTTTAATATGTATACAGCCCCTTGTAAAAAAAAAAAAAAAAAAAAAAATGCTATACTTAAAATCTGCTCTTAATTTACCCCAATTTTGAAATTGGAAGTATGTTTCTATCTTTCTTAGTTTACGAGATAATCACGGTAACATTTATTTTGAAACACCCGGTATAGAACTTTTCCAAAGTATTCAAACTGATTGATTCTGATTTGGCATATTGCACGTGGAGAAAATGTTGCCAAAGACAGTAGTAATCTGAGCTAAGTTTCAACTTTTTTCCTGGAGTTAAAAAAAATAAAAAATTCATTTTAAATATAATGATCAGCAAAGCAAACTAAACCTGCTAGTGATTAAATACATCTTTAATTTCTTCTATTAACTCGATTGTTAACTATAGTTTACACTGTGTGCCAGCACAATAACTATAGTTATTGTGCTGGCTTAAAACTTATGGTGTGTGAAGAAGTGTTATTGTCTACTTATCATTTGTACACCAGTTTTCCATTTAGTTTTGGTATAGTTTACACTGTTTATATTAAGCGTTGCTATATAAATCAGGAGGAAAAAAAAGTTTTCCTTTTTTTTATTTTTAGAATATTAATATGTGAAAAAATTACTAATGATATCTAAAGTTTAATTTTAAAAATTAAATCTTCTATTTGAACACATATTAAAATTTTAATTCAGAAATTAATTTGCACAGTTTAGGAGTTGCTTGCACATTTCTTCATTGTATGAGTACAATTTATGCTGACTGATATTCCAGGGTTAAGAGTTTTTTTTTTTTTTTTTTTTTTTTTTTTTTTTTTGTGCCCGGGTTTTCCAGGCCTTCCCTAAATTTGAGGTGCTGTAGTAACCTGATATTGTAAAATTAATAACAAATTACAAACATTCATAAATCTCAGAGCCAATCAAATACAACTATTTTTGAATTTTTAATTTAAAATATTTACCTTATCAATGAAATATAGGGCAACAGCTCTTTGTCTAACTTTCATTTCTTTAGATTTGAAGTCTCTCTGATATTCATCTCGTATCCTTTGTGCATGAGCTTTCAATTTCCGAGCTGTTTCATATTTCTGCCAATCTTTCTCACCCTATAATTTCAATAAATAAATAATTTTTCTTAATTTTTTAAAGTTATCTTTTGCAGCAAAATAATGATGAAAATTTGAAAACTAAACATTTTCACACTTGTTACTCTAAGAATATATTCAATGTGCAAAAATTATAGACTTTCCGTTTTTGATAAATTTACCATTTTTAAAAATAACTGGAAGACCATTTACCTATTTTAGAAAATATATGTAACATGAATTATAAAATGATTATGTTTAAAGATAATTCTACAATAATTATTTAATTAAATGCTGGCCATTAATGTTTTTATCAAGATATATTTCCATGTTTATAAAATATGTTGAATAAAAGTCAGTTGTTTCTATCTTAAACTTTAGTTGTCATTTAAACACTACTCTTAACATATTTTCATAAATTGATAAATTTATTTTAAAACTTTAAAGGCAAATCATTTAAACCAGCAAATGCTAGCTGCTTTACTAGCTCTGCAATATGATATGCCATTCTTTAAAATAAACAAAGAACAGCATATACTAAGTGTAATGCAGGTAACATAACACAAATATGTTACTTTCTAATATGAACTTCCCAAATAAGTTTTATTTTGTGAAGGCCTGCGACAGAAAAAAAAAAAAGTCTACCTGACAACAGTTACTATTAGGTAATCATAATGCTCTTTATTAAAAGTTCAGCTAATATAAGATTATATAACAGTCCAAGGCTTTATAATTCTCTGAACATTAATCACAGTTCTGTTAAAGGTACTAACTTAATAAGGGAAAAAAAAAGAATTGATGTATGTAAAGTTTTGCATTGTTAATTTTATACCTTAAGCTTAGAGCTTGGATTAAGCATAATGTACTTTGTCGAACCAAGAATATTTTCTGTCCAACTGGCGAGCCAAGACACAGTATTGTCATGACGGACTTCTTTCCATTTGTGGCCGGGAGGAGGTTCAGGCACTTTTGCTTCTCTATTGATCAAAAAAGCAAATTTTTAAATTTCACAAACTAACAAAATAAGAATTGATATAAAAAATATGCATTTGTATTATAGAGAAAAAAAAAGGCAAATCTTAAAGAAATTCAAAATCATAAAATTAAAATAATTTTCAGGAGTTATAAGATAAGATTTAGGACAGCTGGCATCTATTAGATAGAAAAATAAAGGCGGAAAAAAAAAGTGAAGCTGGATTACATTTATAAAACCCAATTTAGTAAAATAACATATAAACTTACTTTCCGATATTGATCAATATATCTTCTGCTTCAATGCGTTTTTTTAACATTCCCATTTTTGGATGTTCTCCTCGTCCTCTGAACAAACCAGGAGGTTCAATTTTAAAGTTTCCTATCTTCTGCTTATGACCATCAATAATGCAAAATCCATACTTCTTTGTTAGTTCTTCATTTTGTTTTTTGATCTCCTAAAAATTTAATTGAAATTTAAATAAGAATCTAATACAAATAAAAATAATAATAATCTAGAATTACAAAAAACAGTAATTTGTTTACTTTAAATTTACAAAATACACATAATATACATTCTTCTCAAGTCTCATTGAGCATATATACAGTAGAACTTGGATAATTCGAAGTTGAAGGGACCCGAGAAAAATTCGAAATATCCAAAAATTCGAATTACATATACTATTTCATACTTGCCAATATACTAATTAAAATTCCGTAGTATTGTTAACCCAGCCTTCTTTTTCACACCAGTATCCGTTTTAGAGTATTTTTCTTCTTATTTAATCTTAAATGCATTTGCAAAATATTACTTTAAAAATTTACTGGTGTGAAAAAAAAGGCCGGGACTAACAACACTACAGTATATTAATTAGGATGTTGGCAAGCAAGCTATTTTGTCAAAAAGAAGAGATAAATTAAAAAAATTAAAACTCTACGATCAAATATTTAACATAAAAAAAAAAAAGGATATTTTTTATTGCTTCTTCAAGTACAATCTTGTGTCATAGCATATGACTTCAAACTATCAGTTGATACAAAAATAGAATCTTCTACATCAGACATGGCTTTCAATTCAAAAAACCCTCGAATTTCATGTATATGCACTATATCTTCTGATGAACTAGGTAACGGCTTTTCTTGTATTTCCTTATCCTTATTTTGAAAGACTTAAAATAAATAATGCATTTTAGCTGAGAAAAATCTTGGAAAAAAATTTTACTGTAATATTTTAAAGTTAATCGTACGAAAAATTCGAATTATCCAAAATAGAATTCGAATTATCCACGATTTTTTAACATTATTTTAATACAAAATTCAAGGGACCGAGTAAAAAACTCGAATTATCCAGAATGTCGAATTAAACAAGTTTGAATTATTCAAGTTTCACTGACTATATATGTAAAATCAATATTGATGACGAAAAGTAACCTTAAAAGCAAATTTTTATTGCTTACACATCAGCTGGTTATTAATATCTTATAACAAGTACTTACAAGTTTTTCTTCCTTAGACATATTTTTTCTTTCTTCAGATTTCTGTTTGTAATAAACATCAAAATCCTTAAAATTGCACTTCGAGAGATCTTTGATTATTTCTTTTTCTTCTGGAGTCATGACCTATAAAAAATTTAAAATAATAATGAAGATAAGAAATTTTTTGGGACTGAGAAAAAATCCTATTAGACAGGAAAAAACTGTTTTATAAAATTAACATAAACCAAAGAATAAAAATTGTTAAAATAATCCACATTAACAATTGGTAAAATTGCTGATTGTGTGACAACACAAAATTGACCTAACTAGCCACAAGAAAATTTTCCAGCATTAATCAACAAATACAAATGTCAAAGACAGCTAAAAAAAAAATCAGCGGAGCCATTTTTTTGAGATACCAATTTCCCGGATCTAAAATGGACCAACATAATCAGCTGCTAACTTATCAATTTTCCTGTACAAATTAATAAAAAAAAAATCTTAAAAGTAGTTTATGTAGGAAATTTTACAAGGGGAAAAAAAAGTTGATTAAGCCTTTTTAAAGGGGATATTTCTCACTTAATTTGACCAGCAGTCTAATCCTATGTTATTCTATGGAGAAATTTGTTTTATGAATTACTCATTACCCAATGAATTTCTTTAAATTCTGCTTTACATTTAGAAAATTCACAACTGTTGAAATATTTCCCTGTTTTTCCAAAATTAATTGTACCATTTTAAATGTGAAGTTCTGTAGCCAATATCACAAAAGTGCATGGGCGTCGGCACATAGGGGCAAGGGGGGGCACTTGCCCCCTCCTGGAAAATTCTAATAAGTAAAAAATTATTGAAAAAAAAATTACATTTAAAGCTTGAAAATTATTTCATTAGATTTGAAATAATTAGCCAAATAAAATTTATGTCACAGTGCCATTTAGAGTCAAACCAACCCGACTTGCATTTATAGGTTATGGAATTTAAATATATATATTCTGAAATTTTGCACTTTTAAGTTTGCCCCCTCCTGAAAATTTTTCTAGCGACGCCACTGCAAAAGTGTACTGCATTTTGCTACTATTTGATCAATTTACATTTAATTGGTGAAATATTACAATTTTCATTCTGTCAATATTTTTGACTAATTAATAATTTTTAACTGTAACAATTGATTTCTGATTTTATCATGCGATAGATTATTGCGGACAATTGTTCATGAAGAAGTCCTTTGCTCACTAACCGTATGATTCCGAAATAAGACAAAATAGTTTCAAGTTTTAAGCGAGTTCAACAGAAATTAATTATTGTTAGTTAGACATCAAAATAGTTCACAGTTAATTTTCATAAAAATTAGTTTAAAAAAAAAAAGATTTTATGATTTAGAAAATACTTTAAAGTGCATTGTTTGATTCAAGATAGGTGTTGTTATATAGCAATAATTTACATGTGTATGAAAAAGTGAAATATTTTTCTTTTCTACAAGGTTCATGAGGTCTCATGATCTATGAACAATAAGATTAATGCATCATCCCATTTTTGGAGAGTTGAAATTCAGATAAGTTTTTGAAAATTCGTATTAATGTTGCAATCATCTTGAATATTCAAAGTTCTCGTTAACCTATGGGGAAATTTTGTCTTGTAATAATTATCACAAAATTCAGTAGCTTAGTAAAATATTTGTCAGTGTTGACAGTTTTTTTTTTCCACTTCGCTATACATATATATATATATGAAATGGTATTAGACAGGAGATGAGTGGCAACAGCCAAAAAAGGAGAGAACGGAGTTGGGTGGATGAGAAAAAGATGTTTTAGTTTTGTTCGAGAAGAATACTTTTACTTTACAAAAATGTTGAAGGAAGGATTATTAATATAATCAATAATTTTACCTTACTTAAATCCTTACTAAGTCCGAGCTTCATTATATATTTCGGCTACCTAATGGTGCCATCTTCAGTAACACTCGGTAAAAAATGATTTGAAGGTGCTAAGTTTGGACGACTTGTTTATCTTTTGTAGTTTCTTCTTCGATTTCTTCACTTCTCTTGTTTTCTTTATATAGCTGTTGCCACTCGGTAGGAATAATGCTATGTTCGATATCATTGATAGTATTATTATTGGTTAGTATTTCGATAGCTTCTCTTTTGAGAGTATAATGGTGAGAGTTACATGGGGCTATTTTATGAAAATTAATGGAATCAATGTTAATTGGGTTAGTATTGTTAGTCCTTGAGAAAGCTGTGGAATGTCTATTGTATTTTAAGTCGGTTATGTGTTCTATATAAGCTTAATGTAGTTTTACGTGCCATTGTGATAATTATATCTTCAGAAAAATAATATAATTTGTATATAAGATGTTCATATTGCTTTAAAAAAGTTTACAAAATAAAGTAATAATCTAAAAAGTTTAATATTTTTCAAGTCTGCCAATAAATGTGTTAAAATATATGCTTGTACTATATTCGAATTGATCTGGTTACAGTGGTAAGTTTAATTATCAATTACTTTTTTGTTTTTTATTTCAAATTAAAAAAATTTATCTTCTGTGTATAACTCTTTAAAGACCTGATTAAAAACTAAGTTTAATTTACAAATGAAAATCAAACATGTCGAGGCGTTTAGAATAATGTGTGAACTGATATTTATCTTTTTCTACTGCTTCTGGCATTTTAGCATTCTGCTAAAGCTTTCTTTTCTGATTTTAGCTTTTTTGCTAAAGAAAATTTTCACTCAGCTTAAACCCTGTGGCCACCAGATGACTTTCTTCTATATTTTCCTATGCAAATTCAATCAGTAAAAATAATTTATTTAAATCATTATTTAATAAAATTATATTCCATGATAATGCAGTACAACTACTGTTACTACCAAGCAATTTTTGACCTTTCAACTGATGATATTCATTTAAAAGTCAGCTTCTTTTCTTAAATTTTCTTTCATAACAAGTTTGGTGCATTTATGCACTATAAAAGCTGAGATATTGACTTTCCATGTGCAGAGAAAATTGCAGTACTGTAGCACCACCTGACAGTGGGTATACACCCAAATGAATTGAATATTCATTTTCATAATGGCCATCTCATTAAAAGCTTGGTGCATTTATGCATGACAGAAGATGAGAAATAGTTTTCTATGAACAGAGAAAAGTGCAGCATAGCAGCTGCACCCGTCAGCTGATATGCACCCAAAGTGAATCAACACAGTTTTACATCTCTTATATTTTGTGCAGTAATGCACCATAAAAGCTGACATATAGTTTTACCGTAAATGGTCACATAACCCATTTGACACGTGTAAATAATACAGTACTGCCACCTGTGGAATAATACATGCCAAAAGTTCAATTTATGCCAAAGTTCAATCAAATACAATTCTTATTTTTTTTAATTCTGTACAGGTTAAATAATTAAGAATTAATAATTTTTCACAAAATACAGGTGCTTAAGTTCTGTGGTCTGAAAGAGAGATATTGCATTTGAAACAGAACAAAGTTTTTACTGATTATAAAATTCTTTATTATTTTTATTTTTTCTGACTTAAGTTGTAACCTAATAAGATTCAATGAATGCATTTTGCAAATTGACAGCCTTAAGTAAATTTAATTATATCTATAAAAATTTAATTATTAATTATGGATACTAATTTAATAATTACATGATATTTTTAGCCAAGATCAGATCCCATACCAGTATACTCAGATACATTAAAGAAATCAAATTAACTTTAATCAGTATAAAGTTCTATTATTTAAAGAATGTTATTTATTTAACTCATAGTTAAATAGTACATATCACTTTTATACTTTCCGACAGAAAAGCTTTTAACCAACATCCAGTTAATTAAGGGGTCAAGTACACGATAATTAGAGTACTACAAAATGTCATCAAAGTCTTCTTTTTTGCAATGCAACACAGTATAACCAAAAGTTTTTTAGCAGTTGAATATTGCAATTCATTCCTCAACTTAGAATAGATAAATTCAAAATATGAAATAAACAACAAATAATTTTAAATACTGGGTAACTTGTAGGAGAGTTTAAAAATATTTTTACGTATTTGCATAGTCCATCGGTTTACGAACTTTGAATTTGTACAAAGGAATTGCATTCTAAAAAAAATAGTGAACAAATATTTTTGCTTAAAATTAACTATTATCAATTATACTATTTGAAAATCTAACAATATACAATAGTATCTACGCAAAAAGTTTCAAAAACAGTCTCTTAAAAATAAACATTGAAATATGAATACTAGTACAGTGTGTTTAGAACTTAAACTTTTCTAAATTCCCTAACTTTTTCTTGACTATTTTCCCCCTACTTCTCCCTGACTCTTATTGTTTACTTCCCATAAAAAATTTCACAACATTAGCAAAAAATTTACCGATTTAAAATAGCATTAATAATTTTAATGATTAATATAATATAGCTTATTTTCACAAAATTTGTCAGAATTCCCTGACTTTAAAAGAAATTCTTTGACTGTTCCCTGACTTTTCTAGATTTTCTAACTTCCCTGACTGCTAGCCACCCTGTAGCACATATAAAAAATACTAATTATGTATATATATATATATATATTTTTTTTTTTTCTAATTTAATATGTCACATATAATCTTTAATATAAAATTATGTATTTTCACATTTAAAAAAATTGTGGGGGATTTTTTTTTTTCTTTAAACAGAAATGGTAGAAAGTAGTTAAAAAAACACAAAAACAGAAAAAAACGCCATGCCCCTTAAGTAGTAAAATCCCATCACCTGTAGATATTTCAGGTTTGTCATTAAATAATAACTTTTTTTTTTTTTCAAAAATGATACATTTTTAATATTAATTAAATAATAATTTAGATTTGATATATTATGTTTAGAGTTTAATTCATTTACATAGGTAGTTAATATATTTTTTATTTTGAACATCTGTTTTATGTTCTGCTGGTTACTTCTGTTTTTTTCCACTTTCTTTCACTGTCCTCAAAAAAACTAGTTTCTTCCAGAAGAAACCAAACCCTGTTAATTTTCTTCAGCATATTCTATTTTATTTAGTCACCACATGGTAAACAGAATTTTTCAGAATACTTACACTTGCTTCTATTACTGCAAAAGAGTTATAAAACTTTCTAAACACCACTCATATGTAAGAGAAGGGGAAAGGAGAAAAAAAGTGCAATTTTTTTTTATAAAGACTTCTTAAATATATATAATAATTTTAAAGAAAAAAGGAATAACCTTTCTCCAATCCTTAAAAAAATTAGTGTTAAAAACTTCTTTAGATGTATATTCATGGTCCAACATTCTTCCATAAAATCCAGCTACTTCTTCAGTCACTTCACTTAACTCCATAGGTTTGCCTAAAGAATATAAAAATTTATTTATGCAAAAATTACAAGTTATCAAAATCTTTAGAGATTGGAGGGAGGAAAGGGATGGGACTTCCAAGGTTTATTTTTCATAATATTTGCTATCTAAGAATAGTGAGCTTTGTGTACAGAATATATAATTTTTTTTTTTAAAAATAATGCTGGAACAGCACTAAAATGTACAAAAGTTACACATTTTTATGAGCTCAAGTAGATAATAGGAAAAAATTTTATTGATATATTTAACGGAATAAATATTTCACCTATCACTTTTAAACTATATTATTGATAACAAAAATCATTACCATCATAATAAAATTTTACATGTTTAGGCACTCGTTCATATAGTGGAGCAAAAACAGGGCCATTGTGTTCAAGTGTTTTCCATTTTATTCCATCTTCTAGCTTTTCTTCTTCCCACCTAATTAAAAACAATTAACAGATATTAATATAGTTAAATTTTCTATTTCCTAATAGATAGATTTTAATAAATTACTTACATTAAAAACAAACTCAAATATAAAATCCATATTTCTTTGTGCATGCAAATAATCTGAAAGTCAAATGCAAAGCAATATCCAATATAATAGCAGCAAATATTTGCAGAATTTGTCTCTCTCTAACATACCACAATAATAAAAAAAAAACTAGGACTGTCATTTTTACTTTATTTCTTTTTATCCAAATATATCCTCAGGGTTCGAAATTAACAGCGGTCCGTTGGTCCAGGACCACAAAAATATTCAATAAATGAGCAAAATTAATTTTAGTGGTCCACTGGGTCAGTAAGCTTTTTATTTATTTATTTTTTACTTTATTTTCTAAAATTACACATAAATCTGTCACAAAATAATATGTATAAAACAAACAAATAAAAAGAATTGGTGAACAGAGTAGTCAAAGTATGTACAGACCAGTAAAATCTTACAATTACTGGTCCTGCAGACCAGTGACTAATTTCTACCTCTGATACTCTTAAACACTAGGTAACAAAAATAGTTCTAGTTATGATCTTTGAAATAGCTACAATATAGGGCCCAGGATTAGTAAGAAGGCTAGTCAATGACACTTACTTAACTTTTTTTTCTTACTTGCCAAATTTATCTACTTAAAGGTGCAAAGTTATTTTTATCATAACACTATGAATGCTATCATGATATATACATATATATAGGAATGAGATGATAAGAAAGCTGAAACTATATGCAAAAGCATGATGTTGAAATGTAATAGTATTGCTACAATTTTGATGATAAAAATTGAATTGATGCAAGTATTTTTGATGTTCAAATCTAAAAAAATAGAAGTCATACCAAGCCTGTCCAAATAATATTTTAGCTTTTATTTAAACTTTATACAGTCCAAAAATTTAGTTATATCTGAATGATAAGTTTGTTGTTAAAATAAAATTTGAATACATTTGTATACAGATCCAAAAATCCAAGTAAGATAATATCCAGGTAAAAATTAAAATTACCATAACAATTAATTCATAAACTGCCAGATACTGAATTAACAGATTAGGATTTTCTTTCTATATTTTTTTTTAACTTTCAAATCATTTGAGAATGCAATTTAATTTACCACTTCCAGACTTCTTGTTCTTCTTCTTCTTTCTTTACTCTTTTTCTAGGGCTAGTTTGTGTAGCAGGTTCTTCTTTAATCTCTTTCTTTACCTTAACTTTAGTAGGTTTAGCAGCTACCTTTTCCTTCTTTATTTTTTTAACAGGCTGTAAAAGAAAGCAATTATGCAGCAGAAGCTATAACAAATTTTATCACAATATTCATTTGTATTTCTCTAAATTAAAGATTACAGTATATTATCTTCTAAGCAGAAAAGTTTACTTCGACAGGAAATATACCAATAACAATTGCCTAAAACCAAGATATGCACCACCTTGTTGTCACTGATATTCATTCATACATCATGTTGTTTTATTTATCTTTTACAAGCTATAAAGTATGAAAAGTACTTCATTTTTTGTGCATTTTATAGTTTAAAATAAAATAAAGTATCCCCCCCCTCTCCTAAAAAAAATAAATAATAATAATGAATAAATAAAAATGAAAAGTAAATAAAACAAGAAGTGTCAAGTAGAAATTAGTTTATTAAATATAAATTGGCATTGAAAAACAGTTGCAAATTAAATACTCTGTGGTAATTAATGTGCATTACAGAAATGTGTACACAGCATTTACAAGCAAGAGGCATAAGCCAAGGAGAGGCTCAGGAATGATTGAGAATTCATTAAGAAAAAAAAAAAAAAAATACCTGAAATTTTATCAAGAAAAAAGCTTTCGTATTGGTAGAGAACATATAATTTATTGAAGGGATGTACAATCTTTTCATTGTTTTAAATATTAATTCCAATTAGGTTTAACAATCATATGAATTAGATACTTTGGTCTTATTTTATGAATTTAACTACCAGATAAATTTCTGCAAGCTCTGAAAATGAAATAAATGCCTGAAATCAGGTAAATTACTTGATCACAATCACCCTCTAATAAAAAAAAACAAAATACCTGAAATCAGGTAAAAAGGTAAATTACCTGAACACAATCGCCCTTGGAGACTAAAGGAATTCGACCCCAATCAAGGTACCCAAAATGCCTTTTTATTTTCGATTACTCTGACAAACTAGTACTACTCGTAAGTTGGTCTAAGCCTGCCTACAGTCATCATACCCACTGTATATTTTTGAACAATGAAGTTTCTCTCAGAAAACCTTTTTATTATCGTTTTATTATTATTTTTTTTTTCGGTCACCTGTATTAAAAATTTTTAAAATATAATCCTGGATTTGGAAATGGACTATAATATGACTTTGATTATATCAAGCATTTTCAATTATCTATCAACTGCTTCCTGAAAAAATTTTTAAGGCGGACTGGAGTTTTTCTTAGAATATTTTAATCAAGGGTACTACTAGTATAGAGATAAATTTCAGGACAAAATTAAGTCTACATACATAAACGAGATGCCTAGAATCTAATGTACATGGGCAAAAAAAAGCTAGTTTATTTAAAAAAAAAAAAAAATTAATTTTTGGATTGCTTTTTGATAACTCAAAATTTTACTTATGATTAATATAATAAATAACAAAATGGCAAGCAAAAATGGAATATTAATTAGTAAATTTTAATATAAACAAGAAAATTTAAAATGGCATAAAAAGAAACATTTGGCTCACTATTTTACGCTTAATAAGTTCAATTAGAGCAAATGAAATGCTACTAAAACATGGTTTCTTTTATAGTAATCATTTAAAAAAATTTCTTAAGACTTGTGTTTTTTTCAGTCATCATCACATCAAAAATGCAATCGTCCTTGCAATTTCAACTTAAAAAATGCTCCCCTCCCTTTTTTAAGGTAGGGTAGAAAATTTTTTAAATGAATTAGTAGAAATATATATATATATATATATATATATTATTTACCTATGCTTTTGCCATTTTCACAATTTGTGAGGAAAATTGGTTTGGGGGGGGGGGGGGGGTACATTTGCCTGTTGCATGTTTTTGTGTTTTTAAAAAGTTACACAGGTGCTTTTAAAAACTTTTAAACAGGTTTCGAATAATTTTCGGAAAAAATGCCAAGTGAAGTTCTGAACTAAATTTTCCCCAAGAACTACTTAGAAAGTTTTTAATTTATAATTTATTTAGCGATCACAGCAAAATGGCAATAGAGTGCGCGTTTGGGTTTTGATCGCTTAATTTGAATGGTTTTAAATGTCAATATATAGCATAATAGCTAAAAAAATTCAGGAATTTTAAGACAACTTATCATATTTATGGACATTTCAGGACGTTTTTTAAAGTTTTAGAAATTTCAGGAAATTTAGGACAAGTACTACCCCTGATTTTAATATCAAATTTTAAAACCATATTCTGTTTTATTAAAGTACACCTTATCGATAGATAAACACATTTTTAATATAAAGACATTTAAGAAAGACTCAAGAAAATTGAAGATTTAGTTTGCTCCTTTTATGTTTTATGAAATTTAGTTTTTTTTTTTTTTTTTATTAAGCTATAAAAAATCAAAACTATTTGCATGCAAATCATATGGCCAAAATTATAAAACACATTTTACTAATGTCTATTTATGAAAAATCATTTCTTAGATACAAAAGTAGTATTGCTTTACTCTTATGTATGAAACAAAATTAACTAAGTTTTGGATAATTCAAATATTTAGAATTTAAAGAGCCACTATATTTGAAAGTCAAAATTAACTGTCTCTTAGTGGTTGGCAGCAACCTTACTAAATAATCCTGTGATAAGAAAGGCCAACAACTGAACAGACTGATACCCAATACAAGGGTTTTTGGACTTGGTTTGTCATGCTACAGTTTTTTTTAATTTTTATTATTATTATTATTATTATTATTATTATTATGTTAGAGAACAAGACCTCTATGGCTTAAAGTAGATTTCAAACCATTATGAACATGCATGCCTGAACCAATAGGTACTTATGGAAATAGTAAAGCAACCGCAGCCAGAACGCAACAGTCTGCCAAAATAATGTAAGGAATTAGTACTTAACACAGATAATTTATTCAACTAAAAACAGCAAAAAAGGCTAGTTACCTAAATATATTTTTAAATATTTATTGAAGTATATAATAAAATAATAAAGGGTGCAAATTATCTAACTCAACTTATAATTTTACCTTTTTAGTATCATAATCTTCATCATCACTTGCAGCTTTCTTCCTTTTCTTTGGCTTCTTTTCCATTTCATAATCTTCATCATCATCACTTGCAGCCTTTTTCTTTTTAGGTTTCATTTTTTTAGCCCTAACAGAATGAATTAAGTTTTACATATTGGGAAGAAATTAAATATACATTACGAAGAATTTGTTTATTTTTTTAGAAAAAAGGAATTTACACTTAAAAAATATAAAGCATATAAAGAAACAGTAAAATATAATAGTTTTTATAACTGTATGTAGCAACAAAACTTCAATTCTATTTTCTGATTATAGTACATATGTTGAGACACTTCCTTATACATATATGAAAGGAAAAATATTCAAGAAAATCCCATTAAAATTCTTAACTTGTAAAGTAGTTCTAAAGTTTCCCCTGTAAAGAAAGTTTTATTACAATGCACGATCATAACGCTAAAGTCAGAAAAATTGAACAACTTTTAGAATAAATTGCTGAGTAAGTGCAATCTTCCTTTTCTTGTGCTTAAGTAATGCATATTAATTAATCCTGGGGATCCGGGCCTAAGCTGGACTGTCAATCATAAAGTTAATAGCCAATGATTAAGCAGAGGACTAAATATTCCCGCCGAAATAGACTGTATTTAAGTTGGAACACACGAGAAATCGTGGCTTTTTCTAATGTTTAATTTATACTTCATCATGTAAAGAGCGTTGAAATAGACTTGCAGCCCTCCGGGGTCCCGCGGCGGGATAATTGCCGGCCATCAGCATTGTTTTTCCGGAAGGATCTGCTCAAACTGTCTCCCTGCTCGGCCTAAGACTATCTCCATGACTGCATAGCTTTGGATTTAATAAAGAATCTTTCGTTTAACTAAATGGACTCTGCTTTCCTTTCATAAGAGGAACAATTCATTTTTATTATTACATATATTTATACTGTATTGTAATTGGTCTAACTAACAGTCAAATTATTCTATGCCAATATGATACAAGTTTTAATGCATTTGCTAAACCACTTTCTACAGGAGAATTTTAGAGAATAGTGACAGCTAATGTACAAAATCAATTCTAGTTACATAATTGTGCTTTATATTTCAATTGGAAGCCTTTAAAAAACCAGGGCTGCAAAAAAGCCAGCCTTTTTAAAAAAAGACCAGATCAGCCGGCTTTTTTATTAAAAAAGACCAGACTTTTTTAATAAAAGCAGGTCTTTATTGGTTTTTTTACTTAAGTATCTCACCATGCATTTAATACATGCTATATGTTAATTTATGTTACTATGTCTTTTTGTGAAAAGAAAAGAAAAAAAAAAAATATTTTGTAAAATTTAAAATAGTTTTCAAATTTTTGTTATTATAGCATCTAATAAGTAAACAATGTGATGAAAATATTTTAGTATAATTACATTTCTCATTATCATTTGAATAATTGTTACTATCATATATATATACATTACACTATAAAGTATATTCATGGGGGGAGGGAAAATAAAAGTTATTGCTAATTTGCATAGTTTTCATTTTTATGTTTAGAGCTTTAAGTACTCTTCTTCCTTTAATTAAATATTTCCATAATCGTAATATACTAAATAAATACTAACATACATTTTTGTTTTTCCTCAGATTTATACAGAAAGAGAGGAAAATTAATTTTAGTTTTCACACATTTCCCATAATTGGGTTGGATTGATTAAAGAATCAACTGCACTGGTTACTGATCTGGAAAGCAATAAAATCATTCCTCTTAAAAGAATGTGGAAGATGGGAATAAAGACTGAGAGAAGTGCTATTTTTTCATTTTAAAAACTATTTTAATCTGGGAAAAAATAAGTCTCTTAAGTTCTTCAAGAGATTTGTTGAACAATTTCCAGAAAAACAAGTCTTGCAAAATTTAAAACGTTAAATAATTTATTTCATATATATATATATATATTATTACTTATAATCTTCATGTCAGAAAAATCAGTTTTATATCAGAAACTTTAATTTTCAAAGCTATATTTGTGCAAGAAAAAAATCTCATTTAAAAATAGCCTTTTCTGTTAATTTAAATTTCTGGTGTAAAACTCAATTAGCTGACCTGTGAATTACATGCAGGAAAATATGATATTTTGTTAAATTATAGAGCTGCCTTCCAACTTCATGTGGATAGCTTTTTTTTCTAAACATCACTTGTTTAGAAGACACACTAAGGAATAGTTTTGTTTAGGTGCTGAAAAAGCAGAAAAATAATTCAAATTTTATTGTTATTAAAAAACTGAGCCAAGTGATTGGTAAATATAATTTCCTTTTAGCATTTTTACTGAGGAAGAATCATTTATTGATAATTTAAACTGTATTGAACCAAATAAATTTTCTAATAAAAGAGTGTGGTTTTTGTTTTCCTATATTTGCCATTTAGAGTTCTCATTGTATAATTTTGCTCTTATTTCACATAATTTTTTTTATTACAATATAATTTAATTATATTATTAATGCTCCAGTCATCACTTTTATTTTTAAATTTTTCAAAATAAATAAATAAAAATAAAATAAATAAATAAATAATAATAATAATAACCACCTTTTTTAATTTTAGCCGGTCTTTTTTTTTAAGTGGTTTAAAAAAAAAAGGGAGAAAAAAACCCTTTTTTTTTCTTCCTGGTTGAAATTCAGCAGCCCTGCTAAACAGAAGTAACAAATGCAAATTTTCCTTAATTCATTCCTTTGAAAAATAATGGTGGTGTTAATAAACTAAAACTTAGCATTTGTGTGAAAAAAAAAAAAAAAATCCCTAAAGTAGTACTTATTTGTATCATTTTCAAAAAGCAACAACCAAAATAAGTTTAGCATTTAGCTATTTATTCTTCAATTAAAAAAAAAAAAAATCTTTAATCTGCAGTTTGAAAAAGATAAACAGCAGTAGCAAGTACATATATTACATAGTTCTGCATGAATATAAAATTAATTGCAATTTAAGATCTCCCCCCCCCCCAAATTATCATTTATTTGTATAAATACTAGGAGGCTCTGCCAGAGTTTAAAATTAGTGGTCATTAATAATATTTTGCAACTAGAAATTTTGTTTTGGTGACTGCCATTTAATACTCAATCATCACTTTGACACCTAACATTCCCCATTGCTCTTCAGTTCAGTTTGCAGTTACTTCGAAAGCTTTGTTTTCACATGGAAGTGTGTCTACAAGATTATACTTTGTTTTTCCTTTCTGATAATTTGAAATTCACAATTGCGAATCTCACAAAGTCGCCAAATTTATCACAATGCAGATTTTGGCCTTAGCCATCAAGTTTGTTGAAAAATTGTACTTTAGGATTGCCAAAACTTGAAAGCTATAACTTCAATAAGAACAGAGTTTTGCAATTTCCTGTAATGATTCATTGGTTTTTAGTGCAGAACTAACTTCCTGGAAAGTTCTATAAATCCCTAACAAGACTACGGAAGATAAGTATTATTGATGATTGTTGGCTAAAACTTGGCTACTTCTTTCTGTATTACTTTCTACATGGTATTACAGCAAAAGTGAAAACAGATGCCAGTTTTCTCACTTACACGAAGTTGGGTGTTGGCAGCAGAATTTACAACTTAGTGCCAAAATTCGGCGAAAAATGGTAGTTTAGGATTTCCAAAATTTGGAATCTCTAACTTCAATAAGAGCCAAGTTCTGGGTCTCTCAATCTGCTGATGAGTTAAATCAAAAAGATCCAAATCTTGTAAAAGAAAGAAAGATTTTTGGATCCAAATAAAGAGCAACAATTCTCAATCTTTTTTTTTCATCTTCTTTTGAACTTTGATATTTTGACTGCCTGTGTAAATATTTCACTTTTTGTGATCAAGTTCACTGAGCTATATATAATGTACTGTAACTCAGTGATCTTTTTTCGTTCATGCTCTTTTTCTGAACTTTGGCAGTCAGATTATTATCTGCGACTGTATCAATAACTCTTTCAATCAATTCCGATTCTGATCCTATTGATTTTTCAAATAACAAATGCATGATTTATTTTAAAACTTATTTGTGTTTCAAACACAATTGAACAGAATCACGATTTAGAGTGAGTTGTTACTGTGGATTTGATTCCGCATTCAAAATTTAATAAACAAAGGATTGGCAGATTGGCGCTCCATAGATTTTTAATAATTGTTACTCTTCTAATCATAAATTAGGTATAAAAATGCTTTATATTGCATTGTCCTTTATAACAATAATGATCAGTTGATTATATCGATTTCTAAATTTCTTTATTTTTTAAAAACATTTTATGAAAAATAATTTGAAGATGTGTTCAAATTTCAACTTTCTTTATAATAATTTTTTTTTTTTCTTTTAAAAAACTAAGTTACATATATATATATATATATATATATATATATATATATTTTTTTTTTTTTTTTTTTTTTCATCAAATTTTTAAATTAAACAATTATTGAAAAAAAAATGTTAATTATAAATTTTTGGGACAGAAGACTGTGCATATTTGATCTAAAATTTTAAGCAACAACATAGCTGTTTTATTATTGCTATTTCCTGAGAGATTAGTCAAAAATTGCTTCAATGGCTGTGTGTTTCTGCACTTTAAACAAAGTTGTACACCAATATTTTGGCGAATTTATGAGTATTTTTTGAATACGCGCAAATTTAATCTGAGACAAAAGCTTTGAGACAGCTCTAGCTTAAGAACCAACCCATATAATTTCATATAAGTTAATCATGAATTTCATATTGACATAAGTTGGTCCCTATCAATTTTTGGTTTTAATTGTCTAACAGTTGTCTGTTTTATGCAACAATTTCTAAATTATGCTACAATTTAAGGTTATATCTCAGTTCCACAGCATATAAATGCACTAAACTCGATATGCAAGACAGCCATTATAAAATAAATGCTGGATTAATTTGGATGTAGTCAGCTAACAGGTGGCGCTGTTAAAATTCATCTTCTATTATTTTCTACATGGAAATACCTCACCATCTTTAATTAACTTTGCACAAACTACATATGTAAAATTTTTATTGTGAGAAACAAAAACAATGTTGTTCATAGAGAGATAGAGCCACACACAGACACACAAAATGAACAGCAGCGGCAGTAACTTTTTGTTAAAATAGAGAGAAACAGGATCAACAAACCTGGCTGAAAGAGGTTCATCATCTGAATCTATTTCCGGTTCTCGTTTTATAGATTGATTAGCAAGTATTGATGCATGCCTTTGAGCCTAAAAAAATTAAATATAAAATAAAACAAATTAAGAAAATGTTCTACCAATTAATGTAACACTTAAATATTAATAATATCACATATTTTTAATTTTTATTTAATATATTTTTCAACAAGATTAGGAAAAAAAAAAAAAAAAAAAAAAAACCTTTATATATTTGTCATCTCATAGATTATCAACAGACTAATTCTTATTAAGCAAAATTTAAAATAGTTTTCGATAAATAGTAATGAGGTTTTTTTTTTTCTCTGTTTGAAAACAAAAGATCTCTGGTCCTTAAAAAAAAAAAAAAAAGGTGTGTGTGTATGGGAAAGGGGGGGGGGGGGGGGGGTTAACAAAATATAATCAAGCATGGTTAAATTGCATTATAAGCAAATATGCCTATACAGTGTGTATCGAAATGATAGGTCCACCCGCATTTTTCAAAATTTCGACTCTTAATTGAGAATAAGAATCACTTTTTTGGTAGAGATAATTAATCAGTAATTGTTATAACTATTTATGAAGACATTTCTTAAAAATAAATAATTCCTTTTTATTTTATGCAAATTTTCATTTTCAGACCGTTTCCAAAAGATAGGTCCGCCTTCAGAAATTTTGCACCAATCACGTTTATTTCCAAAAATTTGCATAAATATCGTTGCTTAGTCTTACTGCGGGATTATGCTGACTGCTGTGGAGGTATTTAAACAGATTTGAACATCACGTTGTAATCAAACGAAGTGGGTCGTCTTTGCAATCTTTCGCTGGTTAAGCTGGGGAAAATTGATGCATTTAAAATGTGTGGAAAATTGAATAGAGAAATAGGTAAACTTTTAAACAGATCACATAATGTTGTAAACAATTATTTGTGACTTAGAAATGCTTATGGCAGTAAAAAATCATCTGGCCGCCCATCAAAAGTGACACCCCGACAAAAAAGGACTATCGTAAAGGAGATAAAATCTGGAAATATGAGCTTATCCACTGTGGCCAGACAACAAAACCCTCCAATATCAAAATCTGCAGTCCATAGAGTGGTAAAGAAGTTCAACAATATAGTTTAAGTGAAGAGGAAAGCGGCTTCTAAATTGACTAAAAAGCACAAAGAAAAGAGATTGAAATTCGCACATGAAGTGATGTCCTGGAAACAAGATTGGCATTGTGTGATATTCAGTGATGAAAGGAAATTCAGCCTGGATGGCCCAGATGGCTGGCAGTACTATTGGCACGATCTGCGTAACGACAGACGAATATTCTCGAAGAGGCAAGCTGGTGGTGGTTCCGTTATGGTATGGGCCGGATTCGGAGGTGCAGGAAAAACTGATATATCATTTGTAGACAATCATTTGAATGCTGCACGTTATCAACAGCTGCTTGAACAATATTTTCTTCTACAAGCAGAGCACATTGGGGCCCATTCTTCACGTTCCAACAGGACAATGCTCCTGTGCACACTGGAACGTCCACTTTCGAATGGTTTCTGGATAATAGTGTACATGTTATCGATTGGCCACCTTGCAGCCTCGACCTGAATCCGGTAGAAAACATGTTGGGTATACTCGCAAGAGCGGTGTATGCGGACGGAAGGCAGTACAAAAGTACTGCAGACTTGAAAAAGGCTATTTCCTCCGAATGGTCAAAAATCGAGAAAAAGTGTTTGCAAACACTTGTAGAAACCATGCTGAATAGGATTTATGAGCTTATTCTGAAACAAGGTGGAAAATTTTCTTATTAATTCAACAATAATTTAATGCTTGGTTCAGTGGACCTATCTTTTTGAAACAGCTTTTTCATGTAATTTTTGTTTTCCTTATTATTCCTATTATTTGTATATTATTCATGTATTATTTTACATTGAAGGAAGTAATGTAGTTTATAAAATAGTACTTTGTACACAATAAAACCTTTTTTACCAACATAACTTTCGTTTTTACTGGTGGACCTATCATTTCGACACGCACTGTATTATATGATGCTTAACCCATTTTTAGCCACAATTCTGTACACAGGACGTAACAGGCATCAAATGCATTGACTGTTTTAAAAGCTTTGGCATTGTTATTTTGAATAAATATCAAGCTGGCAGCGAGCCTAGATCTATCTGAATGTATCAAAGAAAAAAAAGTACTCACATACTATCTCAAACATGCCAACGTTTGGGATAACTCGCCAAATTGGCAACCCTGATTTTGCACATGTCTAAGGCGTTGAATTGGCAATCTTATTTTAATATTTAGTCTGATTACATTATTTTCAAATTTATGTTACTTTTAGAAGCATGTAAAAAATGCAGGCATCTTTCAAAATTGACTATTCAATAAGCTCATATAATTTATCCTTGACAGATTTAGTATTGCTTAGAATTATTTTGATAATGCCAAAAATTTCATTAAAAATTTTAAAACCATCTGAACATTGATTTGATTAACTTTACACAAAAAAAAAATAAGGTGTTTTAGTATTAATCACATGCCAATGATTAATCATCATTAAGAACTGTATACTGTAACAGAATGTCACCAATATGGTTGTGATAGTATCTACTATCTAAGTACCAAAAAACAACTTTACCAGATTATTTACTAGAGCCTAATACAGTATAGAGTATGTTAAAGAGTTGTTTGGGGAAAAAATGAATAAATAAAAGTTTGGCTAAAAATGGGTTACTTTTCGGTACAACTATAGTATTTCCCCTCAGCTGAATTTGGCGATTTTTCTTTGGCGCCGATTTGAACGATAACGATGCCGTTCTGGATTGTTTGCGATATAATATGGCAGTCTACATGCTATTTATTTTGGATTTATGATTTTATGATTTATGATTTATAATTTAGTTTACGATTTTATCATTTATGCTATATGAATTATGATTTTTAGATTTATGATTTAGCCATAATCGCCAACGAAAAATCGCCAAATCTAGCTGAGGGGAAATACTACAGTTGTTCCTACTTTTCTATAATTGAGTTTTCTGCCAAAGAAAATATAAGGATATTGCCATCACACATAAGCAATGCACTTCAAAGAAAATATGATCATCATATATCATTAAAGATCAGAATAATTACCAAAATATAGCTAACTGGTGCTGGGAGGGAGGACCTGATTATAGCAAAAGCATAGCTTTAGACATAGCTGATTAGACATATGTAGCTTTAGAATGGAGCCTCCTTGGCAACTTTAAATACCTTTTGCCACTTTGATGATGAATTAAAATGGCTTTCACAATTGCTTAAATAAAGATCTTGGAGATAAATATTTGAGGTATTTCAGAGCCAAATTTCACCAAAGGGGTCCTGTACTAAAATTGTGCCATAGATTATCAAGAAAAACCCATAAACAATACAAAATTATATAAATGTTCGGCTTAGAATCTCATAAAAAAAAAGAAAGTCCTCGTTTAATGAAATATATACTCACAAAAGTTTGGAAACTAATGATATACTGACATTTTCAAGTTTGAGTAAAAATAATTTATGTAATTTAAGATTTTGCTATTTATAAATATTGTTCATAAAGTTTAATTATAAATATTCAATATATTAACTTTTACACACAGATACAAGATCAATAGCATTATCAATTTTAAAAAGATATGTTCTAATACAATTCAAAAATCAAAACAAATTTAACTGTTGCCAATTCCAAAGCAAAAGTTTTTAAAGTTCATCAGTGGAGATAGGGGGAAAAAATTAACTTAGATAATAAGAATAAAAAATCCATTATTAAACAGATAAAACAATATATCTTTAAATTTTATTGGTAGTTTAAGATTGTTGTTTTTAAATGAACTGGATAAATTAGATACAGCTAATAATGCAAGAAACTGTCCAATTGGAATATTAATTTATATTGATATGAAATATGATAAAAAATGTATTCATAAAAAAACTGCTACAATTATACAAGATTTATGTATAGTAGTGGCAAAAAAGAAGTCTTGGCCTGTTATGTGATTGGTATTGTTATGGGTAAAATTCCATGGCAGAAAGTACCAGTTATTTTAATGTATGATTACAATAAATATTATGGAGAAAAAATAGGTATTTTATGAAAGCTATTAAATGTTTCTAAATTTTTAAAAGCTTCTTTCCATAAGTACCCATAAAAAATGAAGCATTTAGATTTTAGACCTTACATTAGGTAATGAACTTCAGAAAAAAAAAAAAAAAAGAAAGGGATGTATTTAAAATTTCTATGTTTAAAAAGAAATTAAAACAGAAATATTTCAGGACTTATCTAAATTTACACAATATTTTACTTCTCCCAGTAGCACAGAAATCTTTCTCAAGAGAAAAAAAGGCATAGATTTGATATCTGCTGTTCTTGGCGACTTTTGTACATGGTAATCATAAACATAATATGAAAATAATATACTGCAGTGCAGCCACATACCCTAAAACTAGTAGTGAGGACACATCCAAAATGTTGGAGGGATGCCAGCTTGAAATTTGGAAAACATCCAGCAATTCCATGCTCTGTTATTGCTCATTTTCTCCGAGTCAGTTGACTGTCACCCCTATTTCAGCATTGAACTCGTTGAGTTAGCGCTTGCGCAGATGCTTCCATCAAATGTGGTCGAAGAATATTATTAGTGCCCCCTTTCATATTAGTTTTGGTTTCAAACATTTCATATGTAAACAGTTGAATTCATGGTTAAAAGTTAAGTTTTGTAAAAGAAATTACCTATGCAGAAAAATATATAATAATTTAATATTTTTAATGTATTTCTTGTGTTTAGATAGCAGTTTTAAGTTATTTCCCCCCAAATTAACTGGGTAAATTACGCTGAACGAATGATGAATCTGTTCACGGCTGGCACTCACTGAACAGACTGCAAATATCGAGCGATCCGATCCGTTGCTAGCGAATGATACCGAACGACCCCCCCCCCCTCCTACACAAGAAGAAAATGTTATAACAGCACACACAATATAAATATAACCGACTTACGCATTTCGGATTTGTTTGTCTATGATTTCTCTTGTCCTCATGCTTGAAGATCATGATCATATCTCATTTGATACTCATTGCCTATTATCGCTGCTTTATTATTTATAATTTCATAATATCAGGTGAAAAATGCAATTATAATGGATCAAGCAAATGTAAGCACATTATTCTACAGAAGATAGAAATTATTCAGAAATTAGATGCTGGATCAACAGCAAAGTTCCTTGTTACAGAATTTGGCATTAGTCAAAGAACTGTATATGATATTAGGCTACATAAAGATAAAATACTGCAGTATTATGCATTGACAGATACAAATGCTGGACTCTTCAACGGCAAAAGTATTTGTACGGTGAAATCGGCAAATTTAGATGAAGTGTTGTTTGAGTGGTTTAAACAAAGGAGAAGAGAACGGATTCCCATAACAGGTCCACTGCAGGAATAATCCCAAGAATTTCAAGTTTAGTCAGGCATAACTGAACAATGCCTTCTAGAGGGTGGCTCACTCGTTTTAAGAAGCGACATGGTATTCGCTATTTAAAAGTATGTGGTGAGAAATTCTCGGCAGATACCGAAAATTCCGTCTAGATATGTTTTCAGGCAAACTGAAAAAACAGGGTTTGAGTCCAGAGCAAATTTATAATGTTGACGAAACTGGTTTTTTCTGGCGCTGTTTGCCCAGAGAAACTCTTGTACATGCAGGGGGAAAAATCCATCAGGGCTAAAGGAATCCAGGGAAAGGGTCACTGTTTTAGTATGCAGCAATGCTGCTGGCACACATCATGTGGGGCTACCATACAATTGATAGCTTTGAATCCTACTGTCGATGTATTAAATGAATACAAAAATGCTTTCACCATCAAAGACTGCATTTTTCTTTTGGCAGAAGTGTGGAACTCATTAACACAGGATACACTTGTTGATGCTCGATATAATTTTTGGCCAGCATCATTATTTATTGACACAGAAAGCAGCCAAAATTTCCAGTTTGAAGGCTTTCAAATTAACAAAACACTAAACAAAAAGCAGCTGAATTATTAAATTATGCAAGGTTATAAATGAGCAGTGTACCCACATTTTTAGAGGAAGAAGGTATATCCCAGTGGCTGGAATGTGAAGATGAGCCTGCCATTTACAGAATCAATAACTGTTGCTAAAATAATTTCAAGTGTTCTGAATACTGATGATGTTGATTCAGAAAACACTGAATCTGATCCTGATGGTGATGAAACAAAAATAAAATATGAGGAGAGTTTAGAGTTAGGGTTAGGATAAAAGTATCTTAATTTTCTTCTACAACAACATTACATAACAGACCAAGAAATACTAACAATAAATAGAATACAGAAAAAAAAGAGATTGATAATAAGCCAAAACTCACACAAACAACCATTACATCCATGTTTAAAAAAATAAACAATAAAATGATTATTTACGACATTTTATTTATTTTTAGCTTTCTTTACATAACAATATCCAATGTAGTTTAAATTTTGATAATCTAAATGCAGCTTTGATTGGTGTTAGTAGGATCAATTGTATACTTCTGAATTGTATTTATGTGTGCCTTTTTGATATGTAATTAATTAATTTTAAAATTATAATATTGTGTGTAATTTTGCTTTAATTATTAAATTACTTTTACACTATTAACATTTTAAGTCTCATTAATTAGTATGCATTTATAGTCTGTTTAAAAATGGAAAAAAATGTCTCAATAAAAAAAAAGTGTCTCTATAATCTGCCAAAATTTTGGTCCCAAGTTTGGTGGATTAGAAAGACCCTACTGTAGATGTATATCAGATGTACCAGATGTATATCATAGTATATATTGGACAACATATTGTTTCATATTACTGATTGCTCTCTTAATACAAGTTATTAAAATAATCATAATATTTGAAAGGAATTAAATATGTCTGCTAGATAACTTGCTGATTTTTTTTTTTTTTTTTTTTTTTGCCGAGGACAACAGATAACAAATCTTTACTGGGGAAAAAAAAAGAAGATAAAACTTACCAAAGGCATATCATCTTCACTCATAGGTTCCTCTTTAACTGATATTTCTTCTTTAATTATTAATCGCCCAGGAGATGACTCATTTTCAAGTTGTTCAGTTTTTTCTACTTTTATTTTTTCTTCTTTGACTTTCTCTTTATTCTTCTCACTATGTTTGTCTTTATGCTTATCTTTGTGTTCCTTATGCTCTTTATGTTTTTCACTACGTTCTTTATCCTTGTGTTTTTCACTATGCTCTTTATCCTTGTGTTTTTCACTATGCTCTTTATCCTTGTGTTTTTCACTAGGCTCTTTATCCTTGTGTTTTTCACTAGGCTCTTTGTCCTTGTGTTTCTCAACATGCTCTTTATCTTTGTGTTTTTCACTGCTTTCTTTACTCTTATGTTTTTCACCGTGTTCTTTATTTTTTTCACCATGGTCTTTAGGTTTTTCACTATGTTTATCTTTAGGTTTTTCACTATGTTTATCTTTATGTTTTTCACGATTTTCATCTTTGGGTTTATCACTTTTTTCTTTTGGCTTGTCAGATTTTTCTTTTGGTTTATCACTACTGCTTTTGTGTTTTTCCTTATGTTCCTTGTCTCTATGTTTATCTTTATGTTCTTTGTCCCTATGCTTATCTTTATGTTTGTCTTTATGCTCCTTACTTTTCTCTTTTGAACTAGAGTCCTTAACTTTTTCATTTTCCTTGAAATTGTCAGTTTTTGGCTTTCCTTCTGAACTACTATGTTCTTTCTTAACTGAATCAGATTTGTTTTTGTCTTCTTTTTTTACAGAATTAGAGTGCTTAGAATGGTCTGAATGTTTACTACTAGAATCTTTGGATTTAGAGCTGTCAGAATGAGAACTATGTTTTTTCTCTTTATCGGTATGTCCAGATTGATGTTCACTTTTACCTTCTTTGGAATATTCTTTGGGTTTTGAATGTGAACTTTTATGTTTAGACAAATCATCTTCTTTCTTTTTCACATGATCAGAACTATGTTTATGATGATCTATATTGTTTTTACTTTCATGTTTTTTAACTTCCTGTCCTTCAGATTTAGGTTTATGATTAGGAACACTACTATAACCATTAGGTGTTGGATTCATCATTTTTAACATGTCACCTAAAATAAAAAATACATAATTCAAATGTTTATCAAAATAAATAGTGTATGGTATTGATATTTATCACTGAAACATACAGAATTATTAAACCTTTACAGAATTTGGAATGTAATTACTTATTAACCTATTACATTCAAACTCAATACCAAAGTTTTATATTATTTAGTATTTATTTATTCATAAATCTATAAAGAGATAAGATAATACTTAGACAAGTAATTGTGATCTAATTTGCCAAAAAACTGCAAGAAAAATTTATATAATATTTAAAAAATTCACTCTCTTTTTAAATACAATTTTAAAAATCAGTAGCACTGAAAAAATGACTCACAAAATTAGTATTTAAAAAATAAATAAATCAATAATAAAAAAAAAACCTGGAGTCCCACTTTATTTTTTGAACATTTAGTAATTAATGGTTGTATAAATTAATTAAAATAAGAGAAGTTGTTAAAAAGACAAAGGGGAAAATAATAGGATATTTGAGTGTTCCCCCTCCCCTCAGTTTTATGTTATTTACACGGATCATAATGTACCCAAATTCTTTTGTGTGTCCCTATGAAAACTATAGGGTAGGGTGGGGTAAAATGGGTCTGTGTTAAGAAAGTGCATTTTTTATATTTCTGTTTATAATAGTAATGAAGTCCAGATTAATTACAGTTATTTTTAGAGTTCATAACTGTAGTTTGTCTATACTTGTTTTAATTCCTACCATTTCTAAAAACTCAATTTCCCAAAAGGTATGAAAATAAAAAAGAAAGTAATATTTTTAAAATTTCGGTAGAAGGAATTCGAAAATTTGTTGGACAGATAACTAAAATTATGTTATTTTACTATGGTTAAAATTTAATTTTAATGATGTACATTAGATAGGTCGATAAATTCTTCATCGTTTTTTAATGGTATGCCAGTAGTAAAGTCTTCCTGGAAGAGATGTGCAATCTACTTCTCTTGGCATTTTTTCATTTCTTCATTAAGTAATAATTAAAATTTTTCTTTCAAAATATTCAGATATTTTGAGATCTCCGCAATTATGCTGCCAGATAAGCACAATTTTTTATTATAAATGTTTTAAAACTTTAAATATTTCTAGTTGTTAAAAGTTTTTGTAATAAATCACTGCCCCCCCCTTTCCCCCCCCCCCTTGAATTTTGAAATTTACTTGAATATATAAATTGAAATTCTATGCATAAAAACTAAATATTTACTAGGCTAGAATGATGCATCAGGAAACACTTGTTTAATTTTAACATCATGAAACTGGTTTTTATTATTTTCGATAAACCAATACACCATCGGAAATTATGCCTCATTACACCATCACAATGATTCAACACCAGGTCGCAAAGCATGTGCAAACAGGAACAATGTAAATAAATTCCTTAATACGGTGCACTAATTTAACACAGAGTTGTGAAACATGCATGGAGAAAAATGGTGTAAATCCCCTAAAGGCCTGTTTACATAGCAAAAATGAACCCACGTCAAATCCTCCTTTTATCCTCAAAGAAAGAATTGGTCCATTCACATAACTGGAGAAGGAATTAGGCGGGTTGAAAAGGAGGAATGAAAAGAACCCTCCTAGCTACTAGGGTTTAACCTGCGTTAATCAGAATCCCTCAGATAAAGTAACTAACAAGCTCTGTCATATTAAAAAAAAAAAAAAAAAAAAAAACAGGTTTGGCTGGGGTTTGACATTTGACAATTTGAATAAAGAAGAATGAGATGAGAGTATAATGATTTAATACTTTAACGAAGTTAACAATACATATTTAAAATTATTGAAATTTGAATATCTTAAACATCACTTCGTGCTGACAGAAAAGCTTTTTTCGACAGGGGATCCCCTCCTTCGACAGTGCTGACTGCACTCTGTGGCTGGCGGTCTTTCAAAAGTTTAATCATCTCTTTTATAGAAGTACATGTGACGCCATATCTCATTTATCTCCGCTGATTAGTGGTCATTTATTACGTCATGATTGCGCGTGATTTCAATGCTTTCTCTGAGATAAGCGTAGGTTTGATTATTGAAATTAGCTAATTTGGTGACATTTTCAAAATCTATTTTTATGTTGTTTTCTAGATAATTTTTGGCTAACGCGGTGGTATTACAGTTGAATTTGATATAGTTTTGATGCTCTTTTATTCGGGTTTTTATTTTTCTCTTAGTAACACCTATATAATTATATTATTTGTTTTTTTTTGGTTTTTGAGGGGAATTTTATAAATACCTGCAGTTTCGGTTGGGGGATCAAATCTTTATCACTTCTTATTAGTTGAAAGATATTGGGGTTGGGTTTGTTTGGTATGTTTAAATTAAATTTGCTAGCAGTGTTTTTTATCTTGTTTGAAGTGCCTTGATTATATGGTATAGAAAAAGTGTATTTAGTAGGATTGTTTTGGGTATTGAGAATATTATTTAGCTGTTTATAAAACAGCTAAATATCTTTCAACTAATAAGAAGTGATAAAGATTTGATCCCCCCCACCTAGAGATGTAAAATTTCCGGAAATTTTGAGGCGGTGGAAAAAAACCAGTTTTTTCCGAGAAAAATTGGAAAAAATGGGAAAAATTGAATTTTTACAGATAAAAATAGGGTTTCTTAACAGTTATAATATCTTAGAAAATATAAAGTGTTAAATATTTACAAATACTTGCAATCCATATTCTTCTTTTCTTAACAGAAACATACAAAAAGCTTTGACTGATAAAAAATGAGCCTTTCTGTTTCATAAATGCCAGTACCTTTCCTTGTACAAAACATCAAAAACTAGTCAAATCATCATTCAAACATTAATTTTGCATAGAGTGTGCATTCCTACGGAATGTTCTTCTCCTAGCAGCATTAATATAATAAATTTAGATTAGAATCAAACCAACATTTTTTTTTTTTTTTTTTATAAACCTGAACTTGATTTCTTTATATCCGAAACCTGAAAATTAAATAAAATTTAATGATTCATATGAAAATAATGCAAAACTTTTTTAAATTATAAAATAAAATAAATTTTCATTACCAATAATAAGTAAGTTAGTAAATAATTAAAAAATAAAATTAAAATGGATTTACTGATACACTAAGTTAAAAATTTAAAAATCTGAAAAATAGATTAATAATTTCTAACCATTTATGTGTGTTGTGTTCTTCAAGAGTACAAAAATATGCTTTAAGTTTAGTATATATATACATATATATATGATTTCTCTTTGCTTATTGCCTTTCTGCGATATGTATGTAATAATTTGTGTACACGTATAATTTAATCATGGGAATATATAGCATGTTTATAATTATAACAAACAAATTCCTGTTTATTATGATAAAATTTTTTGAAAGATGTTCTTAAGTCGACCCGACTGATTGAAAACTTACCCATACCAGCAGGAAAAAAATTCAGTCACTCTAACCTATAAGAAATATTAATCAGTTAACCTGAACCGAACCTAACATGCAAGAGAAAAAATTTAATCAACCAGACCCAAACCTGATTGCAGTTCAAGCTCGGGTAAAATCGGTCTACTGGACCTGACGCTGGACTCTAATTCAGATTTTCACTTAAAATGAAATCAATCGCAAAGGTAAAATAAAAGTTTAATTTAAAGTTGATTGAACTTCAGAAATTTAAAACAACATTTTATTATTGATTTATTATTATTATTATTATATAAAGGATGGCTAACATTAGAAATTTTCCAAATTCACGGACTTTTTAAAGACTATTTTTCAGCATGTCTCCTGACTTACGCTGTTTATTTCACAAAATTAACAAACAGATTAGCAATTTAGAGGTTTCAAATATGGCTTATTTCCACAAAATTTGTCAAAATTCCCTGACTTTAGATGAAATTTCCTGACTATTCCCTGACTAGTAGCCATCTTGTCATAATGTAAAACTTATTGACTCAGATGTAAAGGACATAAATCAAGTAGGTTTTTCCACATATAATTCTTTTAATTGCGTAACACATTTTTTTTTACAAAAAGTAGTTGCTTAGTTTTTTTTTTTTTTTTTTTTTTTGTTACATGCATTTATGTATATATGCATGTGTGTGTGTATATATATATGTGTGTGTGTATATATATATGTGTGTGTGTATAATATATATCCACACACATTAAAATAATAGACAAGTCTAAGGATATACATTCAAGAAAAAAGACTGAAGTATAAAGGAACTTGAAAAGAATATAAGTAATTTCAAATGAATGTGATGGGAAGGGTGTCATTATAATGCTTAAATATTTCAGGATTACTATTTGATTACATGGTTAAAACTTATATTTTTGAAATATAAACATTAAAAAAATCAATGTTTTCATGTAAGAGACTGAACATGAAAAAATATTTCAAGAAAAGAGCATCGGAATAATTTCTAAATACGTTATTTAAATAAAATTAAACTTCAAAATTTTCAATTTTTCCGGGCGAAAAAAAACCCTTTCGGAAAAACCCCGAAAAAAACTGGTTTTTTTTCCCAAAGTTTCCGTTTTTTTTCGGACCATTCCCATCTCTACCCCCACCAAAACTGCAGGTATTTATAAAATTCCCCTCAAAAACCAAGAAAACAAAGAATATAATTACATAGGTGTTACTAAGAGAAAAATAAAAACCCAAATGAAAGAGCATCAAAACAATATCAAATTCAACCGTAATACCACCGCGTTAGCCAAAAATTATCTAGAAAACAATATAAAAATAGATTTTGAAAATGTCACCAAATTAACTAATTTCAATAATCAAACCTACGGTTATCTCAGAGAAAGCATTGAAATCGCACGCAATCATGACGTAATAAATGACCACGAATCAGCGGAGATAAACGAGATATGGCGTCACATGTACATCCATAAGAGATGATCAAACTTTTGAAAGACCGCCAGCCACAGAGTGCAGTCGACACCGTCGAAGGAGGGTATCCCCTACCGAAAAAAGCTTTTCTGCCAGCACGAAGTGATGTTTAAGGTATTCAGATTTCAATAATTTTAAATATGAGATGAGAGTATTTATACAAAGAAACATTGCCATAATTAAATTATTCAAAATAACATTTTTGGATAAAAACTATATAATCCAATCGATTAAAATATATTAGTTTTAATTTATTAAAATATATATATATATATATATATATATATATATATATATATATATATATATTTATTAATGTTACACTAATTATTTTTTAACAAATGTTTTATAAAAACTTAATTATAGTGAAAAAACACTTAAATACCTTTCATCAATTTGAATTGGATGAATCACGTATTCAAATTTTAAATAAAAGTGCTCTTAAAAAAAAAAAAAAAATCAATGTTTCAATGGAATTTATACATAAAAATAAATATATATATTTGCACAGTATATTTATACAGGGATGAGATTAGCAAAACTACAAAAAATCTGAAACTGTACACAAAGGCAAAACACTGAAATGAAATACTAGAATTTTAATGACAAAATCTATTATATTAGAGTAATAAATATTTATTTTAATCTTCAATGTATAAAAAAAGAACAAATACATACCAGAAACCTAAAAAATGCTGAAAAAACTAAAAAAAGCTGAAAAGTTAAATGTACAAAACAGGTGAAATCAGCTGAAAATCTGAAAAATCTCATCCCTGTTTATAATAAATTAATGTTTAAAACGTTTCATAAAAATAATAACATTAATAAATTTTGATATATATATAATAATAAACGAAAGTGTTTGTCCATCTCTGACGTACAAATTAAACTATAGCACGTAAAGTAAAAAAAAAAAAAAAGAAAGAAAGAAAAAATTCAGATAATGGAATTCGTTTATTTTTGCAATTTTTCCAAAATGCATTTAGATTTTCTATATTCTTATTAGCTTATTATTATTAATTGATATGTGATTTTTGCATTTTTTTCCGATGCTGTTCTTTGAGTAGGAATTTCAAACTAATGTTGATAAAATAAAATGCTCACAAATTTTCGTTTTTTAAAGAAACATTCATTTACGAGATAATAATAAATAAATAATTTAAATTAAGCATGTATGATTAAAATCTTATGACAAAATTGTTGTCATAATAGCTTTAAAATAACTATGTATTTGCTATGGTTGTAAAATAAATATACATTTAAAATTTTATATGTTTTATTTCGATTTATTTACAATTTCAACTAATAAAATACACAAATATGATTTTTTCCCCTTGATTTTATCCTCTACAAAAAAAAAAAAAAAAAAAAAAAAAAATATATATATATATATATATATATATATGAATATATATTTAGTTTATTTAAAATTGACCATTTCTCTTATCAACATAATGAAACTCAAATAAATGAATGTCATTATTTCATTAACAGCTATATATCACAGTGTGTAGCCATTTTATTTTTTATTCATTAAAATACAGTAACCAACAAAGCGAGGAAAGACTGCTAGTCCATATCCATGTACAATAAAATTTCTGTTAACGGCCTCTCTTAATGACCAAGTTTTATTTATTTATTCATTCATTCGTTTATTTATTTATTTTAGCAAAACATTTCAATCTGCGTACTATTTAAATCTTCTCTTTATCATAAAATAAATCAGTAAAATAATGTTATATTGAAGATAGTGTTGATGTAAACTTTTTAAATTGCATATTGTTTGAGTTGCGAGCTGAAGCAATACGTATATACTCAGGCATCTATTAATAGTATTTTTTCCCCCTGCAGTTTGTTGTTATTTTTTAAATGTGCAATATGTTTTAGCCCATTTTAAAATAAACAAATAATCCCATTTTCAATATATTTTGTTTGCACTTATTTTTTGAAGTGTTTTTGTTAAAGAATATATCCTTTTAATGCATTCAATACATTATTAATAGCTATAAGTACCTTCCTTGATTATTATCATGTGAATAATATGTAAAAAAAAAAAAAAAAAGTCCTGATCAAGGGGTTTTTTTGCACAAATAAACCATTATAATAGTAAAAAATTAGGTAGATTAATATTACTTATTATTTAGAGTTGATTTATTATATTTATTTATATTTTGTTTGTGAAATATCTCACTCATTATTATTATTTTTAAATTAAGCAATTAAAAATTATATTCCCATTCTCTGTTACACACATATTTAAAAAAAAAAAAAAAAAAAATCACACAAACTTTTTATTTATTGAATATTTCTACTTCAAAATTTTATTGAAAGAAAGAAAAGTTAAATTGAAAAATTATATTTACCCCTCCCCTTCTAAAAATAAATAATAAAAAACATATTTATATTTCAATGTAAGTTTTAACTAGCTTCCGTAAGCTAATAATCAGAAGTAGAACAATTATATTACACAACTTATGGACTTTTAAAGAGGATTGATCACTCCGCTACCGCTAATGTGAACAGGTAGAAAAGGAGAGAGGGAACTTACGAGGTCTGCACGGGCCGGGCATGGAGGAAAATTTAAGCCCAAGCCTGGCCCGGATTTTTTTTCTAGATTCCTCGTTAATCAACGAAAAAGGAAAATGACAAAATACTTTTTCAGACATTTATTTTACATAATTTTACAGTCTGGTATGTCACATAAAATTTTATTTTGTTAAAAGATGTCTATAACTTCAATATCAGCTTGTCTGTTCGTGATCTCATTTCCCGCAAATATTTTAAACATGTCTCGAAATTAATATATTTTATTTAAAGTAATATTAGATAGTTTCCATTTCAAAATAATATGCATATTACTACCAGTTTGCGTTGTACATGTAACAAACAAAAGAAATTAGATACGTTACTGTATATAAGGCTTTGTTTTCTATGGTCTGTTAGGTGGTATGAAAGTGATAGATAAGACTTATAAGAAGTCAAACTTTTATTTCCATTATATTTAAGCAAATATACAATGAAAGTTTAATAAACTTAATGACTAGTGTAACTTAAAAGAAAATTTGACAAGTAAAACAAAGTCAAATTCAGTTTAAACATTTTTATTAAAAAAACTTTTAAAGATTCAAAAAGCCAACAATAACAAATAGAAAAAATATTTAACAATTAGTTTTAGCTATGAAACTTAACAAATGTATATAAAAAAAAAAACAATGTTTATATTCAAAGGTTATCAAAAAGTTAACTTCAAAAAACAACTGAACTGACCAATAAATTAAATCTAACATTTTTAATTTATAAGAAGGCTTTACCTTTAAAAAATTTTCCTGACTCCCAGATTTTGATCACATATAACGATAAAACGATTGCAAGAAACAACTGATGATATTTGAACTTGATAATAACCGATAATTGATGAAGCTGCAACTTGAAAAAAACTATGGTCGCCTGGTTGACACATAGTATAGGAAAAAAACGAAAAAGCTTGGCAAGTTAAAAATATTCACAAGCAATGTTAAAAAAAAACTGCGGTCGCCTGGTTGACACATAGCATGGAAAATGGAAAAGTCAAAGATGACATTCAAAAGATACAGTTCAAACAAACGCCATAATCTTCAAAAAAACTCACAGCCAAAAACGAACATGCTTTATAAATTTTTAACCGTCATTTGAACATACATAATTTAACAATTGATAACTTCAAAACAATTATGGCTGCTAACTTGGAAAATGAACTTTACATATTTTGACAACTATTTCACATTTTAAACGACTGCATCCTTGAAACGATTAACTGCTAATTGAATTAATAAACTCACGAGGATCAGCCTCAGACAAAACAGAAAATATTACAATAGCATCTTTACCAGTCGAATTCACCACCAACTCAAAATAAAACACCTCTATTTATATGATAGTGTCGAAAACATGCAGTATGATCAAAGAGCAAACAGCCAATCACGGCATAAATATTCAACCGCCGTCAACGCCATTCAGTGGTGAAAACATGCAATCTCCGAACAAACTCCTGATAGTAATGGATCTGGCAACAAGATTGTACTGCGATGTCTAAAGAATGTAAACAAAACGGAGTCAGGAAAAGAAAGTAAGTAAAGCAAAACGAACATATTAAAAAAAGTTTAATGAGTGTTTTAAAAGCACTCAAAAAGGTTTTTAAATAATTTAAACAGTCATTTATTATATTCTATTAAGTATATTATGTTCCATAAAAAAAGTTTTGAGTAATTTGTGAGGACAAGTGATAGAAATAATAAGTTAAGTTTTTAAGCTTTCTATCAGAAAGCTATAAAAATCCTTCCGTTGTAACTTTTCCTCTAAAGCTTCTTTTTCTTTTCTCCGGGGCACTGGATGAAAGTAGTATCATTTCTATTCTAGCATGTGCAAAAACATCTTTTCTATTGAATATGGTTGGATTAGCATTAAAGTGTTTTTGCCGGATCACAGGAAAGATTTGGGTACATTACGGTATATAACAGGAATTGGTTTAAAGTGTATTTTTAGTACTATTAACCATTTTAAATATCTTCCTATATTGTTTAAGAATGCTAATATTTCGATTTGACTTTCTGTCTGTCTTTGTGCCTTCTGTACATCTGTAGTGATGAAATACTGTTTACATATAAATATCTTGTAAACATTCAGCAGTTTGTGAAAGAACATTCTATTGCTTAGCTATATAAAACCTCTGCAAAACACATACTAAAAATCTTTTTCGTAGAAAGGCTTTTTTTTTTTTTGGTAATTTTACATATTTTTGAATTGGGCCGGGCTGGGCCTGATTTTATCGCTTTTCGTCCGGGCTGGGCCAGGCCGTACACTAGTAAAAAAGAAACGGGCCTGGGTCGAATTTTTCGACTTCACATCGGGCCAGGCTGAGCCCGAGCCTGAAAATTTCGGCCCGTGCAGACCTCTAAGGGAACTACCCGCGTCAATCAGTGTTAGAAATAAGAATTTTGAAACTAGGCGTCAAAATGACACCTGGATTAAATTTTTTGGGCGTCAAAATGAAAAATCTAGGTGCCATCTATAATTAAGTATGTATATTAAAAAAATAATAATAAAGCATCAACTTGTAAATAATATATGCAAGATTATATAAAAAATATTTATGTAATGAATGTAATTACATTGACAATATTAAACGTACATATTTAAAACCACAAATTCATTCTTCATACAGAAGATACATCATTCCACTACAGTTTAATAAAATTTTCTGGGCAGAAATCTTCCAATTTAGGGCCTTTTAACTTAATCATTAACAAATCGTGAACTACTTTCGTAGAGATACGATTTCTTAAATCAGTTTTTATTAGGTTCAGCTGACTGAAATAGACTTGTTTACAGTCTGATGGGATTGAGAAAATTAAATTAGATATGATGAAGAAAAAATCCAGGCGTCAAATATGGCACCTATGATTGGAATTTTAGGCGTCAAAATGAAAAATTTGGTCGCAAAATACGACTAATGACTGCTTATTTCTAACCCTGGCATCAATAGAGGATAGTTTGAATGTGGGTGAATCCCTGTGGGCTATGTAAATGGGCCTTAATGGTGTATTGGTTCAACAGTGTCCCAAAATGTGGTGAGAAGAGCTAGAATCAAAATGACGAGAGTTGGTCTACATCAAGAGTGAAATCAGAGAGCAATTTCCTCGCTAAAATATTAAAATTATATATATATAATAAAAGTTAAGTTTTCTAAAGTTCAAGACCTAGTCACCAGTTAAAATGTATTGGCTGCCACTGGCGACCAGGTGACTATTTTTCACATGCCCTGATTATCACAAAATTCAGATTGAGCAAATATTTTTTTTAATTCACTTTTATCGTCCTAAAACATTGCGACTTTTTTGAAAAGTTCCACCGATATTCATATCCCTTTCTCTTTTGATAGCCAACATACTTCAGTATAAAGAAAGTGATTTGTGGTTGCTCTTCTCATCTTTTTGTACGTAGCTTTTTAAATAAGTATAATCATAACTGTAACGAATTTTTGACACTAATATTTTTCTAAGAACGTTGGCAGTGAGTAGATGTACAGTGCCAGCAAAAAAAAAATAAAAATAAATAAAATAAAATAAAATTTACACTTGAGCAGCAAAAAAAAAACTTTACATGTCAGTTGCTGTTCCTGCCATAAAAATGTGTCGAACCCCAGTGATGACATGTGGTGTTAGTCGATCACAGACGACCTTTCCCTATCCTATCAACACTCAGTTCGCCTTATGTACTTTAAGTAAGGCTGTATGCTCTTCGCTTCCACCAACTAGTATTTCGTGCATTTGTTAAAAGTTTGAGAACCTACATCAGTATTTTAACTCCACACTATGGGTCAGATGAAGCTTAAAATGGAAGAGAAATCTCATGCTTTGACTCAGCTAGAGAAGGAATCTCTGTGATTGATGTAGCCAGAGATCTGGCAGATCATTCTAGATGCAGTCAGTTGTAGCCATCTGGCAAATGTAGCCAGAGATCTGTGCCTAAACGGCTGCAGTTGGTAATAAAATATAAAGATGAGATGACAAAATACTGACTACAATGTGACATTTACAATAAACAACTAAAATGTTAAAATTTTGTCTTAAATGTTTACATTTTAATGATTTTCTACATCTAGAATGATCAGCCAGATCTCTAACTACATCAATCACAGAGATTCACTTCTCTAGCAGAGTTAAGGCATGAGATTTCTCTTCCATTTTAAGCTTTTTCTGATTCCTTGTGTGGAATAAGAAAAATTTCCCAATAATTCCTCAAAAAGTTCTTTACAAAATAATATGTATTCAAGCAGCATACCTGCCAACATTGAAGGATCAAAATAACAGAGATTTTATAAGCGGCATTTTCAGGCTTAGACAATACTGATGGGTTTTCCACATATGACAGCATTTAATAGTTTAATCTGAGGCTTAAATTGTCAAAAACCTATATGCATAACATAAATTTAATTATTAAGTAAAAATCTGTAATTTTTTTTTTATCAAAAATAGTGCTATCTATTGAGTTGCATGAGAATTCTTTTAGCAAAAGAAAATATATTGCTTAAAAAATTGAAGATTTGTTAAAGTTTTGAATAAATTATAGGTATAACTTTAAAATGTACAAAATAAGGGAGAAATGTATGAGAATAAGGGAGTGGAAGACAACACTCTCCCCAAAATAAGGGAGAGTTACCAAATATGAAGCAGTGTTCCATGTGTAACGCTAAAAAATCTAGTGTGAAACAACCACATGACTTCCATTACCCACTATTACACATATTATATGCAATTTTTGGAGGTACTACATGCATTTTTTGGAATTTTCCAGTAACAGAAACTTGATACATGTATAAAGATATATAAAACAGAGTTTACATAGCGAGGAAAATAATAAGAGAAAAAAATAGAGTTATTTTTTTAAACACCCATTTTCGAGATCTAAAACTGAACTACCTAATCAGGATGACCATTAATATTCTTGTAATAACCACATAATACATGAGAAAGAGTATCTAAAATGGATTAATGAAACAATTTTCAAGAAAACTAATGAGCTGTTTCTGAGATACCACAACTTTTATCAAAACTTGGTATTAAAAGCTGTAGTGACAGTGAGTACTTGGTATATACTCTGTACTCAGCCAAATGTGGCCTAACTATTCAGTCAATATCGAGTACTTGTACGAATTTCATTATTTTTATGTATTATTGAAAGAAATATATTCATAAGAGTTGTTTATTAATAACTAAATTAAAAAATTATGAAAATATAAATATAGATTCATTAAACTTTTGCTGCAAACAGCTTTCTGTAGTTAAAATGGACGAGTAGATTGACACCAAACTCGGTATAGAAATGATTCATGATATGAGCTTATCCATTTTAGTTACAAGAATTTAAATATAACCATCTTGTTTGTGTGTAATATGCAAATTCTTTTTTATAAAAATGTATATATTGGGTTTTTGCGTGTTGGGTAGTTTCACCCCTGTACATAAAATTATATCTATAAAACAGACAAAAATAAAATATTTTAGAAAAAAGAACCCTTATATAATACTAATATACTAAAGTTTTGTTATATATCTGTGCAAATAAAAGTAAGACCCTTTTAAAACTGTAAGAAAAGATTTATTTTTAATTAAAAAAATAATACAGTATGGGACCGAAAATCCAAAAACCGCGGGACCAATGCCATTCCAGATTTTAGAAACTTTTCACAAAAATATTGATTTACTGGACAATTTTTAAAATTTTAGTCCAACCCTTTTAATTAAGCACCAAAGAAATAATTACAGATATATTCCAATATAATTTTATACCGTGTGAACGATAATTAAAAACTTTAATTATTATAAAACTATGGTGCTTAAATAACAGAAATAAAATAGGAACAGCATTCCCACTATAGCTCAAATATTGCATTTCTAAACAAGCTATAATGTGGTTCCCATGATAGCCCCATAAGTGCAAAGCTTCATTTATTTAATCTTATTAAATTATTCCTTAAATAAATAAAAAAAAAAAAATATATATATATATAGCTCAAACACTTACAATTTCAAAGATAAATGCACAATTCTGTTATCTCTTTACTCAACGGAAAGATATACAAAACCTTTGAAGATAAACATAGAGAAAGAAAAAAAATAGGATCGTCTGTCCGTTGTTTTAGAAAGAAGTGAAAAATGGTTAGAAATTATTTAACGGAGAGAGGGGAAAAAGCCTCGTTAAGATTGAATTAAGTTACCGTAAATTGCTGGAAATATAGTTTCCCCCCCCCCCTCAGACTGTTCAGTGCGGGAATGATTGGAATTTCAAAACGTTCCGGATTTTGGGTCCTTCAGGATTTCGGTCCTATACTTTAATTATGAAAAAAGTAAATACACTAAAATATTATTAAAAATATATTTTAATAATCAAATTTGTCGTTTTGCAAATTATGGCCCAAAATCACTTATCTTTTTTACTCTTCTACAATTTGATTGAAGATTAATGAAGCCTATCATGTTTGAAATGATAAAACATTTATTTTAATGTTCTCATTTCATACGTAAATGTCATTAAATTAAGCCTGAGTGTATAGGAACTTTTATATTCTCTAAAAATTATCTGAGAATGATTCGCATCTCAGAAAGACTCTATAACAAATTATTATAAGATAAAAAACTTTTTATAAACCATGATTTTAAATTTTCTGTTGAATTATAGCTATAGAACTAACAACATTAACACTTTGTCAATGTGTATGACATCTTTAAAGCGATACTCTTTGACCGCGTCAGATTGATCCCCGGTTGGCAAAGTGCCAGGACGATTCCACTAACCCGCTAGGAGGCACAGCAACGAAGACAGAGGGGAATCGTCTGCTATGTGTAGAATCATTGATACTCCTGCTTTGTTTTTTGCTACGGACACTCCTATTTTATAAATGGACTAGCCTTTTTCACCCATGTGCAGATGACACCAGGGATCTTCCTTCCGCAGTTCATCAGTACTGACATCAATTTTTGTGAGATGCATAAGTTAACTTTTTACAATTTTTTAACGCTCATGTTTAATTTAATGTATTTATTTTTATGTCGAAAGAAAACGAACTCGTAATTTTTTTGGCAACAATTAAATTATAGCTAATATTTTAATGGCTATTTATAAGGCATTAGGAGGTTATTATTTTCATATTTTAATTATAAGAAAACTATTCGAAAAATTGAAAATCATACTTTGAAGGAATGTGTTGTCAATGGGTTGTGAGCTATTGTGAAAGTTTCAAATGTCCAGCTAGTAGGGAAGTTACTTAAAATTCAATTGCAAGATTTGTACCAGACAAACAAACAAACAAGATTAGAAGTTAATAAATACATGGTAAAAATGAAGTTATCAGTTACTATGGTTTAAATAATCCACTAAGCTGGAAGCATAAAATAAAACAATGAACCTAATTATGTACATGCAAATACACTACAAAAGATAGGATATACACTACAAAAGTTCTGAAACATATAATGAAAACATACTGTTTGCCACTTAAGTTAATTTTGTGTTCAAAAGGCCTTTAATTTCAAGATGTGAAAAATTCTTCATATGTACATCAAGTATTATTCTTCCTTACAACCACTCACAAGGGAACTCTGTGAAGTGACAATCGCCGATTTTCTTGAAAAAAATTCTGGCATAAGATTTAATCATGAATAACATCTTCCAAAAATATTAGCTGCTGAGTCGCAATAAATAAGCTATAAAAAATTATTAAAAATGAAAGCATGTCTGCAATATTTCCAAAAAAGCGCCTGTTTGGCGACTGCATTCTTCGGAATTTCATTGCAATGGAGATTTAATAGATGTAGATGCTCTTCTTTCGATTTGATAGCCAAATGAACTCCATACGCTGTCGAGCACTTGAGAATTCAGAAAAGTTAACAAAAACCAGATAATTTACCAGATTGAGACTTACTTAGTCGAAATTCTAAATAATATTTAATATTTCAATTAAATAAGCTGTGTCAATAACAATTGCAAGAGCATTAACGCCAAGTTTTTAATAACGACATTAAAAAAATATATGATAAAGACTTATATAAATTTAAATAAAATAAAGCATTATTATATTAAAACACTGTTTTTTTTTTTTTTGTTTTTTTTAAAACTAAAATGAAAGCATTTCGTATCCGAACACTTTTTTTTTTTTTATAAATCTGATCATTTTTTATTGGGCATTACGAACAGTCGGTAACAAATTCCTATATAAAAAAAGTACACTTAATACAGTTTTCTTAAATAAATCCTTGTCGAATCCTGTTTTTAAACTGACTAAGAACAGGATTCGACAAGTATTTATTTAAGAAAACCGTATGAAGTGTACTTTATTTATACAGGAATTTTTTCTAGTGTTCGGAGACTTTTGTTACCGACGTTATTTATTTTTAATATATACATCCGATTTGTATATGTTTGACTCGACATCCCCTCCCCCTGTAAATTTCGTCGAGATGAGGACAGATATAATATAACGGGATTAACATACAAAAAATTGAAAAAACACCCTGGGTCAGCTGGGGAATCGAACCCATTATTTTACACTTGAAGGCGATTAGCAAGGGTGACTTACTCACTCGACCCCGGAGGGTCTGCATTCAGCATAACAATTATTTTTAAAACAAGATTTCACAGTTAATAATTCTATAAAATTCCCTGTCAAATTCATTGCGCAGCACTAGTGCGACGTAATACTCAACCAACCTTATGAAATTCTAGGGTTACATACAAACGGAACGCTTGCAATTTCGATGACGTAAATTTTGCAAGTTTTTTTGCAAATACAGTCAGCAGCAAAAGTAACAGAGCACTAGCGAAAATTCCTATGTAAAAAAAATACGCTTAATGCGGATTTGTTAAATAAATCCTTGTTCAATCCTGTTCTTAGCCAGTCTAAGAACATGATTCGACAAGGATTTATTTAACAAAGCAGTGTTAAATGTGCATTTTCATATAGGAATTTTTGCTAGTGCTCGGATACTTTTGCTGCCGACGGCAGTCATACCTTTGGAACTCCTGCAAACGGCTTTGCAACTGGAAGTGTTTCATTTGTATGTACCCCCTAATGCATATTTTTACAAAATTGTTTATATTATTATTCGTAAAAATATATAAAATAAATTGCCAGAAATGTAAGAAGCCATAAAGGAGTAGTTATGCACATGTTTTTCCAATTTTAAATAAACCCTCCGTAAAGAATCAAAATTGTAATAGCACGTCTAAGGACCATCTCTAGGAATGTATCCCAGACTGTCGCCATTGCATAGCTGTAGTGCGAATTAAAACTTAAAACCTACTCAACCTCAAATATCTTAAATATTTTAATTTTGATTTATTTATTTGTGTATTAATTTCAATCAACTCTTCTAATAATCAAATGTTCAATCAAATATTAAAATTCATATTGGTCGCCCATTGCACAGCACTAGTGCGACGTAAAACGTAGCCAACCAACCTATAAATCAGATTAGTTTTTAAATCATCTGTAAATTTATATAAATGCACATGCCGAGAGCTTTAGACATTAATTTATTCCAGATTACGTATAAGCTGGAGTAATGTAAAAGTAACTCTGAAATTGAAATTGCATTATTTTAAAGAAATGCAATTTTGAAACGGTACATAATTGAAAATATTGGATCTAACATAAAACATAACGTCACTTTTTCTAAATAGAAATTTCTAGTTTTCAAAAAATATCTTGAGTGTTGAGTGGTTTTAACGTCGCACTATAGCTACGCAGTGGGAAATTAAAGATGACCTTATATTCACACTTAGGTATGTTCTGTAGACATGACATCTTAATTTTGATCCTCCGCGGAGGGGACGACTTCCTTGCTTCAGTAAACCCTAGAGCGATAGAAAATACTACCCTCCTATACTTAAGTTCTTTGGCATCATTGAAGGAAGGTTAATGTGATTTGGCGATGACTTTTTTCATATTTGGCGTTCAAAACGTAAAGTTTAATAATTTTTTGCAGCTTTCCTGTTGCTATTCAGCAGCTAATTTTTTTTACCAGTGAATTGAGTGCAACGTAAACTATATTCTGTAATTTTTTGAAGGAAATCGAATCGGTGATTAACACTTGAAAGAGTTCCCTTGTCAGTATTCGGTACTCAGCCAAAGTGCTACTCGGTGCAGCACTACTTCGTATACTCAATTATTGACCGGCAAACAATAATTACATATAAAAGGATATTTAAAAGGGAGCTAATATGGTGAGTCTGAAAAAGAATCTGTACAGATATTTTTAAAGGAATGCACTTGCAATTCCTGAAATTGAGCTATTTATACAGGACGCCTATAAACTTTCCTGAACTAACCAACTATATCATTCAAAAGTGTATCTAATAGTGTTTAAATAGCAACTTTAAAGAAAATCATTAGAGCCGTTTTTGAGATACAGACTTATGGACTCATTTCTGGTTTCCGATAACCCACTTCCGTTTTTCTAATTTTAAACAAAATATAATATAAAACAAAATTTTTTATTTAATATATTATGAACAAGTCACATCCTTGAAACTTTAGTTATTTACCCATGTTTTATTGAATTTAAGCAGTTAACCTTCACAATAAGAAATATATAATAGTGTATAGTATTCTCACTAGTCCATTTTTTAAGGGTACACTCTGATATATTTTTTTTTTTTAAATACATTTAATGCGCCTTTTGTTTTATATGAAATTCTTTTGGTAGAAATATTTACTTTACTATAGAGTGTAGTATTTTTATCTTCTCAATATTTTACAGAAATTATAAAGAATTTTATTAGATTACTAAAAAAATTTGTACTTCATAAAAGCATTTAATTTTTTTTTTTTTTTTTTTTTTTTTTTTGGGGGGGGGGGGGGTGTCGCTGTTAAATAATTATGCATTTTCTTTTGCCCTTTTTCGTTCTAAAATCAACACTAACCTTTTTTTTTTGTTGTTGTTGTTCCCTTCTTTGGGACACTCAAGATTATTTTCAGTGAGTAAAAATTTTCCCTTAAGATTTTACACTATAAAATGTACTTATAAGGGGCATAAATGCTTTCCATTTCCGGGAAGATTTTTTTCTTTTGATATTATAAAATGCATAAATTTTCTATTTAACATATGAAAAATTCACATGTTTAAACTTACTATAAATAAATAAATAAAGTAGATATTTCAGGATATTTCAGGCCATTTGGGGATTTAAGTAGTAGATAAACTTTTATTTTAACATATTTTAAAGACATTATCAATCTTATTATTTACTCATAATTTATAATTTAAGCTGCTACAATGGAAGAAAACCTACAACTGTGTAGTTTTTATTTTTTAGTAAGGTAGATGCCATTATGCACAAGCTACTTTAGGTCAACTGTAATTTGAGTATAAAAATTTCTTTTAAAATATTTAAGATAGAAGATATTACATTAACAAATTTATTACATTGTAAAGTCACATTCCTGGGAAAACTTCTAAAAAGTTTATACTATGTATACACACACGCACTGGTTTTCAATTTAACATATCCTGAAAGATTCACATATTTTAACTTAAGTTATTTACTCATAATTTATATATATATATATATATTTCCAATGGCTAGGCAAAAGTTACAGAGAATTATAAAGTTACAAAACTAATTTAAACAGCTAATTTTCATTGGGGAAAAAAGTATAGGTATTTTTATTTATTTATTTTTATTTTTTGTAAGGTAAATGTTACCATGTACAGGATAATTCAGATCACAAGAGCTTTGCGCATATATATATATTTTTTTTTTACATTCGACGATTTAAAATTTTTTAAGATATCTTTAAAGCAATGAAACAATTACTTATAGAGCAAAATTGAAACACGGTGAAATCTCATGATTACGCTGGCGATCTCTTAAAAATTACAGCATGAAAAATGCATAATTACGCAATTGATTTTTCGAAAATTAATACGAAACTGCACCTTTTGTTAAAAAATCAAAAGAGTTGCGTAATATAATTCAATCATCAAATATGATTGATTGTATTAATCAGCAAATATGTTACTTCAGCTATAGAAGTACCTAAATAAAAATATGTACCTACGTTTTCACTTTTCATGACCTTTATGAGACTTGGACATAAAATTTAAAAATTACAGTAATTAAGTGTAAAGATTATTTATTTTGATTCAAAGATTTCATTTATTACAAGGGTGCATTGAAATATCAAGTAATAAAAGCTATTTCTGAAAATTATTTAATAATCACAATTAACATTATAACACACATATATATACATATAAATATATTTTGAAGACATAAAAATCTAAAAATTTAAGGCAGAAAATACGCATTTTTTTTTTTTTTTTTTTTTTGGTTTATGGAGTTTTAAAATATTAGGAACATTACACGTGGTTAATACACTTTAGTTTTTCACGAGTATTATTTACAAAAAAAATTAAATGTAAAAACACTTGAAAGTAACAAAATACAATCCATAAAATAATATAAAAATTGAGTAAGACAGATTAAAAAGAAAATGATAAAAACGCTTACCAGGAGGTCGAACATTCGAGTCTTTCGCCGGAATTACAGCCGGTGTCGTTGGACTCTGGAAAACAAACGACAAAGATCGCATGTTATATTATAAAAAAAAACACTTTTAAATAAATTCATTAGTACCTTAGATATAAATATTATGCAAATAGTTTTTTTTAATTACGATAAAGAATTTTGATCTACACACAAAGGTATTTTCAATGATGATCAAGCCTATAGTTCAATAAGAGGAAACTTATCTACCACGACAGCGAACTTAGACGAAATAGCACTCTGTGGGACTTAGAAAAATTTCGTCGCCATTTGCCGGATGAGGTTCACAGAGTGAATTAAAACAGCAAACTTTCTATATCTAAATTCAATGTTTAAAAAAATGTATAAAAAATTTCAAATTTACCTGATCAGGAGAATAAAATTCTCCATCAATTTCATTCATTTTGAAGTACTTTAACAAATTCAAACAACTAACAGTCAGTATACAATAAAGTGACTGGCGTCGATTTTTACAGACGAGAGACAAGTCCGAGAGAAGAAGGTTTGCGCATGTGCCAGCTCCACTTCATTTGATGACGTCAAATTTCCGGACGTAGACTGAATTTTTCACATAAGCTCTAAACAGCTGATAGCAAGAAAACAGTCTGCTTCGTGTTAAAATTCAACTGAGTATTGAAGTTTAAACAGAGAAGGAAGAAAGTACTTTGCTGTACGAAATGCTTTTTGTAAAGGAAATAGCAATTCAACGACATAAATGACCTTTTTGTACACATAAACAATTTTCGTACACCTTTATAATGATTTGATGTAAATGATAATTGATTTGAAGATAGTTTTTCAGATATAATAGTAAAAAATTAGAATCCTTAAATGAGTCTGGGAGGTTAATATGAGCAATTAAAAGTGAAAGATTACATTTTGCTTATTTGAAGAGAACTTGGCACCTCAAAGAAAATAAATGAATAATAATAATAATAAACATAATTAATTAAATGGCAAACACATTTATGTAAGAAGATTCAAATCTTTTTTTTTTTTTTTTTTTTTTTTTTTTTTTTTAAATCTTAGTTTAGAAAGTTGAATTTTTGCTCCTAATTTTAAAATGCTACTCTGGTTTTACTTTTACTAATACCAACTTGATCTCTCTCTTTCTCTCTCTTTTTTTTTTTTTTTTTTTTTTTAATGCCAATGGTAATGTATCGAACAAATTTAAGTACTGGATCTTGTTCAGCGTTATTAGTTTCTGAAAAGAAAATTAAAACTAATATATTACATGAAAAAAATAAATAAACAAAAATTAAAAATCATGAATGTATGATAACACATATGAATTTGTTTAAATAATGATAATAATAATAAAATATAGCAAATTCAATCCTTAAATTTGTTACATATGATACAATGTTCATTTACAATAAGTTTCGAGTAATTTTAATTTCATTTGTAAAAGTCTTAGCATTTTGAAGACATCGGAAATCTGAGACACCATAAATTAAGAAGAATGGATTTAATTATTTCATTCGTACAATGTATGTAAGTAAAAGCATCTGCAGCAGGCATTCTAATAGGAATATGACTGAAAATTTCTAAGTCTTAATCTTTTAAGTAAAAAGATAATTTTAATATATATATATTTGACAATTTAGAGAAGTTAAGCTCTTTAAATAGTTTTTAACTAATATATATAAACAAAACTAGTATGTTGTGGCCACCACAAGACTTTCTTCTATATTTTCCTATACAAATTCCATCAGTAACAATATTAAAAAAATAAAAGAATACGATTTTTTTTTTCAAAGTTTTTTTTCGTTAAAAGTAAAAAAAAAATCGATAACTTTGTTTTAAATTATCACATATTTATAGTTCAACCATTCGTTTTAAAGGTATTGACGAGACCTTTCGAAAGATACCCATCTTGAAAATTTACCCCCCCCCCCCCCAGGGGGGAAGCGATGCCCCCACATGCACAATTTTTTTTTCCTAATTAACTACTACTATTATCAATAATTCATATTAATTTTACAATCACAGGTTAAGAATAACTCTCATTATGTACATTTATACGAAATTTTGTCCTACACTGCCATGTTAAAAATTTAGAAAAAATACGATCACAGCGCCACCTGTTGAGCGATTTATCGCAAAATCTAATCATTACCAGTTTATGTCAAGGGCCAACTAAATACCAAATTTGGTTAAATTTCGTAAAAAAAAAAAATCGATAACTTTGTTTAAAATTATCACAGATTTATAGTTCAACCATTCGTTTTAAAGGTATTGACGAGACCTTTCGAAAGATACCCATCTTGAAAATTTACTCCTCGAGGGGGGAGTTTCCCCCCAGGGGGGTGGCGAGGCTCCTACACATACAAAAATTTTTTCCCAGTTGACTATTTCTATTATAAATAATTCTTGTAAATTTCATAATGATTTCTGAAAAATAATTCTCTTTATGCACATTTATACAAAATTTTGTCCTATATCACCATGTTAAAAATTTAGAAAAAGCGGGATGGCAACGCAACCTGTAAGACAATTTTTACCAAAAGTTGATAGGCACTAATTTATGTCATGGTGCAACCACACACCAATTTGTATGAAATTCTGTGCAGTAGTCCCTGAGATACAGTTGCCACAAAATTTTGTCACACACAGACAGACAGACATTTTCTAAAAATGGTTAAATCGTGTTCTACAGCTCTCAAAACTTGTAAATTCATCAAAAACCCGAGGTCGAAAATTTTTACGAATTCAATACTTTCTTCTATTGAATATAAAAGAAAGTAAAAATATCAAACTATTTTTAAACGAAAATCTTCAAAATTATCAACTGTAGCCATTTAAGCAATTGTCGACCAACAAAGATGTAAAAAACAGTCTGCATATCCTATCAGCTATTAGAAGAGTCTTGCACGGATTTTTTTTTTTTTTTTTTTAACCCGACAGATGAATTTTACATTAACCAGAAACGTATTAAATTTAAATATATATATATATATATATATATATATCAACCCGAACCCGCAATAGATAATTTTGACGACTCGAAAACTAACTGAAAATTGATAATTCATGTAAAAATCATGTAAAAATTTTTAAGTTATAAAATAAAGTAAACTTTCATTGTCACACAATTGGTAAATCATTTTAAAAAGAACTAAAAGTGATGTAATTACTTACAAACTAACTTAAAAGTTTAAAAATCTAAAAAGTGAATAAATAATAACTTTTAGCCGCTCATGGTCATGTGTGTTGTGTATTTCAAGTGTGGTGTACAAAAATCTACTTTGAGTTATGTGTTTGTAGTTTGTTTAATCCTTATATTCTTAAAATAATAATAACTTGGTGTTTCTTTGTTAATTGCTTTTGTTTAATTTGTTTGTTTATTTTGCTATAATAATTTGGCTACTCGTATATTATTTAATCATAGTAATATATCAGTTTACAGGAATTATTGATGTGCTGAATTATGGTGGCATATAAGAATTGATTTTCTTCTTTAGAAATTAACTTCTTTTTATATGAACTAATTAATAGGTAGGACTTCATTAAGTCAGTCCAGAAATTATTAAGTGCATTCAGATGGCCAAGGCGTCATCTACAGCGTTTCGCGATAACCCTAAAGTGCAGTTTCCAATGATGGTAGGTTGGAAATGTTTCGAGCGGCGCTATTCAGAATCCTTTCATGTGGTCAAGCGGTTGGACCTGGTTCAACGAGGTTGCTTCGAAGGGGAAAGTGCCTGGTCCTAACCCCCAGCTGAGATAATTGAGGGGCCAGAGGCAGATATCTTTGTCAATTTTGCATGCTTTCCTTTGAAGTAACTGCGCAATCTGATAAAAAAGGGCTACAACTGATGACAAGACATTTGGCTCTTTGTGTCGGAAGTGTGATTAATGACATTTTGAACCTTGGTCTTGAACTTCCAGTGGAAACCGGCCTTTCCTTCAAACTCTGGCAACATTCAGAGCTTCAAAAGTCATAAATTATCCATTGTCCAAAAGTGACCCTTGGAATTTTGCACACATTTACAATGAAGGACATTACTTTTTATTTCTCTTTTACAAAAGAGACCAGTTCCCATGCAATTATTGCACTAGGGGGTTTGTGAGTGAGCGCTCGAGCGAGCTTCGATTCTCAAAAACCACATCAAAGAAATATCAAAAGAAACCGAAGTTGAAGCTTTCCAGTTGCCAGTGTGTGAAGGCTCCTTTAAGATGCCTTCAAACTCTGGCACCGATGCAGAGCCAATCAGCAGAGCAGCGCAGAGCAGCATCAAAAGTCATAAATTATCCATTGTCCGAAAGTGACCCTTTAAAATTTGCACACATTTACAATGAAGGACATTACTTTTTATTGCTCTTTTACAAAAGAGACCCAGCTCTCATGCAATTATCGCACTAGGGAACGACGACTCCAGCGAGCGTCGACTCTCAAATACCACATCAAAGAAATATCAATAGAGCCGCACTTGCCTATTTGCAAGTTGCCAGAGTGTGAAAGCAGCTTAAATCTTCCTTCCAGTCATATGCGGAGATCTTTCTCTTACTTAAAATAAAAAGAACAATAATAAATATCCTATGAATAGCTACATCAGTGGCCGATAAATTTAAGCTAGAGAGCAGGTCATATTTTTTATCTTATCTGCCTTTATCAAACCAGTAGTCATAGACAAAAAAAGAGAATAGCTGAAATTAAAGACAGATCTTGCTTATTAATATTTTATATTTATTTAAGATTTACTGACCCAAGTACAAAAAATTTTTTTTATCTCAAATATGTTCATTCCATTCCAAGCTTAACAGGCTCTATTTTACCATGTTTTTATTAACTTCGATTCTTGTTTGTCCGGTACAAATCTTGCAATCTATTTTTAACTATCTTCCCTACTAGCTAGACATTTGAAACTTTCAAAGTAGCTCATAACCCGATGACAACACAATACTTCGAAGTCCGATTTTCGAATTTTCGAATAGTTTCCTTTTAATTAATTAAAATATGAAAATAATAAGCTCTTAATAGCAATAAAATAGCCGTTAAAATATTAGCTATAATTTAATTGTTGCCAAAAAGTTTTTTCGACATAAAAATAAATACATTTAATTCAACGGGAACGTTCAAAATTTTTAAAAAGTTAAATTATGCGTGTCACAAAAATCGACGTCATTATCATTTTAAAAATTTATTTATTTATTTATTTTATTTTAACCTCGGGCCTTCGGGCCGGCCATAAACCTTCGGGTTGGTCGGTGGTTGGGGAGTTTCAGAGGTTTTATATAACAAACCAATAGTACGTTCTTTAACAAAACTGCTGAACTTTTACAAGATAATCATATATAAACAGAAATTCATTACTATAGACAAGGCACAAAGACAAATAAAAAGTCAAATCGAAAATATTAGCACTCATCAAACAATATAGGAAGGTATTTAAAATGGTTAATACTACTAAAAATGCACTTTCAACCATTTCCTCTTATATACCATAATGTATCGGAATCTTTCATGTGATCCGGTAAACAAAACATTAATGTTAATCCAACCATATTCAATAGAAAAGTTGCTTTTGCCCAAGATAAAAATGATGCTACTTTCATTCACTGGAGAAAAGAAAAAGGAGCCTTATAGAAAAAGTTACAGCGGAAGGATTTTTATTGCCTTCATACCACCTAAACTCAACAGATCATAGGAAACAAAGCCTTATACACAGTAACGTATCTAATTTCTTTTGTTATGTACATGTGCGCAAACTAGTAGTGACATGCATACTATTTTGAATAAGAAACCATCTAATATTACTTTCAATAAAATATATTAATTTCGAGGCATACTAAAAATATTTTCAAAAAATCATATTTCGAACATACAGACTGATAGACAATTAAATTAAAGTTACACACATTTTTTAATAAAATAAAACTTTGTGACATATCGGCCTGTAAAATTAAGTAAAATAAATGACTGAAGAAATATTTTATCATTTTCCTTTTTCGTTGATTAACGAGGAAACCAGAAAAAGATTCGGGCCGACACGGCCCGGACAAAATTTCCTTCAGGCCCGGCCCAAGTATACACAAAAAAATAAACCCGGCCCGGCCTGAGAGCAAATTGAAAAATTCGGCCCGAGGACGATCTCGGGACGAATTTTTCAATTTGTTCTTGGGCCGGGCCTGGAGGAAATTTTTTCCGGGCCGTGTCGCCCCGAATCTTTTTCTAGTTTCCTCGTTAATCAACGAAAATGGAAAATGATAAAATATTTCTTCAGTCCTTTATTTTACATAATTTTACAGGCTGGTATGTAACATAGAATTTTATTATCTTAAAATATATCTGTAACTTCAATTTAATTGCTAGTCAGTATGTCTGTTCGCGATCTGATTTTCCGCAAATATTTTTAGCATATCTCGAAATTAATATATTTTATTCAAGTAATATTAAATGGTTTCCTATTCAAAATAGTATGCATGTCACTACTAGTTTGCGCACATGTTCAAACAAAAGAAATCACATATGTTACTGTGTATAACACTTTGTATCCTATCCTATGGTCTGTGGAGTTAATGTGGTATGAAGGCTATAACAATCCTTCCGCTGTAACTTTTTCTCTAAGACTCCTTTTTCTTATTTCCAGTGCACTGAATGAAAGTAGCATCATTTTTAGCATGTGCAAAAGCTCTGTTCTATTGAATATGGTTGTATTACCATTAAAATTTTGTTTACCGGATCACATGAAAGATTCGGATACATTACAGATAAGAGGAAATGGTTGAACGTGCATTTTTAGTAGTAATAACCATTTTAAAAACCGTCGTATATTGTTTGATTAGTGCTAATATTTTCGATTTCCTTTCTGTCTGTCTTTGTGCCTTCTGTACGTCTGTAATGATGAATTTTTGATTATATATAATTATCTTGTAAAAGTTCAGCAGTTTTGTTAAAGAAGATTCTATTGCTTTGCTATATAAAACCTATGCAAAACACATACTAAAAATCTTTTTCATAGAAAGGCACGCATTTTTTTTTTTTTTTTTAAATATTTTTGAGTCGGGCCGCGCCGGGTCGGGCCTCGGCCGAATTTTTCAATTTCATACCGGGCCAGACCGGGTAAGCAAAGCATTCGTACGGGCCGGGCCAGGCCGGGCCGGGTTCTTTTTTTTTTTGTTGTTTGGTAGGGGCGTACCTTTCTTTATATTGGGGATTTTTTTTTTTCATTTATGTTTATTTATACTCATTATTGATTGGGCAGAAGCTTAAATTACTTACTAAGATTTGCATAAGGCCCCCTTCTTCTTCTTCTCCCCCCCCCCCCCCCCCAGGAATATGAAGTTTTGTACTTTCTCAGGTTAAGTGGCCATCAGTTTTTTTAATTAAGAGTCAATCTTCTGAATAGTACAAGGGATTGTATGGGGTTTATGTTACAAAGGGGTTGCATTATTATTCACAAAAATCTTTTAAATAATATAAGGGATTGTATGGGGTTTATGTTACAGGAGGGTTGAATTTTAGAGGTCCATTAATCTACAATTAATTAATTTAATTTAAGAGTTAATTCACAAATTTGTATACTGTGGGATTTATCTTTCCCACACAGTTATAAAGTATATACTTATAATACCAAACAAATTTCTGCTTATTATGTTAAAATATTTTTGAGAGTTGTTCTCAAATCAACGCGACTCCTTGAAAATTAAATCTGACTTGTAGGGAAAAAAATTCAATCCGATCGCAGAAAAAATAAATCAGTCAACCTGACACGCAAAAGAAAAGAAAGAAAAAAAATTCAGTCGACTGGACCATAAAATAAGGCTACCCAACCCGATGCAGGACTCTACCAGTCAAGTTCCAGTCTATGTCGCATGAATCAGTATGTAAAAACTTTCTTCTACATCTTGCAAATTTATGCAGTAAAAATCATTTATTATTTACTAAATTATTTTCCATGACGAATGCATAAGATTTACGTATCAGTCAGAGAAGTATAATACTAAGCATCGAAGGAAAGTCAATTTTGTGCCCTATGAAGACATTTTAAAAAATTGGTTTTTCAGTTTTCTCTCTCTCTCTCTCTTTTTATTTTTTTTAAGGAAAAAATTTGAAAAACTAATTTTGTTTTTTAAGGAGGAAAAAAAAAACTTTGTTTTAAATTATCACAGATCTATAGTTTAATCATTTATTTTAAAGATACTAACGAGTTCTTCTTTAAAATATTCATAATGAAATTTTGGAATGTACAATTTTTCCCCCCTAGTTGACTATTGTTATTATAAATAATTCTTTTTATTTTTACAGTTATTAGTTTTAAATAATTCTCATTATGTATCACATTTGTAGGAAATTTTGTCCCATATATATTAAAAATTAGAAGAAAACGAAACGGCAATATTATCTGTTGAGCAATTTTCATCAAAAACTGATAAATAAGACAGTAATTAATTTCAGGATGCAATTACATATAAATTTGAATGAAATTCTGTGCATTGGTTCTTGAGCTATAGCTGTCACAAAATTCTTTGTCGCACAGATAAACATTTTCTAAAATTGTCTAAATCCTGTTCCGGATCTCTCAAAGCATGTAAATCCGTCGAAAACGAGGAGTGAAAATTTTCGCGAATCAATATTTTCTTCTATTGAATAAAGAAAACAAAAAGGTATGTTGCAAGACTGAAATATTACTATTTTCTTCTATATATAGAAGAAGAAAGTATTGAATTTACAAAAATTTTCGAACTCCGATTTTCGACGGATTTGTAAGTTTTGTGATTTCCTGAACACGATTTGATTATTTTTTGAAAATGTCTGTCAGTGTGTTGTGTATCACAAATTTTCTGGAAAAATCTCATGAATTAACTATCAAAATTTAACCAAACAGGATATTGGATCCTGACCAAACAGTTGGACCCTGACCAAAACTGGTGCTGATTACATTTCAGAGATAATCGCTCAACAAGTGGCGCTGCGATCCCATTTTCTTTTTTTTTAAGCTATTGCATAGCTTCTATCGCGGGCTTTGAGCGCGGCGACCGAATCAAGAAATTCCGTAACGAAAAAAAACCTAACACAGTTCGGCAGACTTCGGCACTTCAAAACGTAATTTCACAAAATCCATCATTTCTCAAACAAAAAAAAACAGATATCCGTAAAATTTTTGCTTTAAAATATAGCTAATAGAAATGTCTAAAAATGGGTTTCTGGAATTTTTGAAATTCGGTCCCCAAGGGGAGCGGGGGGGGGGGGGGGGGCAAAACGTGATTTCGAATAATCCTATATATCTCAAACAAAAAAAAAAAAACTAGTATGTTGTGGCCACCACGAGACTTTCTTCTATATTTTCCTATACAAATTCACTCAGTAACAATAATAATAATTAAAAAAAAAAAAAAAAAAAAAAAAAAAGTGGAACTTTGACAAAATTTTGGGTAAAATGTGAAAATTATTCTAAGTTTGTCAAAACATGGAAACCGTGGGACTTTGACAAAATTGGGGGAAAAATGCAAAAATTTGTTTAAGTTTGTCAGAACACGGAAACCGTGGGAGCTTGATCGAATTAAGGGGAGAGAAAAAAAAAAAAAAGTGGGACTTTGACAAAATTTTGGTTAAAATGTGAAAATTTGTTAAAGTTTGTCAAAACACGGAAACCGTAGGACTGACAAAATTAGGGGAAAAAAGCAAAAATTAGTTTAAGTTTGTCAGAACACGGAAACCGTGGGAGTTTGATAAAATTAAGGGGAGAGAAAAAAAAAAAGATTTTTTTTCTAAGTTTTTTTTCGTAAAAAGTAAAAAAAATCGATAACTTTGTTTTAAATTATCACAGATTTATAGTTCAACCATTCGTTTTAAAGGTACTGACGAGACCTTTCGAAAGATACCCATCTTGAAAATTTTTGCCCTGTATCACCCTGTTAAAAATTTTGAAAAAACCGGATGGCAACGCAACCTGTGAGACGATTTTTACCAAAAGTTGATAGGCACTAATTTATGTCAAGGTGCAACTACATACCAATTTGTATGAAATTCTGTGCAGTAGTTCCAGAGATACAGTTGCCACAAAATTTTGCCACACACAGACAGACAGACAGACATTTTCTAAAAATGGTAAAATCGTGTTCTACAGCTCTCAAAACGTGTAAATCCATCAAAAACCCGAAATCGAAAATTTTTACGAATCCAATACTTTCTTCTATTGAAGATAGAAGAAAGTAAAAATACTCACTCTACTATGGTTTTCTCTCTTTTGTTTGTTTAACAACTCCTCTTTCTTTACTTTATCTGCAAAACTGTTAATTACTCAATGTTCGGAAAGTCGAGTGGAGTCACTCCAGATTTTTTCTATTTGTTCAATATTAAGCATAACTTGCGGACACACAAAATCATATTTTTTAACAGTTGATATGTTGGATGATGGATGTAATCCTCTATCAAAACTAGTATGTTTTGGCCACCACAATACTTTCTTCTATATTTTCCTATACAAATTCACGCAGTAACAAAAAAAAAAAAAAAAAAAAAAAAAAAAAAAAATCAGTTTTTTTCGTTAAAAGTAAAAAAAAATCGATAACTTTGTTTTAAATTATCACATATTTATTGTTCAACCATTCGTTTTGAAGGTATTGACGAGACCTTTCGAAAGATACCCATCTTGAAAATTTACCCTCCCCGGGGGTACTTCCCCCTAGGGGGGAAAAGCGATGCCCCAAATTTTTTCCTAATTACCTACTACTATTATCAATAATTCATATTAATTTCACAATTACAGGTTAAGAATAACTCTCATTATGTACATTTATACGAAATTTTGTCCTATACTGCCATGTTAAAAATTTAGAAAAAATACGATCACAGCGCCACCTGTTGCGCGATTGATCCCCAAATCTAATCAGCCCCAGTTTATGTCAGGGGCCAACTAAATACCAAATTTGGTTAAATTTCGTAAAAAAAAAAATCGATAACTTTGTTTTAAATTATCACAGATTTATAGTTCAACCATTCGTTTTAAAGGTATTGACGAGACCTTTCGAAAGATACCCATCTTGAAAATTTACTCCTCGAGGGGGGAGTTTCCCCCCAGGGGGGTGGCGAGGCTCCTACACATACAAAAATTTTTTCCCAGTTGACTATTTCTATTATAAATAATTCTTGTAAATTTCATAATGATTTCTGAAAAATAATTCTCTTTATGCACATTTATACAAAATTTTGTCCTATATCACCATGTTAAAAATTTAGAAAAAGCGGGATGGCAACGCAACCTGTAAGACAATTTTTACCAAAAGTTGATAGGCACTAATTTATGTCAACGTGCAACTACATACCAATTTGTATGAAATTCTGTGCAGTAGTTCTTGAGATACAGTTGCCACAAAATTTTGTCACACACACACACAGACAGACAGACAGACAATTTCTAAAAATAGTCAAATCGTATTCTACAGCTCTCAAAACGTGTAAATCCATCAAAAACCCGAGGTCGAAAATTTTTACGAATCCAATACTTTCTCTATATTACATATAGAAGAAAGTAAAAAATAGATAAACGTGAAATTTTTGCTCTAAAATATAGCTAATGCAACTATCTAAAAACCAGTTTCTTGAATTTTAGAAATTCAGCCCCCAGGTGGGGCAGCAAGTGGGGGGGGGGCTATGGAGCAAAAGCAAATAGAAATACAGTTAGGCTGTTCAAAATTGGTACAGATAGGTTTTAAAGGCCTGCAAGTCGAATGGGGATATTTCCGATTGCGTAAAGTTATTAGGAGGGGCAAGAAGGGGGGAGGGGAGGGGGGGGCAAAAAAATAAAAATAGTGTCAGATCGTTCAAAATTGGTACATAGAGGTTTTCGATACTTACAAATCGATTGCGGATGATTTTGAATTTGTGAAATTATTAGGAGGGGCGGTAAGGAGGGCTGTGGGGCAAAAACAAATAGAAATACAGTTAGGCCGTTCAAAATTGGTACAGATAGGTTTAAGAGGCCTGCAAGTCGAATGGGGATATTTTCGATTGTGTAAAGTTATTAGGAGGGGCGAGAAGGGGGTAGGGGAGGGGGGCAAAAAAATAAAAATAGTGTCAGATCGTTCAAAATTGGTACATAGAGGTTTTCGATACTTGCAAATCGATTGCGGATGATTTTGAATTTGTAAAATTATTAGGAGGGGCGGGTAGGGGGGTGAGGCGGTAAGGGGGGGCTATGGGGCAAAAACAAATAGAAATACAGTTAGGCCGTTCAAAATTGGTACAGATAGGTTTAAGAGGCCTGCATTCGAATGGAGATATTTTCGAAAGTGTAAAGTTATTAGGAGGGGCGAGAAGGGGGGAGGGGAGAGGGGGGCAAAAAAAAAATAGTGTCAGATCGTTCAAAATTGGTACATAGAGGTTTTCGATACTTACAAATCGATTGCGGATGATTTTGAATTTGTAAAATTATTAGGAGGGGCGGGTAGGGGGGGTGGGGCGGTAAGGGGGACTATGGGGCAAAAACAAATAGAAATACAGTTAGGCCGTTCAAAATTGGTACAGATGGTTTAAGAGGCCTTCAAGTCGAATGGGGATATTTTTGAAAGTGTAAAGTTATTAGGAGGGGCGAGAAGGGGGGAGGGGAGAGGGGGGGGCAAAAAAATAAAAATACAGTTAGATCGTTCAAAATTGGTATATAGAGGTTTTCGATACTTACAAATCGATTGCGGATATTTTCGAATTTGTAAAATTATTAGGAGGGGCGGAAAGGGGTGGGGGCTATGGGCAGGGCCAGATTATGGCACGGGCACACGGGGCACTGGCCCAGGGCCTCCAAATTTAGGGGGCCTCATTTCCAAAAACTGAGAAGTAATAGTACAATTTTTTTCATTATATGTCTATTAAAAACAAAATTTCATTAAATTTTTCTTTTTATATTTTATTAGACAGCTTAAACAATTATTAAATTTTGTGACTAGTTTCCTAAACATTGGCTGATCAATGTGCTTCAGTTTTTCATTTGTCTTGAACATAAAACTAATAACTTTGTTATCGGTTGCTAAAAAAAAATGAGGAAATCGAAGGTATAATTGAAGGAAAAATTTTAAAAATGCACTATTATTATTTATTTATTTTTGTTGAGAATGGGTCCTTTTGGTGAAATCTTTAGAGTAGGGTAAGGGGCCTCCAAATGGCATCAGTGCCCTGGGTCTTTAAAAAGCATAGTCGGGCCCTGGCTATGGGCAAAAAAAAATAGAAATACAGTTAGGCCATTGAAAATTGGTACAGATAGATTTTAGAGGCCTGCAAATCGAATGGGGATATTTTTGAAAGTGTAAAGTTGTTAGAAGGGCCGGGGAGGGGGGCAGAGGAAATAGAGTTAGATCATTCAAATTTGGTACATCGAGGTTTTCGATACATACAAATCGATTGCGGATATTTTTGAATTTTTAAAATTATTGGGAGGGGCGGGAAAGGGGGGAGGGAGCGGAAGGGTAAAAAGTAAAATAAATAAATACTTATAATTACATAAGTAGATAAAAAATGCTATGCAATAGCTTTACCGCGGCAGTCCCCGAGTGCCACACGTATTTTTTCTTTTTTTATAATTTTTGATATGGCAGTATAGCAAAATTCTGTATAATGTACGTAATAAGAATTATTTTTAACTTTTATGAAAAAAATTATTAGTTTCAGTTTATTTTTAAACTAATATGAATTATTGATAATAGTAGCAGTAAACTAGGGGGGGGGATGCGTGCATGTAAGATCATCACAGTCCCCCCCCCCCCCATACACACACACAAATTCTCGGAGTGGTGTGTAAATTTTCAATATGGGTCTCATTCGAAAGAACTCGTCAATTCTAAACAAATGGTTGAACTATAGATTTACGATAATTAAAAAAAAAAAAAAATTATCGATTTTTTTTTTTTTTTTTTTTTTTTTTAACTAAAAGAAAAATATTTCATTTTTTTTTTTTTTTTTTTTTTTTTTTTTTTTTTGTTGTTGTTGGCACAAAATTGACTCTCTTTCGGCATTGAGATAATTCCCTGAGATAATATACTTCTTTGAGATTTCTTAGATACGTCTCTGAGATAAGATATTGTCCGCATTAATCGTTGAGATAATATTCATAAATAATAATTGAATAAATAATTTGTACTACGTAAATTTATATAAGATAATATATAGAAGACAGTCATGTGGTAGCTACAACGTACTAGTTCACGACAGGGGTCAAATATAATATTAGGTTGAAAAAAAAAAATCACGAAAGCAAAGAAAAGGTGACCAGGAAATTGTCTAGGATTTGTTTATTCATTAGAACATGTTCTATGGCTGGTTATTTAAAGAAGACTTAGAAGATATCTTTAGTACAGTTTACTACATTTACGAAAATAATTTACTATGAAAAATTTAAAAATGCTGTTTTCTAAATTTAACCTGGATATTAAACAGCTTATTTACAAATAGATCTTTCTTATACATTTCCTCAAATATTCCGCCTTTTATGATTTCACAAATAATATCTGCAGTCAGTGGCGGATCCAGAACTTGACTTTTTTTTTTTGGGGGGGGGGGGCTAAGATTCTTCAAAGCGTTATTCTAGACCAATAAAAGATTTACAATTGCAATATTCAATTGTGAATGTCAGTGCTTTGGGGGGGGGGGACTTCAGCCCCCTAGCCCCCCCCCCTTAAATCCGCCACTGTCTGCAATCCCGAGAAGAGCACAGTTCTGCTATTAAACTATATCAGAATGTTTATTGAAATTTTATTTTTCCGACTGAGTGAAAATAATGCCTGAACCGGGAGTCGAACCCCGGATCTTTGACTTACAAGGTCAAAGCTCTACCAATTGAGCTATCCAGGCCCGGTCAGCATTACTCACTCAGACAACCTTTAGGCAGAAACATCTCTGGTCTATCATATAGATAGCTCGACAGAAATAAGCCGCAGGAAATGAAAAACACCATTAGATAATGGGAGAAAGAAATTGAGTAATTCTGACCGGGGTGTCGGCCTGGATAGCTCAATTGGTAGAGCCTTGACCTTGTAAGTCAAAGATCCGGGGTTCGACTCCCGGTCCAGGCATTACTTTCACTCACTCGGAAAAATAAAATTTCAGTAAATATGATTTTATTCCACAGTTGATGATTTTAATAAAAATTGTATATCAGAATGATTTAGAAAAATGATTTCTAATATTCATGTCATACTTTTTCTTTCTTCTATATTCATTTAAAAAAAAAAAAAAAAGTACTAAAGTCATAAAATTTTTTGAGTAATTTACACATTTTGAGAGCTCCAGTAAATAATTTGACCACATGTAAAAATATCTGTAAGTCTATCTATGTCTCACAAAAACTTTTTGGGAATTCTAACTCAAAAACTAATGCACAGAATTTCATATACTTTTATATGTAGTAGCATCTTGACAAAAATTAGTGCCTATGATCTTTTGGTGAAAACTACCTAACCGCTGACGATGCTACTACAATTTTTCATAATTAATTTCTTCTATATTCAATAGAAGAAAGTATTGGATTCGTAAAAATTTTCGACATCGGGTTTTTGAGGGATTTACCCGTTTTGAGAGATGTAGAACACGATTTGACCATTTTTAGAAAATGTCTGTCTGTGTGTGTGTGTGTGTGTGTGTGTGTGAGACAAAACTTTGTGGCAACTGTATCTCAGGTACTACTGCACAGAGTTTCATACAAATTGGTATGTAGTTACACATTGACATAAATTAGTACCTACCAACTTTTGGTAAAAAATTGTCTCACAGGTTGCGTTACCAACCCGCTTTTTCTAAATTTTTAACATGGTGGTATAGGACAAAATTTTGTATAAATGTGCATAAAGAGAATTATTTTTTAATAATCATTATGAAATTTAAAAGAATTATTTGTAACAGAGATAATCAACTGGGGGAAAAAAATTGTGTATGTAGGAGCCTTTTATGTTTTTAATATGGCATTATAGGACAAAATTTCGTATAAATGTACATAATGGGAAATATTTTTTAAAAGTCACCGTGAAAGCTAAAAGAATTAGGGAAAGATGACGTAAAATGGTCTTAAGGAAAAAACTTGTATAAAATAGCATAACTGTTTAACACGTTGAGCGCCACGCGAATTCTTAGGGAAATCCCCGTCAGACCACGCATGCTGCTTAGAAGCGCGTTATGTTTACCGTAACCGTGTTTCAATAAAATCCGTTAAAATTCCTAACGATATAATCTTGTAATAAATAAAAATGAAGTAAGTTTTCAATAATTTTTCAGTAATTTCATAAAACAATGTATTTTTTTTTTTTTTTTTTTTTTAGTTTTATATCATACTAGCAGGCTACGCCCGCTTCGCTGGTCACTACTTTTAAATGAATCATTATAATTAATGAATTCTCAAAATTGCATTAATGTTTATCATGTGAAAAAAAAAAAAAAATCTCTGATCGGGAAAAATGTCGCACCGGTTACCCACTGCCTTCGGCAGCGTAGACCCGTGCGCGATGCGCATGCGCGAATGCATATATATGAGCGCCCTAATAATTTTACAAAATCGAAAATACCCGCAATCGATTTGTAAGTATCAAAAACCTCTATGCACCAGTTTTGAACGATCTATCTCTATTTTTATTTTTTTTGTCCCTCCGCTCCCAATAATTTAAAAAATTCAAAAATAACCGCAATCGATTTGTAAGTATCAAAACTACGATTTTTTTTCTAAGTTTTTTTTTTTTTTTTGTTAAAAGTAAAAAAAATCGATAACTTTTGTTTTAAATTATCACAGATTTATAGTTCAACCATTCATTTTAAAGGTATTGACGAGATCTTTCGAAAGATACCCATCTTCAAAATTTACCCCCCCCCTGGGGGGTACTTCCCCCCAGGGGGGGGGGTAGCGATGACCCCACATGCACAGAAATTTTTTCCAAGTTAACTATTACTATTATCAATAACTCACATTAAATTTACAATCACAAGTTAAAAATAACTCTCATTATGTACATTTATACGAAATTTTGTCCTATACTGCCATGTTAAAAATTTAGAAAACATGAGATCACAGCTCCACCTGTGGAGCTATTGATCCCCAAATGTAATCAGCACCAGTTTAGGTCAGTGACCAACTAAATACAAAGTTTGGTTAAATTTTGTTTTAAAAAAAAAAGATTTTTTTTCTAAGTTTTTTTTCGTTAAAAGTAAAAAAAATCGATAACTTTGTTTTAAATTATCACAGATATATGGTTCAACCATTCGTTTTAAAGGTATTGACGAGAAAGCGATGCCCCCCCCCCCCCCCCCGTGCACAAAATTTTTTTCCTAGTACTTTTCCTAGTAAATACTACTATTATCAATAATGCATATTAATTTTACAAACACAAGTTTAAAATAACCCTTATTATGCACATTTATACGAAATTTTCTCCTATGCTGCCATGTTAAAAATTTGCATAAAATGCGATCACAGCGCCACATGTTGAGCTTTTGATCCCCAAATGTAATCAGCACCAGTTTATGTCGGAGACCAACTAAATACCAAGTTTGGTTAAATTTCGTTAATATATATATATATATATATATACGATTTTTTTTCTAAGTTTTTTTTTTGTTAAAAGTAAAAAAAATCGATAACTTTGTTTTAAATTATCACAGATTCATGGTTCAACCATTCGTTTTAAAGGTATTGACGAGACCTTTCGAAAGACACCCATCTTGAAACTTTGCACCCGGGGGGGGGGGGGGGTATACTCCCCCCCCCCAGTGGGGGGGAACCGATGCCCCCACATGCACAGATTTTTTTCCCTAGTTACCTACTACTATTATCAATAATTCATATTAATTTTACAATCACAAGTTTAAAATAACTCTCATTATGCCCATTTATACGAAATTTTGTCCTATGCTGCCATGTTAAAAATTTGCATAAAATGCGATCACAGCTCCACCTGTTGAGCTATTGATCCCTAAATCTAATCAGCACCAGTTCATGTCAGGGTGCAACTAAATACCAAGTTTGGTTAAATTTCATTCATTGGTTCGTGAGATACAGCGTCCACAAAAAAAATGATACAGACAGACAGAGAGACATTTTCTAAAAACTATTAATTCGTGTTCTGGACATCCCAAAACATGTAAATCCATCAAAAAACGGAGGTCGAAAATTTTCGCGAATCCAATACTTTCTCTATATTACGTATAGAAGAAAGTAAAAATAAAGAGAAGAAAAATACAGAGTTCTATTTTTATTACTTTCTTCTATATTCAATAGAAGAAAGTATTGGATTCGTAAAAAATTTCGACCTCGGGTTTTTGATGGATTTACACGTTTTGAGAGCTGTTGAACACGATTTGACCATTTTTAGAAAATGTCTGTCTGTCTGTCTGTATGTCTGTGTGTGTGTGTGTGTGTGACAAAATTTTGTGGCAACTGTATCTCAGGAACTACTGCACAGAATTTCATAGAAGTTGGTATGTAGTCGCACCTTGACATAAATTAGTGCCTATCAACTTTTGGTAAAAATTGTCTTACAGGTTGCGTTGCCATCCCGCTTTTTCTAAATGTTTAACATAGTGATATAGGACAAAATTTTGTATAAATGTACATAAAGAGAATTATTTTCTAGTAATCATTATGAAATTTACAAGAATTATTTATAATCGAGATAGTAAATTGGGAAAATTTTTTTGTATGTGTAGGAGCCTCGCCACCCCCCCTGGGGGGGAAGTCCCCCCCTCGAGGGGAGTAAATTTTCAAGATGGGTATCTTTCGAAAGGTCTCGTCAATGCCTTTAAAACGAATGGTTGAACTATAAATCTGTGATAATTTAAAACAAAGTTATCGATTTTTTTTTTTTTTTTTTTTTTTTTTTTTTTTACTTTTAACGGAAAAAAAAAAAAAAAAATCGTAATTTTTTTTTCTTAATCGAAATTTAACCAAACTTGGTATTTAGTTGGCCTGACATAAATTGGTGCTGATTAGATTTGGGGATCAATCGCTCAACAGGTGGCACTGTGATCGTATTTTTTCTAAATTTTTATCATGGCAGTATAAGACAAAATTCCGTATAAATGTACATAATGAAAGTTATTCTTAACCTGTGATTGTAAAATTAATATGAATTATTGATAATAGTAGTAGTTAATTAGTAAAAAAATTTTGTGCATGTGGGGGGGCATCGCTTCCCTCCTAAGGGGAAGTACCCCCGGGGGGGGGGGGGTAAATTTTCAAGATGGGTATCTTTTGAAAGGTCTCGTCAATACCTTTAAAATGAATGGTTGAACTATAAATATGTGATAATTTAAAACAAAGTTCTCGATTTTTTTTTTTTACTTTTAACGAAAAAATATGGAAAAAAATCGTTTTTTTTTTTTTTTTTTTTTTTTCTTTTTTTAATTGTTGTTGAGTGAATTTGTATAGGAAAATATAGAAGAAAGTCTTGTGGTGGCCGCAACATACTAGCTTTTCTATTGTTATGCTACAAAATTCTGATTGATATGCTGTGTATTTAATAAACTGCTGCAATTTTTGGGAATATTTGAATCATGATACTGAATTATACTGTTTTCTATATTATCATTAAAAATAATATATTTCTTTAAATCAAAAGTCATATATAATTTACAATAAGAATTGAAATATTCTGAGAAGAGTTATTGAGGAAATCCTTATGTATATATATATTTTTAGCTCATGTTCAATTATATAATCAAATTGTTATGATTTTCATCCACAATATTATTTCTTTATTATAATAACTGTGTTATATTAAATATGGCTAGAAAAATAAAAAATAGTCGAAAGAATAGGAATGTGATGAATAATAGTACTCGTAATTCTCATTCTGCTTGCAATGAAAGTGTACTTATTGATTCTAGTGGGGTTAAAGTTACAGTATCTGAAAATAACATCAGTCCTCCAATTATGCCAACTTTAGTTCCACATGATTCACATAAACAAAATTTTACTGCTCATAGAGCATTATCAAGACTTCCCAGATTTTCTGGTGAACCATCCGAATTGAATCTCTTTATCAGTACATTCAAAAATTATGCTTCACTTAATCACTTTTCAGATCAACAGCTTCTATTTGAGGCATCACAATCATTAGATAATCCAGCAAAACAATTGTTCTCACAGCATAATGAATATGATCCCATAAACTCATCAGAAAAATTATTTAATCTTCTTTTAGAACATTATCAAGATGAGAATAGTGTAATACATAGACGTAATTTTAATGTCTTTTCCTTATGTATGCTAGAAAATGAAAACATCAGGAATCTTGTACATCGTATCAATGTTTTGACAAAAAAAGCATTTCCTGAAATTACTGATATTGTTGCTCTGAACAGATTGAAACTAGATAAATTTTGGGATATTATTCCTTCCAATTTAAAGCAGCAAATTCATTTCTCTTCCAGAAATAAAACATTTGATGAAGTCGTTAGAGTTGCAATTGAAGCCGAAATTTTTTTAACTGAACTTCAGAATCCTAATGAATCTAATGTAAATGATAATTGTCAAATTAATGCCCTTAAATCTATTGTGCAAGCTCCTAATTCTAAAATAGATGAACTTTCAGAAAAAGCAAACACTGAAGAAAACACACCAACTGGCAATAAATCTAAATTTAACATCTTTCATAAGAACAAATACAAAATCAGAGGTCATGCTTTAAAAAATAATCAGTATTGTTCTCACAGAAGTTTCAAACCGCAACAAAGTCAACCATATAGAGGTCACAAGTCTAACAGAAATTTTCAATTCAGACCTTTCCGTTCTTTTCATGGAAAAAATCGCTCTAATTTTTCTAGAGGATATTATAATGGTAATTCAGATCAGTACAAAAAACCCTTAACGGCTTAAAAGTTTGTGACGCCGCTACTTTATGGCTATAAGAATTTGAAATATGAGTCTTAAAAATAATGATATCAGATTTTAAGTGACGCTTTGCAATTAGTTAAAATATACATAGATTTTCTTATTTGATCATTCACTTTTATCTTTTATTTATATTTATAATGCTAACGTAATATTTTTAACTTCAAGATCAGACAGATATATAAAATACACTCACTGATGCTTTTTCATACGCATTTCAAATTCAAAATAATAGTTTTAAAAGGAATGATATAAAAATTCCAGTGGCGCCTCGGTGTTATTTTAAAAGATTTGTTTTTAGATTCCATTAAAATTACTTTTGTTTTGTCTAATAAACTATATTTACACATTTAAACAGTGCTTTTAATTTTCAAATATACTGTCAAATAATTATACTTTCACTGAGTTAGCATTATAAAGTAAAATTATTTATTTCAATAAATTGATTTATCTTTTGCGTCATGCTATCCAAAACTGCAAGTAAAATTTGTGTAAATATTTTCTTTACGTAACACTACCTCTTTGAGCAAATTTTTACTTAGTTGGACACTATGATACTATGTTTTGGATAGCGTGACGCGAAAGATAAATCAATTTATTGAAATAAATAATTTAATTTTACTTTATAATGCTAACTCAGTGAAAGTATAATTATTTGACAGTATATTTGAAAATTAAAAGCACTGTTTAAATGTGTAAATATAGTTTATTAGACAAAACAAAAGTAATTTTAATGGAATCTAAAAACAAATCTTTTAAAATAACACCGAGGCGCCACTGGAATTTTTATATCATTCCTTTTAAAACTATTATTTTGAATTTGAAATGCGTATGAAAAAGCATCAGTGAGTGTATTTTATATATCTGTCTGATCTTGAAGTTAAAAATATTACGTTAGCATTATAAATATAAATAAAAGATAAAAGTGAATGATCAAATAAGAAAATCTATGTATATTTTAACTAATTGCAAAGCGTCACTTAAAATCTGATATCATTATTTTTAAGACTCATATTTCAAATTCTTATAGCCATAAAGTAGCGGCGTCACAAACTTTTAAGCCGTTAAGGGTTTTTTGTACTGATATCATTACTTTTTAGTGGTTATTGACCAAAAAATTAAAACAAGTCCTTCTGGCTCCTAGGATGGGTAAACTAATTTATCTTCTCTTATGAAGTTGCCACCATTTTTTTTTCAAAATGGCAGCTACAATTTATTAATGGACTTAGTGGATTTATAAATGAAGGCTATGTGTATATGGAGTTTTAAGCAAATCTGTTCATAAAACCTTTCTAATGTAAATTTGAAATTTTCAGTGTGCTGGCACAGGGAAACAAGAGGGTGGATTAAGTTGGCAAATGAACATATCAAATACATTTCTCAGATAAATCTACACTATAAATTTAGTGTGAATTAATTCAGCATTTGAAACGTTATGATATTGACAAATTTCCAAGTAGCCTGCCACTTGGAAACAAAATGGAGAAGCTTCGCACTAGAAAAATTTATTGACTGGGATTCTCAACTTCTTTAAAAAAAAAAAAAGAAAGAAAAAGAAAAAAGAAAGAAAGAAAAATAAGTGAAAAATTTCAAATTTAACTTAGAATTACGTAATTTACATTTTGCAAGTTTCTTTTTAGAAAATTACAAATTACACAATTAAAAAAAAAATCAAGTAAATGTTAAAAATGGAATTTTATATATTTTCTTTCCCCTTTTGAGGCTAAGTATACTGCTCCAATATTCACAAATTAAATTTTCATCAAAAGTGCAGGTAAAAATTACTTCGTATATATTTTCATCTAAAACGTTTGGGGGATAAAATAGACAAAATATAAATTAATCTTAAAAAAAAAATGAAATTTCTGCGTAAAAATACTGTTTCACAAATATATTTACAACTACAATAAACAAAAAACCCTCCTTTAATTTTAAATAATTATTTCTACATGTTTTCGAAGCAATTAAAAGTTTTTTCTTTCTTTCTCTCTCTTTTTTTAAGAAAAATAAATTAAATGTAGTGGCGCCATCTAGTATTTTACATTAAAATCATATACATACACATTTAACTTTTTTTTTTCGTTTAAAAAAAAAAAAAAAAAAAAAAAAAACTTGTTTAGAAACAGGTGGAAATAGTTATTTAAAATTAAAGGAGATTTTTTTTCTTTATTGTAATTGTAAATATATTTATGAAATAGAATTTTCATGCACAAATTAATTAATTAAAAAAAGAAAAGAAAAGGAAGAATAATTTTTTTAAATAAATTATTATAGCTTTCAAAGCAAAGATGTTATTTATTTATTTTAACGTGTTTTTTAATAATTGCTATTTGACACATTTTTCATGAATTTTAATAAAATTCATGAAAAATGAATTTTATTAAAACACTGTTTAAACACTGTTCATTAAAACACTGTTTTTTCTAATAAACAGTGTAAGCACTGTTTCATCCGCTAGTCATTATTGCTTTAAATAATAATAAAAATAGTTTTATTATGTTAATATTTAAAATATGTATCATTTTAAAGTCTGAAAAATAAATAAATGAATAAACTCTAACTGTATTTTCAAAAGAGATTTTTAATTAAAAAAAAAAAAAAATATATATATATATATATATATGTATTTACGAAAGAGTATATTTTAAATAAAAACGATAGATGGCGCCAAAACTCTATTTGCTGTTTTTTTTCCATTCCCGGCGCGTAAGAATACATGAATAGGAATCGCAAATCATTGAGTTATTATAAAATCGATATTCAGGAATGATTAAAAATTTTTTCACTTTAAAAAATTGTGAATTCATCATTATGATGATAAAATGGAATATCTAAAATTACAAAATACTTCCTTATTTAAAATATTATCTAAATATTTTTTTGACTAAATATGAAATTTTGAAATCAAAAATATTTTTTTCATAACAGAAGAGAAAATATATTTAAGTGAATTTGACTTAGTATATATACAATAAATATTTTAAACATGTAATAAAGTACTTTTGCGTTAAAAAAAATTCTAAATAATTCATTGGCTACATTCAAGTCGGTCAACAAACCAACCCACATACCTCACAAGTAAGAACCGCATAACAGCTTTTTCACCCGAAGAAACACATGTAATTGGCGGAGTAATATAGTTCCATATTTAAAGCGATTTATATAAAAAACAAGAGTTTTTCTGAAAAAAACAAAAACGTTACTAGATTCAGAAAGATCCTATTAACAACATATATTAATTATATGAAAATCCTTCGAGCCGTTTTAGAGATATTTTTCAGAATTTCAGTTCATTACACCAACCTTTTTCCCTTTTTGGCTTTAAATTGAGATTCAGATCTCAAAACATATGCATGTAGAAATGTAAAATTTTCAGGATAGCTCAAGACCGAAGATAAAAGACTATTTTGAAAAGATCAGAACAAAATATGGCATATTTGCTGAGATATTAAGTGTCGGCTTTTACAAATCTCTTTGATGTCAAACTAGCCGTATATATGAGTTCGCAGCGTTTCGTTTGTCCCTCCGCTTGCGTCACTCAAAAAACTGCCGTTTTTTATGACTATCCTTCAAATTACAACAATTTCCCTACACCACAGGTTTCTACGACAAATAATCAATTACCAATGCCTTCCAATAATAACAAGGATTCTACCATTTGCCAAATTTGTATGAATAGTGTTCATTCTGCAAGAGACTGTCCCAGTGCAAAAATTTGGTTTGGTCTAAAAGCTACAATCACACCATCTATAATATTTCCCCCAAACTAACTTCTGGCGCACTAGGTGCTGGTGCTAGTCGTCAGATCTCATCTCAACCGGCACAGCAGAACTTTGTTCAACCTGAATCCATTAATTTGCCCGAAACACAGGAACTTATAGCTAATGTTAATATAAACTATCCAAAAATTCCTATCATAAATTTAGATTTTCCTAATGTTTCAGTTCCAGTCCTTATCGACACTGGCCGACACTGACCGTGTCCTTAATTTCCAATGAGTTCTTTAATGCTCATAAGCACAATCTTAAGTATAAATATTTATCAAGATCGGTTAAAATTTCAACCTTAAATTCCGAAGTCAAGTTCATAGGATGTGTCGAAATCTCTTTTAAAATTAATCATGCACATTACCTTCATCCCATGTTCATTAGTGAATTAAGTACAGATTCTTCATTCCAAGGCCTTTTAGGTTTTGATTTTATTCATAAATTTAATGTTGTAATAATTCCTGACATCGAATGCTGCAAAATCAATAACGAATATATCACTTTTGTTAATAGACGTTCTAATTTTAACACTGCTCAATCAAATTCCATTACAATTACTAGTGAAAACAATAAAAATAAAAACTTACCTCCTGGAAAAAGTATTGATTTCTCTCAGCTTTTGTATGTAAAACCATTTTTTCCTCCTAGTTTCAAGCAACATACATCAAAAGATGTTGTTAATGTATCACTAGTTAAGAAACTTATTCTAGATTCTGAGGATTCAGCTTACATTCAATTTAAGTGTTTTTTACCAGATGAGTCATTTCTCAATACTGATTTGATTTTCATACCAAAATATAAGAACGATAATTTGCACACAGATTGTGCTATCATTTTTTTCTCTATACCAGTGGAATCTCCAGAACTCACCAATCACATATCCACTGAACTAGAACATTCTAATACATCTCCATCTGTGAAATCAAATAACAATCACTCGCACAAGAACTTAGTTCAAACATTCTATGCCTTTGTAGAAAATATCTCGAAAATCCATCCCATTCATCTAAATAAAAATACTTGTTTTGGTCAACTTCATAAAATAAAAGACATTAAAGAGCAACAGCCTATAAATTCGGAAATCTCTAACAATAGTATCGAACATTTTTTAAAGCTAATCACTGCATCTCCAGATATTTTACGAAAAAGATCAGATGAATTCAAAAGTGCTAAAATTGAACTATCACACTTAGACGTAACTCAACAAAGTCAACTCTATTCTGTCTTAAACAACAATTATTCAGCATTTTCATCATCTTTAAACACATTGGGACATTCCGACAGAGTATTACCTGAACTAAATTTTACTACAGACTATCCCATCAAGGCTCTGCCTTTTCCAATTCCTCAGTAATTACAGAGTGAGGCAAAGCAACAAATTGATCAAATGATTGAAGCTAACATTTTTGAAAATAATATTGCATCTTGAGCTTGCCCGATGCTTTTAGTTAAAAAAAAAGGGTGATGGCACTAAAACAAAATACAGGCTAGCATTAGATTTACGACTTCTTAATGCCATTATTCAACATTCATCATATCCCCTTCCTCGAATTCAAACCATCATAACCAATATGGCAAAATACAAATATTTTACACTACTTGATATGCCTTCAGCATATTGGCAACTCCATCTGCCAGAAAAATACCAAGATAGGTTATCCTTTACATGCCCGTGGGGTACCCACAAATATAAAATATTACCATTCGGTTTGAAAAATGCAGCAAGTTATTTCCAGGCACTTGCAGACTCTGTAATTGAAGAAATTAACATGCCCGGTATTGAATCCTACCAAGACGATTTTGTGATATGTTCTAACTCATTTGATGAAACTCTAGTTAAACTGAATAAATTTCTACAAGTATTCTTCAAAGCCAATTTAACCCTCAATCTTGCTAAATGTTCATTTCATCAAACTGAAATAGACTTTTGGGATTTCATCTTCAAAGTAATAAAATTTTTCCACTTTCAGCCAATATTATGAAAATAAACTCGTTTCCCATTCCCATAACCCAAAAGCATGTTAAACGCTTCCTAAGCTTATGTGGTTTTTATCGAACAGTGATACCTTCATTTGCACAATTAACAGAGCCTCTTGTAGCACTCACGTCTCCAAAATCCCCGTTTAAGTGGACAGACACGGAAAATGAGGCTTTCCAAAATTTACAAACAATTTTTTTTTTCAAAAACCTTTCATCATCCAACCTGATTTCAACAAAGTATTTTTTCTCAATACCGACGCCTCAGGATTTGCGATTAGTACAGTCCTGATGCAAGAAGCAAATGGCACTTTACTGCCAATTTCCTATTTTTCCAAAGGTCTTAGAGGGGCAGAAAAAAAATATGCTCCTATCCCACAAGAACTAATGGCAATTGTTTATGGTGTTCGTGCATTTAAATACATTTTATATGGAAGACATTTTGTAATTTTGAGTGATAGTAAACCGTTGTCACATTTTCGCAAAATTGATTCACCTGCCAAAATGATCACGAGATGGTTGCTAGAACTAAGCGAGTATTCATACACTTTTCAGCACCTGCCAGGCAAACTTAATGTGTTGGCTGATTTTCTGTCACGTACACCTCTTCAAAATAATTCAACTTTATTAACTACAGATCCGAAATTAATCTATTCAAGTGACATTCTTCCCATAGTTCTCAATGTTGACAATAACCCAACTAATCAAGATGACCAGAATGAAGTTATTCATACAAACACTGTAAACAACAACCCTCCTAATGATCCACCAATGGAAATTTCAATAGAATCCATTAAATTTCATCAAGATTGTGATAAAGAAATTCAAAATATCAAACAAGAAATCATAAAAAATAATCCAAAATTTAAGAAATTTTTAATTTGTCCTTCAACTAATTTAATTTTATATACTGCAGAATCAACAAACCAAGTATGTAAATCAGTTGTATTTAAAATTGTTCTCTCACACACTTTAAGACAAAAATGCCTAAAAATTTATCATTTCAGTCATCTTGGTATAGATAAAACTTTCAAGCTTATATATGAAAAATTCTATTGGTCAGGTTTATTTGCTGATGTTTCAAAATATGTTAACTCATGCAGCACCTGCATTAAAAACAAAAATGTCAATATCTCCAAGGCACCATTACAAAACACCTTCATTCCTTCGAGACCAGGTGAATTTCTTTCCCTCGATTTCGTAGGACCATTTCGAAACAACATGTACATTTTGACAGTAATCGATCATTTCTCCAAGTTCCTACAGCTTTACCCTATGAGAAATATCACAGCAATGAACACTGTAAATGCAATGTTTGATTATATTTCAGAGCACGGAAGACCGGAAATGATTCTTACAGATAATGGTACACAACTAAAATCTCAAATATTTAAAGAATTTAAACATATGCTTGGAATAAATTTAAGATTCACGACAGTCAGACATCCGCAGGCAAATGGCGTCTCAGAACGCATCAACAAATTAATAAAGTCAACAAAATATGCATTAATGGAAGATGGATATTCATTTGTGAATGCAGTTAGAATTCATCAGATGATGTACAATTCTTCTAATCATTCAACTATCAAAACTACTCCTAACATTGTACATTTTGGTCGTCCTCTTGCAAATATTATGGACACCTTCAACCCAATACAATACAATAATAGACTAGATGTCAATACAGATTACTATATAATATGTGACAATCTACATAAATTATATGAAGAAATACATCAAAATTTATTAAACTCCAGGAAACTTCAAAATTCTAAACAGAAAAATTGCAAGCTTAGAAAATTCAATGTTGGAGATATTGTATACATGACTAATGGGAGCAAATTTCATAAGAAAACATCAGGACCATATGAGGTCATTAGTAAAATAAGTGACGTAATAATAAAAATTAGAATATATAATGACCAGAATGCACCTATCTTACAAGTCCTTATCAACAAATTAAGAATTGCTCCAAGAAGAGATAATCACAAATGGGCAGATACAAATATAGATACAAATGCAACTACGAACTTAAATTCTAGTACCAATAGCACAAACAATAACCAGGATCAAAATTCAGATACAAATTCTAAAAGTAACTTTCCAAATGATGTCCAGCATGAAGAATTAGAAAATATACAATCACCTCCTGATGCATCAATCATCAACGCTGACAACAATGGGCATACCACTGCTTTTCCAAATGTTAATCCAACTGTATGTGACACTGATTCATCAGCTACTACAATCAACAATAATCAACTGCAAAAACGCAGATATAATTTGCGTCCCAGGACATAGAGGTCATAGGAAGTGGAGTTTCGCGGCTGGTCACTGCGCTGCTCCATCTGTTTGCTGTCCTACTATAGGGGATAAGCAGACTTCTCTTGTGATTTTTTTGTCGTCATTAATTTGTATAAAAAATTTTTTGTGTTTTTCATATGAAGAACTTTCCAAAATTTTTATCATCAACTAGTTTGGAATATCACTGGTGTCATCATGTCTTTCCCACTGATGATGCTGAGAAATATTATTGTATACATATATCGGGTGTATTTATTTGAATCCAACATAACTTATTGTATAAATTTTTTTATTTCACATTTCACCCATCTTTCATGTCTGATTTCAAATAACTATTTTGTGATCACATTTATACATGATATAACTTTTCCTTACATGTCACAATGTGACTTTTTTACTTTCTTCTATATGTAATATAGAGAAAGTATTGGATTCGCGAAAATTTTCGACCTCCGTTTTTTGACGGATCTAAACGTTTTGGGATGTCCTGAACACGAATTGATAGTTTTTAAAAAATGTCTGTCTGTGTGTCTGTCTGTGTGTCAGTCTGTGTGTCTGTGATTTAGTGTTTTCACAGTATCTCACGAACCACTGAATGAAATTCAACCAAACTTGGTATATAGTTGGACCCTGGCGGGGCATTGTGCTGATTAGATTTGGGGATCAATAGCCCATCAGGTGGCGCTGTGATCGCATTTTATGTAAATTTTTAACATGGCAGTATAGGACAAATTTTCGTATTTTTCACCGTATCTCACGAACCAATGAATGAAATTCAACCAAACTTGGTGTATAGTTGGAACCTGACGGGGCATGGAGCTGATTAGATTTGGGAACAATCGTCCAGCAGGTGGCGCTGTGATCGCAAAATTTCGTATGTTTCACCGTATCTCACGAACCGATGAATGAAATTGTACCAAACTCGGTGTATAGTTGGACCCTGACATGGAAAGGGTCTGATTAGATTTTGGGATCAATCGCCCAGAAGATGGCGCTGTGATCGCATTTTATGTAAACTTTTAACATGGCAGCATAGGACAAAATTTCGTATAAATGTACATAATGAGCGTTATTTTAAACTTGTGATTGTAAAATTAATATGAATTATTGATAATAGTAGTAGTTAACTACGAAAAAAATTTTGTGCATGTGGAGGCACCGGTTCCCCCCTGGGGGGGAAGGACCCCCCCGGGGGGGGTAAATTTTCAAGATGGGTATCTTTCGAAAGATCTCGTCAATACCTTTAAAACGAATGGTTGAACTATAAATCTGTGACAATTTGAAACAAAGTTATCGATTTTTTTACTTTTAACAAAAAAAAAAAACAAAAAAAAAATCTTTTTTTTTTTTTTTTTTAAACGAAACTTAACCAAACTTGGTATTTAGTTGGTCCCCGACATAAACTGGTGCTGATTACATATAGGGATCAATAGCTCAACAGGTGGCGCTGTGATCGAATTTTTTCTAAATTTTTAACATGGCAATATAGGAAAAAATTTCGTATAAATGTGCATAATAAGAGTTATTTTAAACTTGTGATTGTAAAATTAATATGAATTATTGATAATAGTAGTATGTAACTAGGAAAAAATTTTGTGCATGGGGGGGCATCGCTTCCCCCTCGTAGGAGGGAAATACCCCCCCCCCCCCGAGGGGGTAAATTTTCACAATGGGTGTCTTTCGAAAGATCTTGTTGATAATAGTAATAGTTAACTGGGAAAAAATTTTTGTGCATGTGGGGGCATCGGTTCCCCCCCCCAATGGGGGGGAAGTACCCCCCGGGGGGCAAAGTTTCAAGATGTGTATCTTTCGAAAGGTCTCGTCAATACCTTTAAAACGAATGGTTGAATCATAAATCTGTGATAATTTAAAACGAAGTTATCGATTTTTTTTACTTTTAACGAAAAAAAACTTAGAATTTTTTTTTTTTTTTTTTTAACGAAATTTAACCAAACTTTGTATTTAGTTGGTCACTGACCTAAACTGGTGCTGATTACATTTGGGGAGCAATAGCTCCACAGGTGGAGCTGTGATCTCATGTTTTCTAAATTTTTAACATGGCAGTATAGGACAAAATTTCGTATAAATGTTCATAATGAGAGTTATTACTTTTTTTTTAACTTGTGATTGTAAAATATATGAGTTATTGATAATAGTAATAGTTAACTAGGAAAAAATTTATGTGCACGTGAGAGCATCGGTTCCCCCCCTGGGGGGGAAGTACCCCCTATTTTCAAGATGGTTATATTTCGAAAGGTCTCGTCAGTACCTTTAAAACGAATGGTTAAACCATAAATCTGTGATAATTTAAAACAAAGTTATCGATTTTTTTTACTTTTAACAAAAAAAAATTAATTTTTTTTTTTTTTTTTTTAAATATTGTTACTGATTGAATATGTATAGGAAAATATAGAAGAAAGTCTTGTGGTGGCCACAACATACTAGTTTTTGTTAAAACCATGGTGCATATATTTTAAATTTAATGAGAATAATTACTGTATGCATACAGACACAATTAGTATTTTTTTTTTTTTTTTTTGAGCTCATGTCATGACAATATTGGTTATATGTTTTTGTAAAAAATTATGTTTCAGCACTATATATATATTTTCAATATTGTATAATGTATCATTTTTATGTAATATCAAAAATAATGCAACCCTTTGTAACACGGTCGGCATCATTTATTGGGCAATTTTCTAAAAAAAAAAAAAAAATAAATAAATAAAAATAAAATAAAAATAAAAAAGACTTTAGTGTTTGGATAATTCAAAGATAGATATGAATATTTTCAAACTTTGGTAGTTTTCGTTTCCTTTTTTCAGTAATGATCGGGGAGTAATGTCAAATTGTGACATGCAATCTTTCCTGTTTATATTTAATTAATGTATTAAAAATTTTAAAATTCAAAATTTTCATAATTTTATCATTATGAGAAATATAATTTAGTTAATATTTCATGTTTTCTGAATTAATTTACTTTTTTGTTTATTCTAAAATATATTTTAATTTAATATCGTTCGAATTCTTAACTCATATTTCAATATTTTATTTTATTCACATGAGCCCTGTAAATTGCAAATTTTTGTTCTCAGATTTATTTTCTAAAACTTAATTGTTCTTTTTTCTCCACCCCTAAGGTACAGGCATTGTTTAAATTACATCATCGCTATAAACTACGCCCACATCGTTCCCGATTGGCCACAAATCTTGTGACATAGTATCACATGACTTATGTGGTTCCTCCTTTCATCCAATCAATTTAACGCAAGGGCGTGTCTCAAAAACGATCGTCGGTGGCGAATTTAAAAATTAGTTCAGTTCTGGAGATTTCATTGATATAAGAAAGTTGCTTTTTCTTAATAGCTAAAAAAAGGTAAATTTCTTCAATAACTTGATATATTTATTTAACTGATTCTAACTAAAAATTTCTCACAATATAATATAATAGTTTTCTAAACAGTTTATTTGTATTAAGTAAATAGTTTTATTTAGATATGGTTATTAATTCATTATTATGCCAGTATGTAATACAGAACAGAAAGTTATGGTGACCGGGTGTTTGCCCTAATTAAGGTTTTCAAGAAATAAAGAAATGAAGTCAAGAATCAAGAGTTTCTAGTCACTTTTTTTATTGTTGCAAGTATTCTTATTTTTTTGCAGATGAAGATTTAAGATATGAAACTTTATTAGGATTTGTATTCTCAATTCAAAAAAATAGTAGTATCCAGTGGCTTATGCCACTAAAGTCACAATTTTGAGTGCAAATGATTGCTTCAATACTTAATAAATTAAAACATATCTTATTTTTATAGTTATATATTATTTTGCCATTTTCAAATAAATTTATTTTACGATTACAATAACAACCACTATTTTTATTTTACAGCAACATTTCTGGTGTCAGAAGTGGGATCGTCTGTGAATGGTGATAACAAGAGCTATGGAGCAAGGAATGAAGAAAATTCTAGAAGGTCTCACTGCTCAGATGAATGAGTTAAGATCTGGATTGATAGAGAAAATGGAAACAGGACAGGAAAAGATGGAAACCGGACAAAAAGAGTTGAGAGAACTGAAAGAACTGAAGAAATGAAAGCAGTACAGGAGAAAATGGAAACATCTCAAAAAGAATTGAAAGATGGTTTGACTGAAGAAATGAAGGAAATGAAAGTAGTTCAGGAAAAGATGGAAGCCAGTTTGACCGAATAAATTAAATCTAATCAAGATGAGATGAAGAGAGAGCTTTCAACGGCGAAAGAATCAATAGAGGGTAAATTAACGGTGATGGAAAATAGAATGGATGGAATAGAAGAGAAAGTTATAAAGATAGAAGAAAATTTTGAAGAGAAAATTATAAAGATAGAAGAAAATTTTGAAGAGAAAGTTTTGAAAATAGAAGAGAGTTTTGAAGAGAAAGCTATGAAGATAGAAGAAAATGTTATGAAAGTAGAAAGGAATTTTGAAGAGAGATTTATGAAGATAGAAGAGAATTTCGAGGAGAAAGTCATGAAGAAAGTAGAGACAGGAACATTTTGAGAGAAAAATAGAAGAGAAGTTGATCGCCTTGCCCCAGGAAACTAAAAAGAGAGATAAAAGAAGCCAGAATCAGGAATTTATTAAGCTATCTACCTACGACGGCAGTTCCTCCTGGCATGTATATAAGACGCAGTTTTCCATCGTAGCTGAAGCTAACGGCTGGGACTCTACCGCCAAATCAGTCCATAGCGGAAGTATTGCTTAGTAGGAGGTGTTCCTGAGACTATTGTCTCTGTGTGTGGTGGGATGGAAATTTCAGACTTGGCTGTTATCCGGCAAATTGTCTGAATGTCATGATTTTCAGTGTTGTACACAGCTATGTCTTCCGAACTCAAATGCAGTTCATTATTCTTGAAGTCCAATTTAAAGTTAAATTTTCTCAGGAAATCAATTCCGATGATTAGAGGATCTCTTATATCAGCCACATATGCCATATGATGATAACTGGCATTCCCAAAAGTGATGGTCAAGTTCATTTTTCGATATATTTTGATTTCGTCTCCGGTCACAGTCTGGATTTTAACGCAGGGTGGCGTTCAAATGATCTTCTCTTTTAGTTCTTGAGCCAAATCAGTTCTAATGATGGTTACGTTGGCTCCAGCATCCAGAATCAGCCGGAAGGGGGTGTTGTTAACTTGGCCATAGACGTAAAGTCCATTATCGCCGCCACTCATCGATGAAACATGAAATACTGTAAATTGGGGCTCTTTAATTTCAGGCAACCTCCGCCTCGCGAGATGGCCTCCTAGTTTCCCTGCAGTGATGGTGAAGCTGGGTGATTTCCTTTAGTTGGTCGTACAGGGCAGTTCCTCTTCACACGACCATCCCCTCCACTTTATCTTCCGATCCTTTATTTCCATATTATTTTCCAGGCTGCGCAATATCTTTAAGATCTCTGCGAGACTTTTCTTCATTTCATTTTCATCAGCAGGCGTATCATTTAATGAGACTGCTCTTATGGTATGGCGGTCTTTACGGGAGGCTTGTTGGGCTGCCTCTATCCTAAGTGCATAGCCTAAAGCTGATTCGACGTCTCTGATGTTGGAGAGTCTCAGCGCTTTTTGAATTTCTGGATCCCGAACAGCATCAATAAAGTACTGAAGAGCTAAGTCGTTTCGAGTGTCAGCATGACAGTCTGAGAATGCTAGGTGTGACAGTCTCTGAATGTCTGCTGCCTGTTTGTCTACTTGTTCTGTTCGGCAAAAATTTTGAAACCAATTTTAAATTAACTTCCAGATAAGCTAGAGGCTTGAAACTTTAAATAAAGCTCAAAACTGGATGATAATACATACTTAAGTTGTAATGGACTTAAGGCAGGGGCCCAGGCAGATTGTGGGCCTTCGATGGTTGTCTATCAGAATCAAATCATGCAAACGAATTTTAACTCACTTTGTACAATCGGATTGAGCGCAAATTGTGCATTTATGTATAACTCATTATAATACATGCTCAAGTAGTAATGGAGTGAAGGGAGGGGTGCCCAGGTATCCTTGTTTTCAGTAACTGTCAAATTTTACAAGCGAATTTTAACTTTCTATTATCCAATTGAGCTGAAATTTGTGTATACAGATATAATTTCAATGAAAATACAGCTCAAACAGTAACAGACTTTAAAAAGGCCATCTGAGGGCCCTGTGCCCCTTCATTTGTAGTCTGTCAGGGTCAAATCATACAAGTGAATTTTAACTAGGTGTCTATCATTAGATAAAGTAAAAATTACGCATACATGAAAAACATTGATGACAATATATATAACTAAACAGTAACAGACTTGACTTGGTTTGATAAGCTGGGGGCCTTGGACCTCCGACTTTAGATAAAAATAAGATTTCAAATTTTAACCCACTTCCTACCATCCGACTGAGATAAAATTTTGCATACATATGTAATTCCGATGGCAATACATGTTCAAACAGAGACGGACTTAGAGGAGGGAGCCCTAGAGAACAAGGGTACCCAACTCCAGATAAATTTTGATCTTGAAATTTAATCACTTCCTCTTCCTACCATGTGATTGAGCTAAAATTGTTCATACATGTATAACGCCGATGACAATACATGCTCAAGCAGTAACGGACTTAGGAAAAAAAAGTTGGGAGGGGGCTTTCTTTGGGCCCCTTTCTTTGAGCTCTATCAGACTCATATCTTGCAAGAGAATTTTAAATAACTTTCTATCATCGAAATGGGCTGAAATTGTGTATATACATGTATAACTTCGGAGACAGTACATGTTCAAGCAGTAAAGAACTTTGGGCAATCGGGTCCTGGGCTTACAACTCTAGTTAAAAATTTTATTTAGGCTTTTAACTCACTTTCTATCATCCGACAGAGATTAAATTTTGTATACATGTATAAATTCGATGGAATTACATGTTGAAGTAGAAATGGATTAAGGGGATGGGAATTCTGGGTCCCAACTCCAATTAAAATTTGATTTTAAATTTTAACTCACTTCTTGTTGTCCGATTCAGCTGAAATTTTACATGTATTCATGACTCCAATGATAATACATGTTTAAGCAGCACCAGACGTTGGTAGGGGGCAAGGGCCTACAACTGCAATTAAAATTTTGATTTGGAATTTTAAACCACTTTCTATCATCTGAATGAGCTGAAATCTTGCATACATGATATATTCTGCGTACTTTGATCACAATACACGTTGAAGCAGAAAAAGACTGGGAGGAGGGAAAGCGGGGCCTCCAAATCCATTTAAAATTTGATTTCGAATTTTATGACACTTACTTTAACACGATTGGGCTGAAAATTTTTATAGAAATTGAAATACATCTAAAATTTGCCTTATGGTCTCTGTCATAATCTCATCAAGATGTTTAAAATCGATTGTAAAATTTCCCAGACACACATGAGATTAAGAAGCAGGAAATAATTATTTATATATATATAAAAATAATAATATATCATTGTTTTTAAAACGTACTAAAAAGTATAACATAATTTCTCGTATCCCCTTTCAGATTTGTAATACAGACTGCTCTGAAAATTTTTGACTGTGGTTTTTTATTAGCTATGAAAATACCTGTAAGATTTAAAAGGAAAAACGTGGGGCGCATGCAATAGATAATAGTAAGTTCTGTAGGAAGTAGCTGCCCACCGTTAATAAAAATCGCACAACAGTTCATATGATTTGCAGTTCAATAGAATTTTAATGATTTAGGTAAATTATTTATACATCAGTTATCAATTGCATGTGCCTCACGTTTGTCATTTTAAACCTTACAAGTATTTTACAGCTATTGAATTTTATCATAAAAAATTTTCAAGACAATTTGTATGAAGCTGGGACATTATTTTAAACCCTTTTAGCCTATTTTAAAAACGTAGAATATTATTATTATTATTTATTTATTTATTTAATTTACGAATCGTCTTTTATACATAAATGATGGCAAAAACTTTGTAAGCTCTTGTCATGAATTGGAATTAATGACGTCTATCTCTTGTGAAGAGATATCCTCTATCTTTCACCCATCACACCAATTTTAAAATATTTATAATATTAACAAGAAAATATCGAATTTCAATATTCCAATTTTAGAACTTGAAGGTTATTCAAAATTTAAGATTTTCTTAACACGTACACGTACAAAGACTATAATCCTTATAGGATTACATCTGAAAATCAAGTGGTGCAGATGATTGAGAGAAAATGACTATCGCTGGCATTCATTTGTTACATACGCCAATATCAAAGATTCTATAAAATTCTGTAAAAATAGGAAGAAAATACAATGTGTAATTTTTGAAAACGCCACCAGAAATTCACTTGCAGATTTTTCTCTTGTACTTTGTTCCCCCATTCCGCTCAACAATTATTTGTTAACTCTATAATGTAAATTGGTCATATTCATCCTTTTATATTTCCTTCAAATATTTAATAACATTAACCTTTATTATTTGAACACTGGGTACGACTTCTGTTTATTTATTTATTTATTTTGTTATTTAATTACCGTTTAGGGATTTTATTAATCCCAAATATGACAGTTAAATACATTCATTACAGTAGCCTTATGAGTATGACATTTCAGCCTGCGAATGTGATTGGAAAATTCGCTAAGCTCATTGCTTTTAAAATGCCTTAAAGTAGAAATTTATAAAATTCATAAAAACAAATGCATGAAGGAATGTAATCCACCTATGCCAAATGTATTTTAGTATAACTCAAGAGGTAGCACTATAACAAAAAGTTTTTCTAAATTGCACCATTCCTCGATTGAAAAGTAAGACGGGGTGAAGGCCTGCTATTTTCATTTGCCCAGGGGCCCATAATTTCTGTCACCGGCCCTAAGTAGGACACAAGACAAAAACATATTTGTAAGCATAACTCGGCTCCAAATTACTTCACAGTGAAGAAATTGCACATTAGGTGACTATACATGGGTACAAATAAAACATCTGCAATTTAAGAAAATTTCGATTTTTAAGGGGAGAGGGGGGGAATCAGTTTTTGGCGGGAAAGTTTGCAAATTCCAGATTTTTGAGTAGAACTCTACTAAAAATGGATCAAAGATGTTGAAAACAGCCATGCATGCGTCTTCTTTAGAATATTTCCAAAACACGTTTTTGGATTTTTTTTCTGATCTGCCATTTTTTTTTTTTTTTTTTTTTGGCGGGGGAGGGGGGGATATGTGTTGCGAAGGGAAATTCGAGGCATCCCTTTTAGCGCGAATTTGTCCTGAGAAACTTATGAGAGATGCGATCATAAAGTTTGGCGGATTTATCGAAATTCCTGCACCTTTTTCCATGGGGGGCAGGAAGAAAAAAAAGAAGTTTCTAAGCATAATTCGGCACCAAATTATTTCATGGCGAAGAAATTGCACACGAGGAGACTAAACTTGAGTATAAATAAAACATTATGTACGATTTTGGAATTCTTGATTCTTACAGGAGGGAGAGGGGAAATCGCTTTTTTTTTTTTTTTTTTTTTTTTTTGTGTGTGTGTGTGGGGGGGGATTTCAGAAATTCCGGATTTTTTTAGTAGAACTTTATTAAAAATGGTACAAAGGTTTTGAAAACAGCAATGTATCTTCTCTAGGATATTTCCAAAAACACATTTTCGTTTTTTTTTTTTATTTAATTACTTACTTACTTACTTATTTTATTTTATTTTATTTTATTTTATTTTATTTTGTGATTTTCTAATTATTTTTTTATTTTTAATTTTTTTATGGGGGCGTTACGAAGGAGCAAATTCGAGACCCTCCCCCCTTTTAGCACTAAATTTGTCTTTGGAAATCTATGGGATCTGCGGTCACGAAATTTGCTGCTTATTTATTTATTTATTTATTTTTTAATGTATACTAAATTCCTCCTCTTACACCCTCAGGGGTCGGGGGGGGGCAATAAACACGTGTAAAAACACGTTTTCTCGTTTGAATTCGCTTTAAATTGTCTTAGAATGACGAATTTTCGTGTGTGAAGTTGATTAAGTGTACAAATTATGTACTTTGGTGGGATTTCGAAAAACTTCGAACTTACCCGTTGGGGAAGAGAAAGTAAGAAGCGGATAAATTGCTGCCGAAGGCAGGTAGACCCGAACTCTTCACATTGCGACTTGCGAGAGGGAAAAACTAGGGTGCCTATATTACTAGAGTGACGACAGTTCTCAGTGCGCAACCGCTGTGGATGAAATCTTGGGTTGCTTGCGTGAGCAACGAGTGGGGTTGATTCTTTCTAGATATGACCTCTATCTTACGTTGGCGAGAAAACGCTTCTGGTGAACATTTACTTTTCTGGCGGGATATTTAATTTTCTTAGAAGTAAAAAAGACTTAATTTATTCATAATTCGTTTAAATTCTGTTGGAATTAAGCATTTTCTTTTTTGTTTTGTCAAATAACAAGTTATCAACAAATTTTAATTGCCAAATTTATAAAAAAAAAAAAAAAAAAAAATGCTCTTAGAAACACAAGTTTAAGACTTAAAAATTTTATTTAATAATTATTTTTATTTTTTCAGTGAGTTAATTTTCGATTTATTATTATTATTAAACCATTATTTATAGCTTAGAACTTTAAAAACAAAAAACGTTATACTGAACTAAAGAATTTTTTTGTTTATAGTGAGGTAAAGGAAATTTTTGATTTGAGAATTTATAATGCATCCCGGTTTAATTTCATTATTTTTCATTTTGTAGTACAAAAATTCTTTTAAATAAACTTTAATATTTTTTCTTTATTAAGTTTAATTTTTCGAAATAATAAGAATATAAGAATAAATTGGTAATTTCTAATTCTTTACAGATTTTTTTTTTTTTTTTTTTTTTTTTCATTTTGATATTATGTTTACAATTTAACAGGGAGGGGGGGGGGGAATTTGAAAATCAACAATAAGTAAGATAGAAAAGTTTTTGCAATTATAACAAATTTAAATTGGGGATGTATTTTTACATGGAAAGCACTTTAAATAAAATTTACGTTTATTATTATTACTATATATATATATATATAAATATTTACACAGTAACAAATGACAGATAATAATAATGATAATTTATTATTACTATATATATATATAAATATTTACACAGTAACAAATGACAAATAATAATAATAATGATAATTTAAATGCTCAGATTAAGTTATTGTTCAGTGTAATTCAGTCCCCTTTAGTAGCTGTCATTTCATTCTATTAGTTATCAAGCTGTATTTTATTTTATTTTTCTTTCTTACTGTGTGTGTATATTTATCAAGAGGCAATCTTTCTAACAAATTTTTAAAAGTTGGGTTAAACCGATTTATTTCAAAAGAACAGCGTTTTTTTTTTTTTTTTTTTTTTTTTTTTTTTTTTTTTAATGGTAATAATAAATATTCATTTAAATAATCATAGTATATCATAATTCATAAAGTAATACTTTTTTTAATAATATCAATGTAAAAAAATTCTGCAGTGAATCCACTTGATTTTCCGAACATTTAGTAGTTACAAACTATTAAAATAAATGTGAATCATTAAATATTTCAGCAAATAAACAAAAGTAATGGGTGAATGGAGGGTTTAAGTCGAATGAGTACGCTGGAATCCAAGACTTAGGTGGAATGCCCTCCGCAGGAGTCTTTCTAAGGGTTTTTTGCCCGTATTTAGTAAACAAATGTGAAAACCATAATAAAATATTTGAGTATTTTGGCCCAAGCTCCTATGCTTGAAATACGCACCGCAGTATTTTTTTTTTTTTTTTTTTTTTGTGTGTGTGTGTGTGTAAAAGAATTTAAATGGTAAATACATTATTTCAAGCAACTGTCATTCTCTAGAAAAATCTTTTGCTCTCTTTTTATTAAATTTCGGACAGTTATCTATATTAGGACGTAATATGCGTAAAATATTTTGCACGCCCCCCCCTCTCTCAAAAAAAAAAAAAAAAAAAAAAAAAAAAAACCTATAAATAATACGCACATTATTTTCTATAATGAAGATACGTATTAAAATAGCATGATTTTAACATTAGGAAAACGAGTAAGTACAGTAAGCTATACCAATAAATCTAATAAACTAATAATAAGTTTTGTCAAATACAAGTGTATTAAAAAACAATTTTTAAATGTATAAAATAAATAATTTAAATTTATACTAACTGTCAAATTTTTCACGTACATATTTTGAATGCATGTCCTTAATGGATCTCCGAGCTAGGCCAGAAGATAATAAATACATTTATTAATAAAATTTAAACCAGTAGCATTTTTTTTTTTCCTTCTTTATTTCCTTTTTTCTTCCTTTTTTTTTTTTTTTTTTTTTCTTTAGATTTAAATATATTTAAGCAATCATTCACTTATTTTACATATTAACCATCTTAACTATCATGTTTGATACATTTATACATTATAGAAGTCGAGATCTAAAGTTCCTAAAAATTTAGGAATTTCAGCACAGCAGCACCATTTGTCAACTAATATGCACCAAAAGTTGAAAGACACCAGTTCATGCTAAAATGAGACAAAATAAAAACTTTCGGAAAATACTGTGCATTAGATCTTGATCTCGAGCTGCCACAAAAATTTTTTAACATACATATATACAGAGAAAGAAAGAGAAATTTTCAAAATTAGTCTTGATTATTATTATTTTTTTAATGGTACGCACTATAATTAAACGGGGGGGGGGGGGGTTAGGATTGTGGCAGCTCCCCTCACATAGAATATAATTTTACGCCAAATGAAACAATGCCCTACACCTTTTGTAAATTTTAAAGTAAATTGAACTATATTATTTTGCCTTACTGAACTTAAGACTTAATATGCCATCTGTCTTCATAACATTTAAATGCAGTGTAAGAAAAAGTCGTGTGAGTGACACACTAGGTAATTTAATCTAAAATCGTATCATCATTTTTTTTCTAATTAAAGATATCACAGATTTAATTCACACCCTATGTAAACATTTCTAGGGGAGAAATAATGTGCCCTTAGCATATTAATTCCCACCACAAAATAAATGTTTTAACAAACAATTAAAAAGGAACAACTTTTGTAAAATATTTAAATATATTTATAAATTTTAATACTTTCAAAACTCAATATTTGCAGAAAAACAAAATTAATGAATTAATTTTTATTTATTTATCTTTATTTTCAAAATAGTAAATAACTATTAATTTTATTGACGAAAATTAAACATTAATTCGTAATTAGTCAGACGTGATAAATAAGAAACAATTAATTTATATATTCCTTAGTACATACTCTTTCACATAACACACACAGAGGTACATACTTATAAAGTTTTTATCTTTCACTAAGAAAAGATGTCAAAACACAGGCGAAGAATCTCTCGCCAAGTACCATGTTAAATATCGCCAAAAGTTTCTACTTTCATTTATTAATAAAATCATAATTTTTTTTATTTAAAATAGCACAAAAATAGGACAAAAGTAATATATTTAATAAATAAGATGATTACAGATCAGTTATGACAATAATCATAGAGTTTTTTCTCTATTTATATCAATTTATAAGCTATGAAACAGGCTAATAAAAGAATCTGCCTATCGCGTCCATCAATAAAGTCAATAAAACAGATTAACAATTAACATTATTCAATAAAAAATGTTTTGATATATTACAATTAATCTTTCTTAATGTATTTCTGAAAAAAAAAGAAAAATCAAACTTATTTAATACTAGCTGTTACCCGCGACTTCGTTCACGTAGAAATTTTGATGTGTATGTGTGGGAACTGACGGTTTGATCATAATATGTAATGTAATGAAACCTTATCATTGTGGTGCTGTGTAAAATAGAGTCTGATAAAGTATACTCAAAAAAATTTGTAACTCATTGAAAGATCTACGGGAAAAATATACAATTTATTTTTATTTTAATACCGATATGTATACAACATTAAATGACTTATTATTTTCCGTCAACACATGCAAGTCCTGGGCACTTGAAACACGTGAACAACCAACATATAATTGACCGTGTGAGAAGCATGGAGTTCCTAAATGAATGCCTGCCACTTTTAAGGTTTGCCCCTGGGATTTGTTGATCGTCATTGTAAAAGCCAATTTCAATGGAAATTGCAATCTCTTGAAATGAAATGGCAAGTTGTTGGGAATAATAGGTATGCGGGGAATCAAAACGCTGTCTCCTTTAGCAGTTCCTGTAATAATGATACATTTTATAATATTAATACGCAGCTCTGTGATACAACTCGTCTCTTGACTTCTAGCTACTTTCATAGCCCGAGCTTTATTATTTCTGTTGGAAAGATTAGATTTGCGTTTCCCGGGCATTTCGAAAAACTATCAAATAATAATAATAATAATAAAACCCTTAAAAGGGAACTAAAAACAAAGTACTACTATGTAATAATAACAAATCAAAAGAATTAAAACTACTAACAAATAAAAAGTAAATTATAATTCAAAAAAGTAAGAAAACGCACGTTAAATGACAAAGTGAAATAAAAAGTTAAAAATGAGAATAGTAATTAACCAAAAATATTGAACGAGTGATGCTTTCTACTTATCTATATAATATTTCTTTAACGTGGTCCAATAGGGCAGTTCCTTGTTTGTAAACAAACATCTCAACTTTTATGAGTGGTTGGCAAAAAGGCTTGGGAAAAGCATAGCGATGGAGGATCACCAATATAGTAAATTGCGCGGGAAAGTCGAGCGCGCTTTTTTGCCAACCACCAGCCGTCACGAGGAAATGCTCTATTACGATATACATGGGGATAAAAAATAATATTTATAAATGGACAATATTTACACACGTGGAATAAGCCCAATAATTTAATAAGAAAAACTGACGACATTTGTCTGGTAAGAGTATTTTATATACTTCATGCTTAGTTAATCCGCGATTGTAATGAAATGCTCGCCCTCTGGTGGGCTAAGGGTTCAATTACAATAAACATGGTTTAATTGGAATTCCATACAGCCGCCATTGCTTGCCGATATTTAGTTTCACATATATTTATTGAATAAAAATGAATAAATACGGTAAAAAAGATAACACATACTGTTGTGTGTTACAATCTAACTCCAAAGGATCAGGAAATCCAGAATTAAGCTTCTATTTATTTCCAAATGACACATTTAAAATTTCAGTTGCTTCGGCTAATGAAAGTAAAGAATTAATCGGATGATTTGAAGCTAATATTTGGTCAATTTCAGTTAAAAATCTACTTCCGATCGAACTTTGAATAAACTGAATTATTTTTTTCCAAAAGCAATCAATTTTCCTTGATGTAATGGCGGAGAAATTATAGTACGAATATTAAGTAGAATAACATAAAGAACACTAATGGAACACACGTGGCAATGTTTACTAACAACTGCAGTGTTGAGAAAGCGCCATCTATCGATCATTACAATCGCGGATAGTAGTTGGTATATAGAAAAATAAATTAATTAATTAATGTGTAAACTTGATCATGGTACAGCCTTAATGCCCTTGGCGACTTTTGAATTTTTGTTGCCGTTTTTAGACCAAAATAGAATTTATGCGATTATTGTTCCTATACGCAAGAGAAGTGTGACGTCACTGACCGTCCGTGGATGCAAGAAATTTGATTTCCTATGTTAATCGCCCATTGGATTTTTTGTAAAAAATTATTAAAAATCGAGGAAAATTATTTCCCGATTTTAATCCCCATATTTGGGTATATATATATATATATATATATATATATATATATATATGCAATTAGTTATCATGTGCATGTGTTAGATTGAGTTATTTTGCTGTCAAATTGACAACATTTTAATTTTAAATTTCAAAACTCTGTCGTTCTTGGCGCTTATTGTATTTGGTGATCAAACACGTAATACGAAAATATACACGCCAGATGCATATTTTCGTAATATGCATAGTACGAAATATTGTTTCATATTATTCATTACTATCTTAATATAAGTTGTTAAAATAACTATGATTTTTGAAAGGAATTAAAGTATGTTTGCCAGATAACTTGGCGATATTTTTTTTTTTTTTTTCCTGCAAAGGATGACCGATATCAAATCTATTCCGCTGCAACATATTAGTATCTTTATCAGACACTTTATTTAGACATTTGAAAACAAATTTGACATCAAATTATGATAGAATATTTATCACTTTCCTTTTAATTAGTATATTAGTTGGATATTTATTGTGTTAATACAATCCTTTGAAATGAAATGTTTGTGTTTTCAATCGAATATGGAAGTTTGCCATTTTTTTTTTTTTTTTTTCTAGAGTTTTGAAATTAAAAATTCAAATTTTGTCAATTTTACAACAAAAATAACTTAATCTAACGCATAGCCATGATAACTAATACATATCTATATCTAAATATGGGGATTAAAATCGAGAAATAATTTTCCTCGATTTTTAATAATTTTTTACAAAAAATCCAATGGGCGATTAACATAGGAAATCAAATTTCTTGCATCCACGGACGGTCAGTGACGTCACACTTCTCTTGCGTATAGGAACAATAATCGCATAAATTCTATTTTGGTCTAAAACGGCAACAAAAATTCAAAAGTCGCCAAGGGCATTAAGGCTGTACCATGATCAAGTTTACACCACGGAGTAAAAAGACAGGAGAAGAAGGTAACGCTGAAATTTTGTGATGTTGTTTTCTAATGTTTACAGATGGCGCCAGCGTGCAATCCTTCCTTCTCTACAGCTTCCGCAATGTTATTCAATGGGGAAATGTCTCGTTTTAATTATTTTTTTAAAAATAATGTCAAGCTTAAAAAATTTCGATTGAAAGCAAATTTCATTAAATAGAGTATTCTAACCAACATGTTTTTTTTAAGAGCCATTTTATACTAATTTTACTTTGAAAGAAAGCTTTTGAAAAATGACGATTCTTATGAACCGAAGCTAGCTAAAACAGACAATTGGAAGGAAGGAGAATGGATGAAATTTTGTAAAGAAAAAAAATAAACTTACTTTAGGTGCGGAAAACACGAACTCGGACTTTATTTTTCTCCTAGGGCTTTTTTTTTGTTTTTCTTATCACTATCATAGCCTGTTTTACAACTAGGAACGAAGCATTTATTTGAAACATCTGAATTATGCAGTTTTAAGAACTTACAAAGAAATTAAATTGCTTAAAATAAAAAATTTTAAATGTACTTCAGCAAAATTCTATTGAAAACAACAGTATATCCGCGCCGAAGTAGGGAGGAATGACAAGTGGCGCCCTCAATATTTACCAAAAATTTAGATCACAGTTTCGTAGCTTTCTCCCATTGGACCTTCAACTCCTATTAATATTACTCCGTGGTTTACACATTAATTAATTAATTTATTTTTCTATATACCAACTACTATCCGCGTTTGTAATGATCGATAGACGGCGCTTTGTGAACACTGCAGTTGTTAGTAAACATAGCCACGTGTGTTCGTTTTGTTATTCTACTTAATATTCGTACTATAATTTCTCCGCCATTACATTATGGAAAATTGATTGCTTTTGGAAAAAATACTTCAGTTTATTCAAAGTTCGATCGGAAGTAGATTTTTAACTGAAGTTGAACAAATATTAATTTCAAATCATCTGATTAATTCTTTACTTCCATTAGCCGAAGCAACTGAAATTTTAAATTTGTCATTTGGAAATAAATGGAAGCTCAATTCTGGATTTCTTGATCCTTTGGAGTTACACTGTGGCACACAAAAGTATGTGTTATCTTTTTTACCGTATTTATTCATTTTTATTCAATAAATATATGTGAAACTAAATATCGGCAAGCAATGGCGGCTATATGGAATTCGAATAAACCATGTTTATTGTAATTTCACCTTAGCCCACCAGAGGGCGAGCATTTCATTACAATCGCGGATTAACTAAGCATGAAGTATATAAAATACTCTTACCAGACAAATGTCGTCAGTTTTTCTTATTAAATTATTGAGCTTATTCCACGTGTGTAAATATTGTCCATTTATAAATATTATTTTTTATCCCCATGTATATCGTAATAGAGCATTTCCTCGTGACGTCTGGTGGTTGGCAAAAAAGCACGCTCGACTTTCCCGCGCAATTTACTATATTGGTGATCCTCCATCGCTATGCTTTTCCCAAGCCTTTTTGCCAACCACTCATAAAAGTTGAGATGTTTGTTTACAAACAAGGAACTGCCCTATTGGACCACGTTAAAGAAATATTATATAGATAAGTAGAAAGCATCACTCGTTCAATATTTTTGGTTAATTACTATTCTCATTTTTAACTTTTTATTTCACTTTGTCATTTAACGTGCGTTTTCTTACTTTTTTGAATTATAATTTACTTTTTATTTGTTAGTAGTTTTAATTCTTTTGATTTGTTATTATTTCATAGTAGTACTTTGTTTTTAGTTCCCTTTTAAGGGTTTTATTATTATTATTATTATTTGATAGTTTTTCGAAATGCCCGGGAAACGCAAATCTAATCTTTCCAACAGAAATAATAAAGCTCGGGCTATGAAAGTAGCTAGAAGTCAAGAGACGAGTTGTATCACAGAGCTGGGTATTAATATTATAAAATGTACCATTATTACAGGAACTGCTAAAGGAGACAGCGTTTTGATTCCCCGCATACCTATTATTCCCAACAACTTGCCATTTCATTTCAAGAGATTGCAATTTCCATTGAAATTGGCTTTTACAATGACGATCAACAAATCCCAGGGGCAAACCTTAAAAGTGGCAGGCATTCATTTAGGAACTCCATGCTTCTCACACGGTCAATTATATGTTGGTTGTTCACGTGTTTCAAGTGCCCAGAACTTGCATGTGTTGACGGAAAACAATAAGTCATTTAATGTTGTATACAGATCGGTATTAAAATAAAAATAAATTGTATATTTTTCCCGTAGACCTTTCAATGAGTTACAAATTTTTTTGAGTATACTTTATCAGACTCTATTTTGCACAGCACCACAATGATAAGGTTTCATTACATTACATATTATGATCAAACCGTCAGTTCCCACACATACACATCAAAATTTCTACGTGAACGAAGTCGCGGGTAACAGCTAGTAGGAAATATTTTTCTTGCATCCACGAACGGACAGTGACGTCATCACTTCGCTTGCGTATTTCTTTCTATCTTTTCCTTGGCGAAAAATGTCCGATCTACTTCAGCATCAAAATTAAAAAAATTGTCCAGAATTATCAATAACAAAATACCTTTAATATAATGATGAATTAGCTTTTATGCCAAGCGTGTTCATCCGCCGTACTCAAAAAAAAAAAAAAAAAAAAAAAAAAAAATCTGAAGTTGAGGTATATAAAAAAATGCTATGAAATAAAATTCAGAAGAAATATCTTAGATTTGTAATATTACTGTTTTATTTTAAAATTATAAAGTGTCATTTTCTCATCGACCAATTTAACATTTAGTATTTTTTATTTTTCGCGTGAAAGCATATTTCATTTTATGTTGAAAAATAAATAAATAGAAATACCTCGTAAACTTTTTTGGCAACAATTAAAAATTTAAATGGCTTTTATTAAGTCAATTACCGGTTTATTATTTTCAAAATTACCGTTTTTTTTTTTTTTTTTTTAAATCTAATCAAATTTTCGGTATAAATAGTAGCCTTTGTTCTATTCCAGACTATTCTACATCTCTGTACCAAATTTCATCCAGAACCGTTTAGCCGTTGTGGCGTGATTGAGTAACAAACATCCATCCATCCAAACTTTCGCATTTATATATTAGTATAGATAAGAGATAAAAATGCTTTTTTCGACATATCCGAAACTCTCAATGTAAAACCTACGGAGCATCATCCAACAATCGCCCCGGGCGGCTGATGGTCACTCTTGTCCAATGAGAATCTGTCACAGATCTGTCGCCACTCTTATCTTATCGAGGCACCCTAGGAAAAACCTCTACCTAAGACCTAATACAGTGGGAACTTAGGATATGGGATTAATGATATGGGATTTTGACAACTCATTTAAAGCAGTTATCACACGGATGATCCTACCCTCTGAACTATACGCTAATACCTCTCCGAATAATCGAGCATCAGGTAGTAGGGTTATTTTGAAGACTGAAATGAATTCAAAAAGGCGTTAACAATTGGCGACTAATCGCTCGCTATTTCATGTTTTAAACGCACTCTGATTTTCTCGCACTCCGATTGGTTGAATATGAGCTAACATCTAGCATAGGGGATTTAGTCAGTCATAAGTTCGTCATTGACAAAGGTAGGTTGGTTGGTTGTAGGAGTTAAGGCCCATTGACTCCTGATGTGTCCTAGGCCTAGAGGGGGAATGCCCTCCGTGGGGGTCTTTCTAAGGGGTCCTAGCCCGTATTTACGCAAGTTTCGGAGGAAACCACGGAAAACTCCGAACGGCTAGGTCGATGAGCGCGACCAAACAAAGGTAGGAGAGGGAAACTATCATACGGTGCGTTTTCAAGCGTTTGCCTCTCGAAAAACCTGTTTCAGGTGGTTTCAGGAGAAAGTATCTGATACTGCTGATCGTATGAGAGTACGTGTGATAGCTGCTTAAGTGTAGTGCACAGCGAAGCGGACAAAACCTGCTAGTAAATAAAATGAAATGAAATAAAATATGCAGGTGTGACAAAAACCGGTACGACTGTTGTAGTAGAAAAGTTTTTTTTTTTTTTTCCCCCATAAAATGAAGTAAAGAATCGAGTCTCGAATTAGTTTATTTTTGAATAACTTAAAAATGGTATCTATATCAATAAAATCAGACTTTTGTCAGTAAATTTTTTAGAATAAAAAATTTTGCGATATCTTCACGTTTCACACACCATGAAAGCCAAAAATGAATTCAGAAAATTTTGTCTGTGTGTGTGTCATTGTATTTGTATGTCTGTAACGCTATTTTTGTCCGGGTATCACATGAAAACGGCTGGACGGAATTCAACGGCGCTTGGCAAGAGTTTAGGTCTTTGCCCAACTTAAAATTATATCTATCAATTGTTTCGAAATTCATCCCCCGTTCCCCCCCCCCTGGGGGGGGGGCAAAAGTCAAAACCACGTTTGTAAGCATAACTCGGCTCTAAATTACTTCACAGTAAAGAAATTGTATATGGGGAGACTAGACATGAGTACAAATAAAACTTTATCTGCGATTTATGAATTTTCGATTATTAAGGGGAGGGAGGGGGAAAATCGATTTTTGGCGGGAAATTTCGCAAATTCCTGATTTTTGAATAGAACACTTCCAAAAATGGAACAAAAGTGTTGAAAAAAACTATGCGACTTTCTTATTATATTTTCAAAAACACATTTTTATTTTTTTGTGATGTGCGATTTTTTTTACTTTCCGAACACTATAGTGAGGAAAGTATTGTAATCATGTCAAAAATCCGAATTCGAGATTTTGATGTTTCTATACGTTTTGAGGTCCCCTGAGTCCGTTTTCACTATTTTTACGATGATGTATGTATGTGTGTGTGTGTATGTGTGTATGTGTATATGTGTGTATGTCTGTGGGTGAACACGCTAGCGTCTAAACGCTTCGTTCGATTAACCTGAAAGTTGGTACGCATATTGTAAGTCACCATAGTACGAACCCTATAGATTTTGGTGAATCTAGCACTTATAGTTTTTTTACAGGGACACAAAGAAAAATTCTTTATCATTATGGCCTATGGGAGCAAAATCTTAAAAGTGCGATAGCATCTAAACGCCTTATTCAATTGAGCAAAAATTTTATACACATATTATAGATCACAAATACTCAATCTGTATAGATTTTGGAGAATCTAGCACTTATAGTTTTTTTACAGGGACACAAAGAAAAATTCTTTATCATTATGCCTATGGGGCCAAATTTTTAAAAATGTGATAGTGTCTAAACGCCTTATTAATCCGAGCAAAAAAATTGTACACATGTTATAGATCACAGTTGAACTAACTGTATAGATTTTGGTGAATCTAGCACTTACAGTTTTTTTACAGGGACACAAAGAAAAATTCTTTATCATTAGGGCCTATGGGACTAAATTTTTAAAAGTACGATAGCATCTAAACGCCTTATTGAATTCAGCTGAAAATTTATATGAGTATTATAAATCACTGTTGCACTAACTATAAGCATTTTGGTGAATCTAACATTTATAGGTTTTTACAGGGACACAACGAAAATTTCTTTGTCATTATGATCTATGGGCTCAAAGTTCAGTAGCGTTAAATAAAACAACGTGTAATAGATGGAGAAAAATACTCAAACACTCTATTATGGTTTTCTCTCTTTTGTTTGTTTAACAACTACTCTTTCTTTACTTTATCTACAAAACTGTTAATTACTCAATGTTCGGAAAGTCGAGTGGAGTCACTCCAGATTTTTTTCTTTTTGTGTGTGTGTGTGTGGGGGGGGGGAGTTACGAGGGGACAAAATTGAGACACCCCTTTTAGCGCTAAATTTGTCCTGAGAAATCTATGGGAGCTGCGGTCATGAATTTCGGTGCTTTGATTGTTTATATGTGTCCGTCACCTAAAGTAACGAGATTTATCGAAATTAACCCCGTTCACCCCTTGGGGAAAGCAAAAGGCGAAAACACATTTGTAAGCATAACTCGCCTCCAAATTACTTCACAGTGAAGAAATTGCACATGGGAAGACTACACATGGTTACAAATAATACGTTATCTGCGATGTGGGAAATTTCAGTTTTTTAAGGAGAGGGAGGGGAAAACCAATTTTCGGCGGAAAATTTTACAAATTCCGGATTTTTCAGTAGAACTCTACCAAAAATGGAACAAAGATGTTTAAAACAGCCATGCGTGTTCTTTAGGATATTTTCAAAACACGTTTTTGATTTTTTGTGATCTACCTTTTTTTTTGGGGGGGGGGGGGAGAGAGGGGGTATGTGTTACAAAGGGCAAATTCGGGACACCCTTTTCAGCGCTAAATTTGTCCTGGGAAATTTATGAGAGCTACGATCACAAAGTTTGATGCTTAGATTTTTTATATGTATCTGACCCCTAAAGTAACGGGATTTATCGAAATCCCCCCCCCTTCCCACTGGGGGCTAGGAAAAAAAAATGTGAGCATAACTCGGCCACAAATTACTTCACGGTGAAGAAATTGCAGATGAGAAGACTAGACTTGAGTATAAATAAGACATTATGTATGATTTTGGAATTCTTGATTCTTACAGGAGGGAGGGAAAAAATTGTTCTTTGGAGGGAAATTTCAAAAATTCCGGATTTTTTTTGTAGAGCTCTTCTAAAAATGGTACAAAGGTATTGAAAATAGCCATGTGTTTTCTTTAGGATATTTACAAAAACACATTTTCTTTCTTTCTTTCTTTCTTTTTTGTGATTTTTGATTTTTATTATTATTATTTATTTATTTATTTATTATTATTTATTTTGTGTGTGTGTGTGTGGCGGAGGGGGGCATTCAAGACCCCTCTTTTAGCGCTAAATTTGTCTTGGGAAATCTATGGGATTAGCGGCCACGAAATTTGATGCGTAGATTGTTTATATGTATCCGACATTTATTGTAACGGGATGTTACGAAATTACCCTCTTAACCCTCCCCCCCCCCCGAGGACGGGGGCAATAAACACGTGTAACATTATGTTTTCCCGTTTGAATTCGCTTTAAATTATCTTAGAATGGCAAATTTTGATGTGTGGCTGTTGATTAAATGTACGCATTATGTACTAATTTCACAAAATTTTACCACCCGCCGCAGAAGGGGAAGTAAGAACAGAGTAAGTTGTTGCCGAAGGCAGTGTGGACTCGGACTACTCACGTTGCGAGCGGGAAAAACCTCTGCCGAACACATCGGGAACTATGATATGGGATTTTGACAACTCATTTAAGTATAGTGCCCAGCGAAGCGGGTAAAGCCTGCAAGTATCAAAATAAATAAATAAAAATCTGTTGCGAAACAACCACACGACTTCCATTATCCACTATTATACGCATTATTTGCATTTTTTCGCAGATAATATGATTAGAAGACTTAAAATTGGCTTAATAAAGTAGAAACCTAAAAATTTTCCGGTAAGAGAAAGAGTATACACGTGTAAAGACATATAAAACAGAGTTTACATAGTGAGTTATTAAAAAAAAAAAAAAAAAAAAAAAAAGGGGGCAGAAATGGTTTATGTAACGATTTTCAAGGAAATCGTTAGAACCGTTTTTGAGATGCGGACTTTTACCAAAACGTGGCATACTCAATTGTTGACTGAAAAAAACATTTACATACAAAGAATATCTAAAAGGTGGTTAATATAGCGAGTTAAAATTCCGAACAGCCGTTTTTGAAGGAAAGATGCTTGCGAGACCTGAAATTAAGCTGCACTCTATAACGAAAAAAAAAAAAAAAAAAAAAAAAAACGCACCAATCCGAATGAAACAAAAATTGGTAGATGTGATGTACATGTAGAGAAAATCAAATGATTACAGTTTCAGACAATTTGGATGATTTAATCAAGAGAAAAAGTTTCACAAAGTGAACAAGTCAATTACGCGTTAGTCCCCTTCTGACCTTTATGTAAGCTGATATTCGGCTTGGCATTGGTTGATAGAGTTGGCAGATGTCTTTCTGCGAGATATCGTGCCAAATCTTGTACAATTGGTGCGTTAGATTGGCGAAATCCTGGGCTGGTGTAAGACTCATTTCATAAAGATTCGAACGTCCTGAATGCGGGAGAGATCCGGCGACTTTGCTGGCGAAGGTAATGTTGGGCAAGTAAGAAAACAAGCAGTAGAAAGTACCTCCGTGCGACGGCGGACACTATCATGCTTAAATATACGTTCAAGATGACGTGATATGAAGGGCAACACAACGGGGCGTAGAATTTCGTCAACGTGCCACTGTGCTGTAAATGTGCCGCGGATTACAACCAAAGGGGTCTTGCTATGAAATGAAATGGCACTCATCCAGACCATCACTCCTGGTTATCGGGCCGTATGGCTGGCGAAAGTCAGATTATGATCCCCCATTTTCTGGGGCTTCTCCATTACACGTCTTCGCTGATCATCGGGGCTCAAACTGGAGTGAGACTCATCACTCCAGTGAAGACAATTCTACTTCATTCAGTGACATTCCAGGTCGAACGTGCCCGACATTACTGAAAACGGGCATGTAGGTGTACAGAGTTTAATTAATAGTAGTCGGCGTAAAGGGCTCCATGAGCTCAAACCCTTTCTCTCAGTCGCCTATTAATGGTCTTCGAAGTCACTGATGTACCAGTTGCACGTATGATCGATGATATTGATGAATCTGGAGCTTTGTGTACCGCTCTGACGATTGATTGGGTATCACGTTCTGTCCTCTATTTAGGCCGACCGTTTCCTTCTTGACGCTATGTTTGGTTATGATTCACCCATTTCTGCCAACATCACCTAGTAGTGGCATCGCTCCTGTCAAAATGTTAAACAGTTCGTCGATTAGACCAACCGGTTTCTGTGAGCCCAACTACACTTCTCTCTTAAATGCTGACATCTGCACATATTGTTCGCGCACCTGTATGTGAGGCATATTTACTGTCTAACTGAGTAGAAGGAATAAAATTCTCAAAGAATTTATAACCTGGAATAAAAATTTCTTCTTTTTAATATTTTGTCAGTTGTGTAATTAAGATGCGCTGCAGCATCACATATTTATTCAATGGCATCCAAACTTTAAAATTTTGTATTTTCCATCGAAACCTGCATACATGTCAATTTGTGTCCATTTTGCATTACTCCTTCTTGGTGCGTCGTTTTTAGGTTGATTTCTTTAGAAATCGACCTATTGCAATCACTTCGTTTATCTATATATATATATATATATATATATATATATATATCTATCTATCTATCTATAATGAAAATTTTGTCACCACGATAACTCCCGAAATAATACTCGAAATCGAACCAAATTTGGACAGTGAACTAATCTTATAAATATCTTGGACGAGTTCGTTAACCAAGTTGCTCCGACTTTTTGTTTTCAAGTGGCAGCCACTTGAAAATTTCAAACCGACATTGTAAAAAGCATATTTAAAGCAAGATTTGCTTGAATTTTGATGTAAATACAGGCCACATAAGGATCTCAATGAAGTTTGTTAATGAAGTTTATCCGCCATTTTTAATAAAGTGGCAGATATTTAAGTTAAGCGGGACCACTTGAAATCAGGCTACCACTTGAAAATTTAAAATCACTATAACTTCCGAAATAATACTCCAAATCGAACCAAATTTGGACAGCGTCTTAACTTGTATTATGAATACCTTAGATGAGTTTCTTAACCAAGTTGCTCCACCATTTTGTTTTCAAGTGGAGACCACTTGAAATTTTCTAATTCAAATTGTAAAAAGCGTATTGCGAATTTGTTTGAAATTTGATGTAAATATAGACCACATAAGGGTCTCAATGAAGTTTATTAATGAAATTTATCCGTCATTTTTAATAAAGTGGTAGATATCTTAAGTTAAGCGGGGCCACTTGAAATCAGGCTACCACTTGAAAATTTAAAATCACGATAACTTCCGAAATAATACTCCAAATCGAACCAAATTTGGACAGCGTCTTAACTTGTATTATGAATATCTTAGATGAGTTTCTTAACCAAGTTGCTCCACCATTTTGTTTTCAAGTGGAGACCACTTGAAATTTTCTAATTCAAATTGTAAAAAGCGTATTGCGAATTTGTTTGAATTTTGATGCATACATAGACTACATAAGGGTCTAAATGAACTTTATTAATGAAATTTATCTTCCATTTTTAATAAAGTGGCGTATATCTTAAGTTATGTGGGGCCACTTGAAATCAGGCTACCACTTGAAAATTTTAAATCACGATAACTTCCGAAATAATACTCCAAATCGAACCAAATTTGGACAGCGTCTTAACTTGTGTTATGAATATCTTAGATGAGTTTCTTAACCAAGTTGCTCCACCATTTTGTTTTCAAGTGGAGACCACTTGGAATTTACAAATTCAAATTGTAAAAAACGTTTTCCGAATTTGTTTGAAATTTGATGCATACATAGTTTATACAAGTGTTTCAAAGAACCTTATTAATGAACTATATCCCCCATTTTTAATAAAGTGGCGGATATCTTAAGTTAAGCGGGACCACTTGAAATCAGGCTACCACTTGAAAATTTAAAACCATAATAACTTCCGAAATAATACTCCAAATGGAACCAAATTTGAAAAGTGTCTTAACTTACTGTTAAACCGCAGAAGGATGATCCCTGGCGTCATCTGCGCATGAGTGAAAAAGGTTGGTCTATTTATAAAATAGGAATGTCCGTAGTACCTAGGGATGTGTTTGTTTATCGGTATGAAAAAATTATAAACTCACTGATTGCATTTCCTTTCCTTCTTCGAACTGATTCTTGAATATCTGGTTATATAAATATTTTACGATTAATTAAAAGAAAGAAAAACTGATAATATTATAAAGGGGATAGTTTTAAGGTATAATTTTAGTATATCCCCATAGCTGACTTTGGCGATATAATATGGCAGCCTATATGTTGTTTATTTTGGATTTATGATTTTATGATTTAGATTATGATTTTATTATTTATGATTTTTAGATTTATGATTTAGCCATAATCGCCAACAAAAAATCGCCAAATGTCGTTGTGGGGATATATTAAATTTGTTCCTTGAAGTGTGTAACACTAATTTAAAAATTATGTCTATTATTATTTACAAACTAGTATATAACCCCTTAAAAAATGACGGAATGTGAAATCAATTAAGGTAGTGAATTAACGAATTCTTTGCCAATCACTATATTTAAAGGGGACTAATATGCAAGTCGTACCTGACGGGACTGATGTGCAAGTTGCACCGAACGAACAAACTATTTAAAATTGGATGTTGCTTTAAATATTTGACATTTACTTTCATTTTGATATTTATTATCATGGAACAACTATAGTATTTCCCCTCAGCTAGATTTGGCGATTTTTCGTTGGCGATTATGGCTAAATCATAAATCTAAAAATCATAAAGCATAAATGATAAAAGCGTAAGCTAAATTATAAATCATAAAATCATAAATCCAAAATAAATAGCATGCGGGCTGCCATATTATATCGCAAACAATCCAGAACGACATCGTTATCGTTCAAATTGGCGCCAAAGGAAAATCGCCAAATTCAGCTGAGGGGAAATACTATAGTTGTACCTTCATTTGGCCGTGATAGTCTCCTGTTGCTGAATTGGCTTTATATAATAAATTTGAATTTGGTATGAATCCCATTTCCCCACCTGCACATAAAACTATGATTCGTCTTGATGCATTACCAGTTTCTATAATACCAAGCATATCATCTGTTTGCCAACACTTTCCATAAGTAAGATTACTATCAATCCAAGTTTCGTCTAAATATACAATTGGCCTTTTCTCCTCTCGGTAATGTTTCATATTTCTCAAGAATTGCGTTCGAGCTAAAATAATATCGCTGCGTTCTATTAGTTGTTTTCGTTTATTTTGTGTCTTTTTAAAGTTAAATCCTATTTCGTGAAGAATTCTTCTCAGAGTTTCTCTTTGATACTTAAAATTTATCTTTTCTTTAAGTACAGGAATTAATTTGGGAATTGTAGGTACGATCTTATTTACTGCGTAAAACTCATGTACTGTTCTTCGAATAACATCGCAATCACAATTATCCAGAGAAATGTTTTCGATGGTACTGTTCTTTTGCCGCTTTTTTGGTGATACAAACATTGGATTGTCTTCTCCTTTTGATTCTCTACGTATTCTTTTAATTGTGGCTTCTGATATATTAGTTATTTCACTCGCACGTTTCACTGATTGGGAAAGTGGAACAATAGCTTTTCCTTCTAACGCTTCTTTATCGCAAAACTTTATTACATTATGTACAATGCGCTTCATTTCACTATGAAGAGGTTTAATACGAGAACTCGTACCACATGTATGATCCATTTCCAATATAAACAGACTGTTATATAGAAAGAAATAAAAAACAAAAACAAAGCAGGAGTATTAATTATTCTACACATAACAGAAGAAACAAGAATAATAGAAAAATTTCCCTTTTCTCTTCATTGCTGTCTCCCAGAGCGTGAGTGGAATCGTCCTGGCACTTTGCCAACCAGGTATCAATCTTCCGTGGGCCAAGAGTATCTTATAAATATCTTGGATGAGTTCGTTAACCAAGTTGCTCCGACTCTTTGTTTTCAAGTCAAGTTGGCAAGTTGGCAGCCACTTGAATATTTCTAACCCACATTGTAAAAAGCTTATTTAAAGCAAGATTTGCTTGAATTTTATGTAAATCTAGACTACATAAGAGTCTAAATGAACTTTATTAATGAAATTTATCTGCCATTTTTAATAAATTGGCAGATATCTTAAGTGGGGCCACTTGAAATCAGGCTACCACTTGAAAATTTTAAATCACGATAACTTCCGAAATAATACTCCAAATCGAACCAAATTTGGACAGCGTCTTAACTTGTGTTATGAATATCTTAGATGAGTTTCTTAACCAAGTTGCTCCACCATTTTGTTTTCAAGTGGAGACCACTTGGAATTTACAAATTCAAATTGTAAAAAACGTTTTCCGAATTTGTTTGAAATTTGATGCATACATAGTTTATACAAGTGTTTCAAAGAACTTTATTAATGAACTATATCCCCCATTTTTAATAAAGTGGCGGATATCTTAAGTTAAGCGGGACCACTTGAAATCAGGCTACCACTTGAAAATTTAAAACCATAATAACTTCCGAAATAATACTCCAAATGGAACCAAATTTGAAAAGTGTCTTAACTCTGTTAAACCGCAGAAGGATGATCCCTGGCGTCATCTGCGCATGAGTGAAAAAGGTTGGTCTATTTATAAAATAGGAATGTCCGTAGTACCTAGGGATGTGTTTGTTTATCGGTATGAAAAAATTATAAACTCACTGATTGCATTTCCTTTCCTTCTTCGAACTGATTCTTGAATATCTGGTTATATAAATATTTTACGATTAATTAAAAGAAAGAAAAACTGATAATATTATAAAGGGGATAGTTTTAAGGTATAATTTTAGTATATCCCCATAGCTGACTTTGGCGATATAATATGGCAGCCTATATGTTGTTTATTTTGGATTTATGATTTTATGATTTAGATTATGATTTTATTATTTATGATTTTTAGATTTATGATTTAGCCATAATCGCCAACAAAAAATCGCCAAATGTCGTTGTGGGGATATATTAAATTTGTTCCTTGAAGTGTGTAACACTAATTTAAAAATTATGTCTATTATTATTTACAAACTAGTATATAACCCCTTAAAAAATGACGGAATGTGAAATCAATTAAGGTAGTGAATTAACGAATTCTTTGCCAATCACTATATTTAAAGGGGACTAATATGCAAGTCGTACCTGACGGGACTGATGTGCAAGTTGCACCGAACGAACAAACTATTTAAAATTGGATGTTGCTTTAAATATTTGACATTTACTTTCATTTTGATATTTATTATCATGGAACAACTATAGTATTTCCCCTCAGCTAGATTTGGCGATTTTTCGTTGGCGATTATGGCTAAATCATAAATCTAAAAATCATAAAGCATAAATGATAAAAGCGTAAGCTAAATTATAAATCATAAAATCATAAATCCAAAATAAATAGCATGCGGGCTGCCATATTATATCGCAAACAATCCAGAACGACATCGTTATCGTTCAAATTGGCGCCAAAGGAAAATCGCCAAATTCAGCTGAGGGGAAATACTATAGTTGTACCTTCATTTGGCCGTGATAGTCTCCTGTTGCTGAATTGGCTTTATATAATAAATTTGAATTTGGTATGAATCCCATTTCCCCACCTGCACATAAAACTATGATTCGTCTTGATGCATTACCAGTTTCTATAATACCAAGCATATCATCTGTTTGCCAACACTTTCCATAAGTAAGATTACTATCAATCCAAGTTTCGTCTAAATATACAATTGGCCTTTTCTCCTCTCGGTAATGTTTCATATTTCTCAAGAATTGCGTTCGAGCTAAAATAATATCGCTGCGTTCTATTAGTTGTTTTCGTTTATTTTGTGTCTTTTTAAAGTTAAATCCTATTTCGTGAAGAATTCTTCTCAGAGTTTCTCTTTGATACTTAAAATTTATCTTTTCTTTAAGTACAGGAATTAATTTGGGAATTGTAGGTACGATCTTATTTACTGCGTAAAACTCATGTACTGTTCTTCGAATAACATCGCAATCACAATTATCCAGAGAAATGTTTTCGATGGTACTGTTCTTTTGCCGCTTTTTTGGTGATACAAACATTGGATTGTCTTCTCCTTTTGATTCTCTACGTATTCTTTTAATTGTGGCTTCTGATATATTAGTTATTTCACTCGCACGTTTCACTGATTGGGAAAGTGGAACAATAGCTTTTCCTTCTAACGCTTCTTTATCGCAAAACTTTATTACATTATGTACAATGCGCTTCATTTCACTATGAAGAGGTTTAATACGAGAACTCGTACCACATGTATGATCCATTTCCAATATAAACAGACTGTTATATAGAAAGAAATAAAAAACAAAAACAAAGCAGGAGTATTAATTATTCTACACATAACAGAAGAAACAAGAATAATAGAAAAATTTCCCTTTTCTCTTCATTGCTGTCTCCCAGAGCGTGAGTGGAATCGTCCTGGCACTTTGCCAACCAGGTATCAATCTTCCGTGGGCCAAGAGCACAGATTATAGATATATACAGATAAAGCAGTTGGCAATTTACATCCAGCGCCAAACCAGCCCCTGGGAGAATCCATTGTACTAAATCGCGGAATTTCATGCCTGTAACCATAGCAACGACGAGTTTGACTTGAGAAAGCCAAGTTGGCATTGGTTTTATGGTTACCGCATTCTTCTCTTCTGGTCTGGTTTTGTTTATTCTGTGGTGAATGCAATGGCGCTGGTTTAATACTGTTTTTGTTCGTGTTCCTTGTTTGTACTTGTAATAAGTAAGTTAATTTTAATGTTAATTATTTAAATGGATTAGTATAAAATGTTTATTATGTCATTATTTTATTCAGTCTAAAAGTAATTGCATGCTTAATCATCATCTTTTAAATGATGTTTCTGTTCGATTTCCTTTCTGATTTTTCTGCCTCCCATAAATTTTTTAATACCCACTTAAAAGTTATTAATATATCGTTTGGTCCTAAAATTAATCATTAATTGGAAAAATTGTGGTTATTCGGGACTTGAATTTATGCTACAAAATCACAAAGAAGTTTAAGCGTATAGAATGTGCAATATTACTTGAGTTTGATTAAAAAATAAAAATCTTGTTCTTGTCTTTTATTGCAAAAATAAATTGCATTTATATTTGGAACTCTGACCATAACGAGAGTATAAATTAATATTCTTATAATGGCTTTCATTAAATAATTTCTTTTTTAATTGTTCAGCTATAAATAATTAGCTTACTCTCTACGAATGTCAATGCCGGATAATTTGCAGTTTGATTGGATTGCTTCCATCTAATTAATTAAAAACTAATCTATCTCAATCTAACTATCTTATCTAACTATTTCAATCTCTGATTTTACATCAAATAAAAATTGAATTTTGTTTATACAATGGGTTTTCAATTACAGTAAAATTATAGTATTTTCGAAAGCAGACACATCAATTATGAAATCAATAACAGAATTTTCCCCCTAAATTCAGAATTACTGTTTCACACTATAACTAGCCAATTGTTAAAATTTATAACGCATAAATGTAATCCCATTGGAATTACTCTAAAGAGGAAAACAACTAGAATGATGTGAAATGCTAAAAGTAACAGTATGAGATTAAAATACTTTTTTTTTTTTTTTTTTAAGTTAAAAGGAATTAGTGCATAGGTTATTTTATTAATGTATATTTCTGTTTATAATTTTTCATTCTATATTTAATAGTATCCTAAAATTATTTTCTGTTTTCAAAGAAGCTTACTGTACTGACTAAAATCAAACTTGAAATTTTTGATGGGACATGTGACTTTTAGTATCTAAAAATGTTTTAAAATTTATTAAAGGTACTAAAACCAAAAATTAGGAAAATGTAATAAACTGTAGATATAAATTTGTTGCAAAAAATTATTTCAGGATGCTCTTTGTATAGAATTTTAGGCTTTTGACAATTGTTGTCAAAAACTTGCCAACCCTCTATTGAATAAATAAATGTGTATAACTTGAGAAATTATGAATTAAAATAATTATAAAAAATTATAATCTTAGTATTGGAATACTTGTTTAAGATGCTAAAATAAATTTTTCTTAAGCAAATAAGTAAATAAATAAAAATAATATACATTTCTAAGTTTTGGAAGCGATTAGCTTTCTGTTATACTTTATTATCTTAATATTTAATGAGAACCTAATATTGTTCTCTATGTGCTAGTCGTTTAATAATTTTAAGAAAATAACTGATATTGACATGGTATAATTCTAGGGGGGGGGGGATGCAGTTAAGAATACTGTACTATTTAAATGACTGTATTGTATTTTGTAAGAATGAAATTACAATGAAGAATGAAGACAAGCCTTTATTATGCATTCTAGATCCTTTTGTAGATGCCCAAAGAAGCAGTAGCAGTTTTTTTTTCTCCAAGTAAAGCATTGGAAATGAAAACCAGGTAATTTTTTTTAATGTGATTTTCTACAATATTTGAAAATAAAAATATACTTTTTATTAAGTGTTTGAAGTTAGATACCTATCTAAAGTTGTCAAGGAAGCCCCCCCCCCACCCCCCAAAAAAAAAATTATGTAAATTTATAATATGTAAAATATTAGTATTTAGTAGTTTAAATAATATATAAATTTATTAGTTAAACTACTAAAATTTTTTAATTGTGTAACAGGATTATTTGAGACCATAATTTATAATCAAATTTGAAAAGTTCATTTCCTCTTTTCCTTTCAGTATGTAGAGTATAAAATGTTATTTTTTGTTAGGAGTAATTAAAAAAGAAGTTTTCAAGGTAGAATAATTATGTCACAAAGAGTGTAGGTAAATTTCAGACAAACGTTTGGCTCAGAATTTACCTATGTCTTTTTGGAGGCGTAAAGTGTCTCTATTTTAGATTTGTAAAATGCAAGGGATCAGTTATAAATTTAAAAGAGCTTGAGGGTCTTAGTTTTTGTTTTTCAAAGTTAAATGCTTTGTAGCATAAGTTTGATATTGTAGGGTAGTGCAAGTTTGATAATCTGTGCATATGCAATATGCATAAAATAGTGGTTATAAAGTTTTTTTTTTTTTTTTTTTCTTTTAGCATGATATGTCATCCACCACCACCAGTGTCTGGAAAGTACTTAGAATTTACAGAAATAGTGATAATAATAATAATTTGTAAACACAGTAAAGTACAAGTTACATGTGGTACATTAAAGATTTTTATTTTCCGAACGTATACTATGTAAGAAAATAATTTTATCATGAAAAAAAAAATTCATTTTGTTATTTTTACAATAGTGTATGTAGATATGTGTGTGAATGAACATGTTAGCCTCTATACACTTTGAATGTTGATAGCTGAAAGAGAATAGGTATGTTATAGGTCACTGTCACACAAACTATACAGATTTTGAATAAATGTAGCTTTTAGGTTTTTTTTTTTTTTTTTTTTTTTTTTTACTACTGAAGACATAAAGAAAAATTACTTATTATGGCTGTGAACTCAAATTATTTAAAGTGTGATAGCATTTAAACGCCATATTCAGTTGGTCTAAAAGTTTCTTCAAAGTATATTAGTATATTATACCTTACTGTCACACAAACTACATAGAGTTTGATGAGTTAAGGACATATAACTTTTTATTTTTAAGGATACGAAGTAGAATTTTTATACATTGAGGTATATGATCTCCAATTATTTGCACAAATAATAAATATAAAATTGTTTGCAGCACTCATGCCTACTTTACCTGAAGAAGAGCTGTTTAGAAAAAATGTATTATAATTTAGTTTTAAATTACAATAAAATTGTTCTTTTATTCTTGGTTTTTATTCAAAGTTTTATACTTATTTCTTTTTAACGCCAGTACTGTGGTGCTTTTTTAACACGCTTTTATTAGCTTCACCTGTATGTATGTTTGTAACCGCTCTGGGAGCAAACAAAAAATCTATATTGTAAAAAAAAGACTTCCCTACGTGAACGCTGTGGCTGTGAGGTAAAGCTTCGGGCTACGAACCTAAAGGTCTAGCTTTCGAGCCCAGTCAGGGGAGATTTTTTAAAAATGTTTTTTTTTTTTTTTTATTCTAAATTATTTAGTTAAAGATTTAAGTGTATGTAAATATTATGGTGTGTCACTCACATGATTTTCTCTTACCCTGCATTTTAATGCTAAGATAGATATTTTGTGCTTTTTAGTTCACATTTCTATAAAAGCGTGTTCTTTAATTTTTTTTAAACTATCATTTTATTTTTAATAACATATGCACATATAATAATGAAATTTAGATTTATTATTCATATGCACAAAAAAAGTTTTCTGTAGAATACAGTATGAGATTTACAGGGCCACTCAAAAATATTCACACGCATTAACAGCTATAACTGGAAATTGCTAGAATTGCATTTTTGATTTTATTATGCATTTTAAGTTTGCCTTTTATTCCTTCTTTTCTTAAATTAAGTAATCTTAAGGTCAGCCCAGTGCTGGTATTTCATAACTTGTAAATCTTGTTTGAAAAAATTGATTTTTTAAAATATTTAATATTTTATTTTCAATCAGTAAAATTCAAAATATAACTTACAAGGAAGCATTCAAAAGGTGTCGTCTTCAAAAAATATTGAAAAAAAATATATATGATTCTACACTTCATAAAACACCAGGAAGTGAAAAAATTATCGGCTGAAATGAATTACAGCAAAACCAATCACCTAACAATATGAAATCGCCAAATATGCTTAATTTTTATAATTTTTTGTGGTCGCTGTAATTCATTGCAGCTGATAATTTTTTCACTTTCTGGTGTTTTAGGAAGAGTAGAATCACATATATATTTTTTAATGTTTTTTGAAGACGACACCTTTTGAATGTTTCCTTGTTAGTCAGAATTCACAATATACTTGTAACATGTTTTATTTTTTAACTTATTACAGCACATGATACATTTTGTAACTTTCAGAAAGATAACTATGAACATTTTTAGTTTCAACCAAGTTTTTTTATACTTTTTTTTTCCTTTCTCCCCCCCCCCCCCTTTTCTTTTGTTATTATTTTAGGATTGTTTTTTTACGAGGCTTGCAAACAACCCTGCAATAAATCTCAGAATTTTTTAAATAGTATCAGAATGTCCCCAGCAACTATGGCTATCTTTCATCATCCCCCCCCCCTCTCCATATTCATCCTTTTAAAAGCAAAGCAGGCTCAACGTTTTACTCTACTTTACATCATCACTACTATAATATGGGACTAGGAGCTAAAAGTGTTTATTTTAACATGTTGTAAATATGAGAAATTGGGGGGGGGGGGAGGGGGGGATACTGAAAACTTATGTATGGTTTAAGAAAAAAATCATTAAGTTTTTTTTTTTTTTTTTTTACTATTTCTTGTAGGAGGGAAAATTTGTCGTTGTGTAATTGTAACATAGTGTAACTATTATTTTTGTGTGTTAAAAAATGTTCCTGAATTTTATTTATATATATATATGTATGTATTTATTTTAATGTGCACGAAGGATGCTTGCATGAGTGGTAGTGAGTGCGGCACAAATGCTGTACAGATTTTCATAAGTGATATAGGTTGGAAAATTTTCTATTATGTTTTTCGAGAAATTTTTCAAAGCCAAAGAAATCAATTTTTTTTTAGTACATTTTTTACATGACATATTTAAACTTTTCTTTCAGTACTCGTAGTACCAGTAACAGTAATGTGAGATATAGTGTGAAAAACAAAAGTTTTTGATTTAAAGACATCATTTAGAAATTTATCAGATATATAATTTGAGTAACTTGCTCGAGAAAATGTTATTTATTATGATACATGAGATCTATGGGTGCTAATCAGCATTTTGAATATCCTTCAATAACTTTGTGTGAATATAATTATTAAACATTTTGCAACTGAAAAGAAGAATATATTGTTAAAATCCCTTGTTAAAATAAGTGTTTGATAATCATTTACTTTTACTGTTGCAGCATCTCTCCAACTTAATCAGCAGTGTGGATGGTCAAGGTGTCTACAAAGGACATGTAATTATTTCACTTTGAGAAAGAGCAGAGCTAAAGAGCAGATTCCCAAAATTTGTTGTACCTTTTCTTATAAATGTTTCTGGAGTTTCCAAATATTTGCCGCCAAAAGAGTTCAGATTCTGGCTCATTAGCAACTACGGAAATAATATCAAATCTTAAAACTAACTTATTAATTTCTAAGCCTGTAAAACCAATTTCCAAACTCGCAACAATAATAAATTAAAAATAATAAATTTATATCTAAAAGTAATAAAGTGGTATATTTTTTGGATTGTACAGTTTTTTTTTTTTTTTAATAATATTTGAAAAATAGAATTACTGTGTCAAATGAATTATATTTATTAAGTATGGTTATTTATATGATTCTTGTCTTATGAGTTGAAAAATTAACTTTATGTGTATGTAGTTCAAAGTATTAAAAAATGTAAATCTGTATTTAACAAATTTTCCATACAATGAACTTCTTTTCTGTATTTAAAGACTGTTAAATAGAAGTCTGCTCTTTGATCGTGATGTATAATTGTAATAAACGGAGCGGCGTACCGCAACCCAAATGTATGCTTTAGTTATTCTTATTTATGTTTATATAAGTTTTAGAGATTGATTTTTTTTGCTTGATAAAGGAGAATCAGTGAAAGTTATAAAACATATACAGGTAAATATTTTAATATAAACATTTGTTTATATGAAAACTGTTTTCAGGTTCAAGTGCAATAAGTGCAAGTTTCAGAAGTCGTGGTAAATGAAATTAAAAGCAGGTTTGTAAATCCTTGCTAAATTTTATAATTAAATAAATTTATGCTAATAGTTTTCAAGATATTTTTTCATCCTAGATATTGAAAGTAATAGTATTTTTGATTTTTAAAGTAGCTGCATTTTAAAGCACAAAGTTGGCAAAAATTCTCTTTTCTTTTTTATAAAATCAACTGACAGTATTTCCTGTTTATTTTTATTTTTAAAATAAGATTTGAAAAACCTAAACATGGTAAACAAATGTTAATTAGCTGAGAAAGTTTTTAAAATATAATCATTTATGTTGTATCAAATACTATTCTATTTGTACATATTTTGGATACAGTTAAATTTTAAGAAATATTAACCAAATGTTTATTTATTTTTCTTTATTAGTTCAGTAGTGACGTTAAAATTCTATCCTCAGTTTTTTGGTATTATTTCTCTATATATAGATATCTTTTTTTTTTTTTTTTTTTTCTTATTTAACACTGATGAATTCTTTGATTTTTCTGTTTTTCCATGCTCATGTTCTACATTTTCTTCAGTATTTCACAACTGATTTGCAAAAACAAAACATTTTTTTTTAAATTGCATTACTATATAAATAATTCCTTAAATAGATAAACTGAATAGCATTTATCCCCATTGCAAAATTTTCCTTTACAATACAAAGAGTAAAAAATTTTATAGCAATTTGCAGGATGTGAAATCTCAAAATTATTTTAGATGGTCAGTGCAGATTCTTTCATCTCGGAAAAGTATAACGTGAGTATTAAAGAAAGTCAATTTTATGCTTTACAGATTGCACAGAATTGACTTTGTGCAGTCACACGAAATTCTGTGCAACTGACATGAAATTTTCTTTACCTCCCAAGGAAATGTTTTTCAGATTTTTTTAAAATTATTACAAGTGAAGAAAATTGATTATGTTGTTTCAAATTATTACAGATATGATTGAAACACTCGTGTTAAAAGTATTGATCAGTTCTTTTGGAAAAAAATATTCAAAATTACATTCCTTGGAGAAAGCAATATTTCTACATATACATTTTATAATGTTTGAATACTACTATTAATTAAAATATTTTTAATTTTATGCTTGTTTAAAAATACTCCCCATTGTATTCATTTCTATGAAATTTTGACTTATGCTGTCATATGAACCAATTATTATGAAAAGACAAGATGATAGCACAATCTGTTGAGCAATATGCATCAAAAGTTGATAGACAAAAAATTATGTCAAGTTGCATCTAAATGTAAAATTTCAAGCATATGTTATTGATCTCAGGGTGCATCGAATTTTTGTCACACACATACAAAGCCATAGCTAAGGAGGGGAGTTAAAATACAACCCCCTTCTTAAAATTTTGCAGATTTGTCAAAAATTTTAGAGTTCTACATCAGCATTTTTAGCATTCAACATTATGTACTAGAACTTGAACATCCAAAATTTTTTTCTGGCTACGCCCTTGTACTGACGTTAGGACAAAAAAGCCAGAAGTCTGTTACTCTTAAAATGTATAAAATCATCAAAAATTGGCAGTCTGAAAATTTTCAAACCAAATGTTTTCTTCTTATCAAATCAGATGTCAGTGACAATCTCACTTTTTTTTTACTAGGCATTAGGGGTATGGAAAAAATTACTATTTCCTTTCTTTTAATAGGTGCCTCAAGTTCTAAAAATTTCAATTTTTTCATTTTCCCATTTGTATCCTAAATAAGCAAGAATAATACTACTCCAATAACAGAATCATCCTTATTTGCTTATGACTCAATTGGAGAACTAACAGTACATATAAATTTCAATGTAACTATCATGTTTAATAAAATTTCTCATAAATTATTGAATAAAATGACATTCAAAGTTTTAATGTGTTTTGAAAAATTTTAAATTGCTCCCTGCTAATTTTATTTTTTCTCCCTCAATTTTACATTATTATTGTTTAACAATTTATTTTTGACCTACTTGGATATTTTTTTGTGGATCCATTGGTAAGTTAATTGATTAAATATATTTAATATTTAAAAGCTGGAACTGAATGCAAATTTTAAGCATTTAAACAATTTTTTGTTCACCATCATGCTATAGGTATGGAGAGCGTAAAGAATCATGAAAATTTTTTACCTCTTTTTATTATTATTATTATTATTATTTTTACACTTTTCAGGTATGGGGATACCAAAAATAATAAAATTTATATGTTGTCAGTCTGAAGGGTGTCAGTTTGTTAGTTTGTCTAACTATCTTAAGAATAAAAGATCGCAGGTAGGTGGGGCCAGTTTTAAAATATTATCTATAACATTGGCTAGAACACTATTGATTTTCAACATTCTAATTTAAAAACTTCATAAGTTATTCAAAATTTACGATTTTCTTAACATGGGAGGTAGGGCAAAATTTTGTTTAAACATACATTAAACAGTGGCGGATTTAAGGGGGGGGGGCTAGGGGCTGAACCCCCCCCCCAAAAAAAAAAAAAAAAAAAAAAAAACACTGACATTCACAATTGAATATTACAATTGTAAATTTTTTATTCGTCTAGAATAACACTTTGAAAAATCTTAGCCCCCCCCCCCCCCAAAAAAAAAGTCAAGTTCTGGATCCGCCACTGATTAAAAGGGATATTTTTACAGTAAAGGTGCGAGACCAGCTTAAAAGTATGTTACAATGCTCGCATGAACATAATTAACCATGGAAACTGCATACATTACTCGAAATTAACCATTTTTTTAACATGGCAGAATCGCACAAATTTTCGCATAAACATCCATTGCAGTTTAAGTCATAAGATCAATAAAGTACGATAATTAAGTTCAGTCTACTTTTAAAATAATCTAAAATAGGTTTTCTTAAATAATTCAAAACTGTTACTAATTTGTCTTCAAACTTGCCAATCCCGATCAAATTTTTCAAGTGGAATTACGAACTTCAAAATGCCAAATTTGAATTTCTTGTGTTTATTTAAGTTATGCTTATAACAGATATACATACCGATCAGCCACTTAAAATTGGACTTTCGTATTCAGTGAACCTCAAAATGTGATGTTATACAAAAAACCAGTGTTGAAAATAGAATTTGAAAATATATTTTCTTTACAGTATGACTGTTAAAATTTAATTTTTCTTCCTGAGCAGTGTTTGTTGATATAGTAAAATGTAACAAAGCACTTACACCTGCTACATTCAAGTTTTGCTTAATTTTGGTTAACCTTGTATGTTGTCTGTAAATTTTATGCATATCACATTGTGCACTTAAATTTAGTTGTATTTAAAGAACACCGAACACAAAATGAAATAGACTGCCAGCAATTTCCAAGTATATATTCCCGATATATTCAAATACTTTGGATAGCCCTGTAAACAAATGATAAATGATTTCTATTCCATATTCTACACAAAACATGCTTTTATGCATTGAAAAAAAATATGTTCATTCCATTTTGTTTAGGGCAACCTATATATGTTACACTTTATTTAATGAACTTTTCCCCGCAGACGTAATGTATTTGAATTCTTTTGGATATCCCTGTACATAAACCATCTGCTTCATCTCAACGAAAAGTTTAATGTAGCATCACTACATTGTACAGATTTAGAATACCGAGTTTGGACTTCCTTCTATAATTTGTTGTTGAGAAAAAACAGAGACCAACTGATAAAAACATGTTTTTCAGATTCAGGAAACGTGAAAATGTGTAAATGAAACAAAAACTCAATTTAAAAAATTTGACTCAAAAACAATACTATTTCTAATATGGATTTAAAAAAAAAATAAAAAAGATGGTAGTGTAACATTTATTTATTAATAAAAAGATTTTTTTCATTTATTATTATTATTTTTTTTTTTTTAGAATGCAGAAATTTATTTTTATTAAATACTACCTAATACAAATTTAATATATTCTTTTAAAGCTCATTTATCTTCATAACAATATTGAAAAATACATTAAAATTGGTTTACCGATATAAACTTATTCAAAACATGTAAAAAAGAAATAAATAAATGAGATTTTATACATATTTAATTAATTTTTCACATGAAGTATGTGTAACGAAAATATTAGCACGCGTATATTTAAAAAACTAAAAATAAAAAGTGCATAACCTTCCTTTCTTTTTCATTAAAAAAAAATCGCCAAAAGAGCGATAATCAGCCAAATCTTTATACCCATAAAACTGATTACGAAATCGCATACGTAATCCGTGACGTATGAGTAGTACTTCGGTCCCTCGTCAGGGGCGATAGTGTCTATGCGAAATTTACATGTTAAATTTTTACCATTAGCTTCTATGTAAGTGACGGCTCTGAATGTTATCAGTACTCTGTGGCCAAGAGTATCTTATAAATATCTTGGATGAGTTCGTTAACCAAGTTGCTCCGACTCTTTGTTTTCAAGTCAAGTTGGCAAGTTGGCAGCCACTTGAATATTTCTAACCCACATTGTAAAAAGCTTATTTAAAGCAAGATTTGCTTGAATTTTATGTAAATCTAGACTACATAAGAGTCTAAATGAACTTTATTAATGAAATTTATCTGCCATTTTTAATAAATTGGCAGATATCTTAAGTGGGGCCACTTGAAATCAGGCTACCACTTGAAAATTTTAAATCACGATAACTTCCGAAATAATACTCCAAATCGAACCTAATTTGGACAGCGCATTAACTTGTGTTATGGATATCTTGGATGAGTTTCTTAACCAAGTTGTTCCACCATTTTGTTTTCAAGTGGAGACCAGTTTAAAATTTCCAATTCAAATTGTAAAAAGCGTATTCCGAATTTGTTTGTATTTTGATGTATACATAGATTATATAAGTGTCTCAATAAAGTTTATTAATGAACTATGGATTTTCTCGCCAAAAGTCGCCAAGTGGAAAAGTCGCCAAATTTTTCGCCAAATCCATTACCTGCCATATTGGAGCTTTTTAATGCGTTTTTAAGGGAAAATTACGCTATTTTAACGTTAAAACAAACCGGAAATGCAGAAAAGTAATGTTTAATCAACTTACTAAGCCTCTTTGAAAGAATTTCTACAAAAAATAAAAAAAATAAAATAAAATTTGCAACAATATCTTAGATTAATTAGTTCACTGAGCAACTTTCTCTGCCATTTTGATCCAAGTGGCAGCTACTCAATTTTTCAACACGATGACTTTTGATATTCTGAATTAATTCCAACTATATTTGTACAGTAGTCTTATCTCACAAATGCATTTGATACATTTGTCAACTTGGCCCACCATCTTGTTTCCAAGCCACTTGAAAATTTTAAAGTCACATAAAAAAGTTATTTATGATATTTATGAACCGATTTGCTTAAAACCCCATATGCAGATAGCCTACATCAATATTTCTACTAATTCGTTAATAATTTGTAGTGCTTGATACGGAAAAAAAAAATCAACCTACCCTTCCGAATAAGCCGGAAGGACTTTTTTTTTTTTTTTTTTTTTTTTTTTTTGTTATAGAGTGTATTTATACGGGGCGGGGCGTCTATCAATTTTTCTGAACTAACCAACTAATTCATATGAAAGAACATCTGCTAGAGTGTTTTTATAGTAACTTTAAAGAAAGTCGTTAGAGCTGTTTTTGAGATACAGACTGCTGTCCTACTTCTGGTTTTCCAATTTTCACTAAAAGTTGAAAAAGTCATCTGTACACCATATCTATCTCAATTCTGAATTTTCCTCGCTCTTTTTCGTCTTTATTAGTTTAGGAGATATGATACTCAGAAGACCCCCCCCCCCCCCACACACACACACTAATCAAATGCCAAAAACTGTCAAGAAAACTCAAAACGTGTATATCAGGTGAAAACTCAATATCGAATTTTTGGACCGAATACAATACTTCCATTACCTACGGTAGTCGGATAATGAAAGTAAAAATACATATGTACAGAAACAAATTTAGTTTAATTAAAACCCTAAGCCTATTTCTGTTTTCTAAATAATAATTATAAAATTCTCCACAAAAAAGAATTTAATTTAGTAGGGCAGGACTTATTTTAATCTATTCTTCCATAAAAATGCATGCAGTAACTGTGTTTCGTACCCTAGCTCTAGCATCTGTTACTACATTCATTTCTTAAAATTTCTTCGGTATAGCTTTAGTATAAGAGCCCCTTGGCGACATTTAAATTTTTGTTGTCATTTTGGCGGTCAGTTAAAATGAGTATCTCAGTTGCGTAAGTAAAGATCTTGTTGGGTAAATTCCGAGTTATTTCGGTGCCAAATTTTAACTTTCGTCAAGCCTTATATATATTTATATATATACATATATGTATATACATATTGAAGTGAAGAGTTTTATTTTGATCTTCGTTTTTTCTAGTTTTATTTACAATGGGTGTTTCGGGCCTGAGAGCAAAAAAAATCTTAGCTTTTGCTTTCTTTGTGACAGAAAAACATCCATTTTTTAGCATATTTGCATTCTACCAGGCCCTTGAAAACGTTAGAATGCAAATAATGCTTTTTCTCATTCCAATTTGCTATAATTCATTTAGATTTTACTTTATTTCTTTTCTTGTTTGGTTTGATTTGGGTGGTCTTCGTTTTTGATCAGAATAATTGTTTGAATACTGAAATTAAATCATCTTTAAATTTCAAATGTTTGCACTGATAATAAATATATATATATATATTTACTTATTTATTTATTTTTGGTATATATATATCATCATCATCATCATCATCTGTTTCAGCCTTTATCAATCCACTGCAGGATGAAGGCCTCACCTTGGTGATTCTAAACTGCCCTGTTTTCTGCAATTCTTCTCCATTCTACTCTTCCAAACTTCAAAATTTTATCCCTACAACGACACAGTGGTCTCTTCATCGGTCTTTTCCTATTATTCCATTCAAAATAAGAAAAATAGAAAAAAAAAAAAAATCATGTAGTTGTGAAATTTGGCACAGTCATAGCTGAGAGTGTCCTGAACCCCATACTTATAAGTCCCCGCACGTGGGAGGTGAGCGGGGGCCAGGGGGGCATTTAAAGGGGGCACTTTTCAGTTTTTATTAAATATCTTGAAAACTATAGCAATTAGAGAAAGAATCTCAGTTACAAAATTGATTTACGTATAATTTCCTACAAAAGTCTATTACATTTTCTTTGAATGATCAAAGTTTAGAAAATATAGGGAAATGAAATATCACATTTTCTTGAAAAATGCTATTTTGCAATAGTAAAATTAACTAAAGAGTGTTATAAAAAGGGTTCTGATCAAATATTTTCTACTTATGCAATAATCATGTAAAATAAGGCTACTTAAGGATAATATAGCAAGTTTTTTTGTTTTTTTTTTATGTTTTTAATGACTTTGAGGCAAGTAGGGATAAATGGCGTTTTGAGTTGGGGGGGGGGGGGAGCGGGGGGCATTTAAAGGGGGGGGCACTTTTCAGTTTTTATTAAATATCTGGAAAACTGTAGCCTTTGGAGAAAAAAATCTCAATTACAAAATTAATCTACGTCAAATTTCCTACAAAAATGTCTTCTACACTTTCTTTGCGAGATCAATAGTTTAGAAATAGAGGGAAATGAAGTATCACATTTACTTGAAAAATGCTTTTTTGCAATAGTAAAATCAACTAAAATGTGTAATTAAAAGGGCTCAGGTCAAATATTTTCTTCTTATGTAAAAATTATGTACGAAGGAGCTATGTAAATGTCATATAGCAAGTTTTTTATGTTTTTAATATTTTTTGAGGTAAGTGGGGGCAAATGGCGTTTTGAATACCAATTCAGTTAACGAAGACTAAAAGTAGACGAACAGAAAAAAAAAAAAAAAATTAAAAAAATTAAAATCATGCAAATTTAAAAATGGGCACAGACATAGGAATAATAGTTCAAAATAACATATTAAATGTCCCCGCACGTGGGAGGTGAATATGGGACTTGAAGGGAGGGGGTAGAGTCCTACCCGACCCGAACCCGACAAGTGAATTTTGAATCAACCCGAAACCCGATCTGAACCCGACAAATAAATTTTATTCAATCCGAAAACCGACCCGAACCCGCACTAAAGAATTTTTAGCAACCCGCACTCGATCCGAACCCGCAGCCTTTATACCCGAACCCGACCAGAAACCCGAAAAGTAAATGGAAGATTACTATTTCATCTAAAGATCATGTAAAACTTTCTTAAATTATAAAATAACGCAAATTTTCACTGTCACAAAGTTCATAAATTATTTAAAAAAGAATTTAAAATGTAATTACTAACTGTATTAACTTAAAAATTTAAAAATCTGAAAAATGGATCAATAGTAATTTTTAACCTTTTATGTGAGTTGTGAACTTCAAGAGAAAAAAAAAATTGTACTTCAATTTAAGTGTTAGTAATTTATGGTTTAATACTTACACAGTCGAACCTCGTTCACGTGAATCTCAAGGGGGATAAAAAATGTGTTCATGTTATCAGTAGTTCATGCTATCAGTAACTAATCTTCATATAACTAAACTAAACTTTATTTTGATGGGGATTGTAAAACCAGTTCACGTTAAAAATAATTCACATTAACAGTGTTCACGTTAACGAGATTCGACTGTCTTCTGAAAAAAAAAAAAAAAAAAGTATTATCCTTTATTGCTTTCTTTCAATGTGGATGTTTACTTTACTATAATAATTTGTGCAGCATGCGTCTGATTCGCAGTTAAACATGTGCTCTCTTACGATCAATTTAAAATCACACGATCAGCAAATTAGCCTCCTTCGGTTGCAGTTTTGGTGTAGTGTTTATTTGTTCTAGAGAAGACGATAAAGAATATAATCTGCCTGACGGGACTGCGCTGCCGAAGGCAGTGGGGACACGGGCCGACTTTTTATCCAATCAGAAATGTTTTTTTTTTTTCAATTTCTTTTTTTAAGACTAAAAGTTACTGTTAGTGATTCATTAATTATAGTGATTCATTTGAAAATACTGACCCGCTAGCGGGCGAAGCTCGCTAGTGGTAGATTAATCCATGTCCTCTACCAAAAAAAGAAAATAGAATAGCTTTAAAACTAAACTATAATGACACTCAAAAAATTAAAAATATTTCTATTCATAATTACATAACAAAGCTAATTTTTTTTCAATTATTCTATGAAATATTAAATAGCATTTCTATAAAATGTTATTTAATATTTAATCTATTATAATTCATATTCTATTAAATATTAAATAACATTTAAATGACGGTCTATTAAATATTAAATAACATTTTATGTTCTTTTTCCCATGTCGAAACACTTTTATCACTAACTAGCAGGCTTTGCCCGCTGCGCTGGTCATTATATCGAAATGAATTCTCAATATTTTATATCATCTATATATATAAAAATGAATGTTTGTCTGTATGTTATTTATAAAATCGTAAACGGCTTAACCGATTTCGATCATTCTTTTTTTGTTTTTTTCCTTATAGGTCAGGGATGGTTTAGGAAAAAAAAAAAATTGAAAAAATCTTTAAAATTAATTAAAATATGAAAATAATAAACTTATTGACTTATATTGACCTAATATAAGCCATTTAAATTTTTAATTGTTGCCAAAAAAAGTTTACGAGATATATTTATTTATTGTTTTCAGCATAAAATGAAATATGCTTTCATGCGAAAAATAAGAAATTACTAAATGTTAAATTGGTCGATGAGAAAATGACACATTATAATTTTAAAATAAAATAGTAATATTACAAATCTAACATATTTCTTCTGAATTTTATTTCACAGCATTTTTTTTTTTTTTTTATATACCTCAACTTCAGATTTTTTTTTTTTTTTTTTAGTATGGCGGATGAAACACGCATGGCATAAAAGTTAATTCAGCATTATGGTAAAGGTATTTTCTTATTGATAATTCTTGACAATTTTTTATAATTTTGATGCTGAAGTAGATCGGACATTTTTCGCCAAGGAAAAGATAGAAAGAAATACGCAAGCGAAGTGATGACGTCACTGGCCGTTCGTGGATGCAAGAAAAATATTTCCTATGTTAAACGCCCATTGGATTTTTTGTAAAAAATTATTAAAAATCGAGGAAAAATATTTCCCGATTTTAATCCGCATATTTAGGTATAGATATGTATTAGTTATCATGTCCATGCATTAGATTAAGTTATTTTTGTTGTAAAATTGACAAAATTTGAATTTTTAATTTCAAAACTCTAGAAAAAAAATGGCAAACTTCCATATTCGATTGAAAACACAAACATTTAATTTCAAAGGATGATATTAACACAATAAATATCCAACTAATATACTGATTAAAAGGGAAATGATAAATATTCTATCATAATTTGAAGTGAAATTTGTTTTCAAATGTCTAAATAAAGTATCTGATATAAGATACTAATATGTTGTAGCGGAATAGATTTGATATCGGTCATCCTTGGTAGAAAAATAAAATATCGCCAAATTATTTGGCGAACATAATTTAATTCCTTTCAAAAATCATGGTTATTTTAACAACTTATTTTAAGACAGTAATGAATAATATGAAACAATATTTCGTACAATGCATATTACGAAAATATACATCTGGCATGTATATTTTCGTATTACGTTTTTGATCACCAAATACAATAAGCGCCAAGAATGACAGAGTTTTGAAATTTAAAATTAAAATTTTGTCAATTTGACAGCAAAATAACTCAATCTAACACATGCACATGATAACTAATACATATGTGTACCCAAATATGGGGATTGAAATCGGGAAATAATTTTCTTCGATTTTTAATCATTTTTTACAAAAAATCCAATGGGCGATTGACATAGGAAATCATTTTCTTGCATCCACGGACGGTCAGTGACGTCACACTTCGCTTGCGTATAGGAACAATAATCGCATAAATTATATTTTGGTCTAAAACGGCAACAAAAATTTAAAAGTCGCCAAGGGCATTAAGGCTGTACCATGATAAAGTTTACATACTAATTTATTTATTTTTCTATATACCAACTACTATTAACTAAGCATGAAGTATATATAACCACAAAATAATAATTGTCTCATGCGATAGAAGTTGCCGATCATAGCATATTGTAATATTATATGTGGCTTGAAATTGCTGTCATTCTATGGTTGATTGATTAAATCAAATAAATATAGGAAATAACTTGAGAGCAAATATTATGTACATCACATATAATGTTGTTCATATGTAACTGGGATTCAGATATAAACGAGCTACTTCAAATTTTTCGATACTGTCCGTATCGAAACTGTTATGTATGATAAGCAACCAAATGGAAGCCCACGGGTAAGCCATTGTCGCAGGCAATAGGGACAGGCACCGGAGATTGCAAGGACGAACAAGGCGCTCCCTAAGGCAGCGGGAACCCAAAGAAAGCTTTTAACCGATTTCAGTTTTTTTTTTTTTTCCATAAAGCATATAGAAAAGAGTTTGCCAGCGAAGCGGGCAAAGCCGTCCAAAATTGTTTAAGAACTAAAATATTATTCAACAATTCGCCGGGAAATGAAAAAAAAAAAAAAATCATTTATTTGTAAAAAAAATAAATAAATAAATAAATAAATAAAAATTTGAAACTCATAAATATTATATGAATTTCACCACATAGTTAAAATTTTAATTAACCAGTCACCAAATTATTATTAGAACCAGATTAATATTGTGCAATAGTGAACTAAAATCATACAAAGAAAGGTTTCGAAATAAAATTCATAATTGACGACCCAGTTTTTATACTTCCACAACGCAGTACTGTTTTAGTACAGAATCCCTATGGACGAATTTAAAATTTTTATCGCCATGTTGGCGATAACTTTTTATTTATTTATTTTGGCATTTTATTTTGGCTTTCAATAAGTTACAAATTTTTTTGAGTGTACTTTATCAGACTCTGTTTTGCACAGCACCACAATGATAAGGTTTCATTTCATTACATATTATGATCAAACCGTCAGTTCCCACCACGGAGTAATATTAATAGGAGTTGAAGGTCCAATGGGAGAAAGCTACGAAACTGTGATCTAAATTTTTGGTAAATATTGAGGGCGCCACTTGTCATTCCTCCCTACTTCGGCGTGGATATACTGATGTTTTCAATAGAATTTTGCTGAAGTACATTTAAATTTTTTTATTTTAAGCAATTTAATTTGTTTGTAAGTTCTTAAAACTGCATAATTCAGATGTTTCAAATAAATGCTTCGTTTGTAGTTGTAAAACAGGCTATGATAGTGGTAAGAAAAACAAAAAAAAAGCCCTAGGAGAAAAATAAAGTCCGAGTTCGTGTTTTCTGCACCTAAAGTAAGTTTATTTTTTTCCTTTACAAAATTTCATCCATTCTCCTTCCTCCCAATTGTCTTCGGTTCATAAGAATCGTCATTTTTTAAAAGCTTTCTTTCAGAGTAAAATTAGTATAAAATGGCTCTTAAAAAAAACATGTTGGTTAGAATACTCTATTTAATGAAATTTGCTTTCAATCGAAATTTTTTCAGCTTGATATTATTTTTAAAAAAATAATTAAAACGAGACATTTCCCCATTGAATAACATTGCGGAAGCTGGAGAGAAGGAAGGATTGCACGCTGGCGCCATCTGTAAACATTAGAAAACAACATCACAAAATTTCAGCGTTACCTTCTTCTCCTGTCTTTTTACTCCGTGGTTCCCACACATACACATCAAAATTTCCACGTGAACGAAGTCGCGGGTAACAGCTAGTTAATAATAAAAAAAATCTCAAAAAAAAAAAAAAAAAAAGAAAGAAATCAGTCAAAATGTAAGTTAAAGTTTTGCAAAATTTCCTCCCATCAAAGTGCATATTGCTTACCCCCACAATCCACTCATCAAAATTTATCATTGTAAGGTAAGCTGGAAACGTGTTTTTTGCCCCCGCCAGCCCAGAAGTGTTTGTGTGTGTGGGGGGGGGGTAATTTCGCGAAATCCCTTTATAGTGCATCTTGCATACACCTGCATAACCAGACATTTAAAACAAAATCGAAATCCTGAGATTATTTGAAGCATAATTATGTTTTAAAACGTGTTTTTTACCCCCCCCCCTGCTCATAAAGGAGGGACAGTGGAGGGAATTTCGCAAAATCTCTTTATACTATGATTTAGATACATATAACCGACCCACACATCAAAAATATCCTTCCTAAGATAATTTAGTGAAGAGTTACTCATGGATACATGTTTTTGTCCTCACCTCCCAAGAATGGTAGGGTGGAATTTCACAAAACCAGTGTGTGTGTTGAGTACGCTACCCAACCGACACATACAAAAATCGCTTTCCTGAGGTACTTTGGAACAGAGTTACTCTTAAAAACATGTTTTTGCTCCCACTCCGCCCTTAAAGGAGGCAGGCAGAGGGAAATTTCGTAAAATTCCTTGATAGAGCGTGTTGAAAACTCATAACCAAACCACACATAAAAATTAATCTTACTGTGATAATTTTAAGCAAAGTTATGCTTGGAAACGTCCAATAAAAATTGTGCCCTCAGCTCCTATGAATTTCTTCGGATAAATTTTATCCGCTTGGCTGGTCACTACATTTAAAGAAAATTCTTTTCTATATCGCTTTATAGATAAGAAATATAAATAAAGTTCATTGAAATTGCTCAAAAGCTCGCTGTCGGTGTGTGTCGATATTGCATGCGTCAATGCCATACCACTGGGCTTCCACTTTTGTACTTATCAAATAACAGTTTCGAAACAGACAGAATCGAAAAAATAAAAGTAGCCCTTTTATATTTGAATTTGAATTACGTATGAATAACGTACTGTACATAATATTTACTTTTACGTTATTTCCTATATTTATTCGATTTTTCCGGTCAACCATAAATGACCGCAATTTCAATATACTGTGAGACAACTAACTTTTTGTGGCTATATGTATTTCATAGTTAGTTAACAGTGGTTGGTATACAGAAAAATAAATAAATATTTAACCTTATCGTGATACAAACTTATTATAGCTCCCCTTGGTGACTTTTGAATTTTTGTCACCATTTTAAACAAAAATACATAATTTATGAGATTATTGTTTCGGTTTCTTTCTTTCTTTTCTATTTTTTTTCTCTCAATATTTTATAATTTATTTGTTTATATGCTTTATCGGCTACTTGGCTTAAAGTGGCTATCGCGAAAGTAGACGCCTTGGCGAAAAGTGTCGTATCTACTTCAGCATCAAAATTAAAAAAAAAAAAAAATACCCTGGATTATGAATAAGTAAATCTGAATATAATGCTGAATTAGTTTTCATGTCAAACGTATTATACGTGGCAATAAATAAAAACACTATTAAAAAGAAATCTAAAATAGAGGTATATTAAAAAAGATTATGAAACAAAATTTGAGAAATATGTTGGATTTTTAATATTATAATTTAATTTTGAAAGTGACGTCATTTCGTCATAGCCTAAGCAAATTTATTATTTAATATTTCTTTTACTATTCGCGTGAAAATATTTTTTATTATATGTCGTAAAATAAATCAACTCGAAATTTTTTTGGCAACAATTAAAAATTAAAATAATTATTTTTTAAACTAAAAAGACATATCTATATTATATACAGAAGATGTAATACAGATAACTTTTTCCTTCCTTCCCCTCCTCTTGGGGACTGAATTTCTAAAATTCCAAAAATTGGTTTTTAGGTATTTGTGTTAGCTATATTTTAAAGCAAAAATTTTACGGATATCTGTTTTTTTCTTTGAGATATAAAGGTTTTTGTGAAATCACGTTTTGCCCCCTGCCCCCCATTAGGGGTCGAGTTTCAAAAATTTCAGAAATTGGTTTTTAGGTTTTTATGTTAGCTATATTATGAAACAAAAATCTCACGTATATCTGTTTTTTTCTTTGAGATATGAATGTTTTTAAAGAAATCACTTTTTGCGCATGCGAAATCACATTTTGCCACGCACCCCCTCTTGTGAACCGAATTTCCAAAATTCCAGAAATTGATTTTTAGGCATTTGTCTTAGCTATGTTTTAATGCAAAAAGTTTACAGATATCTGTTTTTTTCTTTGAGATATGACGGTTTTTGTGAAATCACGTGTTGCCCTCTCACCCCCCCCCCTTGGGGGGACGAATTTCGCAAAATCGCTTCTTAGGGGGTGCTTACACTACATGTTCTGTAATCTGACCCAGTTTAGAGTCAGTGGCTCCAGTAGATTTTGCTGTGCGTTGATGAGTCAGTGAGTGAGTGAGTAAGTGAGTGGAAGTACTCTTTTATATATAGATGAGTGTTTTTCTTTGGAAACTGGATACCATAATATAACTGATCTCTTTAAATTAAGGGAAAATGTGAAAAGTATATTTTTTCGGTAATGGAAAATTTTAATTAAACAGAAAAAGGCGATTAACAAATTTCCGAACAAACTACCGTTTATTTGGACAATTTTTCCTTCAAAAACACATTTAAAATCAAGAAAAAGTAAATATCAGATGATGCATTTAACATACTGTATAACATACAAAACATGAATTATAAAAGAATTAAAAAGGATAGAATTATTCATTAAATCCCATCTATAGTATTGCCATAAAATATGTATAGGATTGCCATAGTATTTTTATAAAATGTCTCTATAAAATGATAAATAAAAATGTTCTCATAAAGATTTTCTTGGAATAGTTAACTGCTTTTATTTAATTTTTTTTAATGTTATATTAATAAATAAATAACTTTTTTTCTTATAAAATGTCTCTATAAAATGATAAATGGAAATGTTCTTATAAAGGTTTTCTTAGGATAATTAACTGCTTTTATTTATTTATTTATTTTTAATGTTATATTAATAAATAAATAACTTTTTTTCTTATAAAATGTCTCTATAAAATGATGAATGAAAATGTTCTTATAAGGATTTTCTTGCGACAGTTCAGGGCTTTTTTTTTTTTTTTTCTTTGGGGGGGGGGGGGGGGGGGGACTTTGGCACTTTTGACTGCACGACTGAAGTAGGTTTCATATAAAAGTTTATATTTCCATTTAATATTTATAAACTGAACAAGATTAAGTTTGTTCAATGAAATATATATTCAGGCAACTATTCTTATGTTTTTTATATATTTTTTAGATTTGAAATCTTTAAATTGCGCTTTCTTAGTTTGCATTTTTTCATGAATTCATAATCTTTAAAATGCTTAAACTTCTACAGATATTTAAGAATTATTTATTTATTTATTTTTATGTTTAACTGAATATACTTAAAAAATAAATAAATAAATAAATAAATAAATTAGGGATGGGTTTTGAAATTTATTGATTGGTTTTCAAGAAAAAATAAAATAAAAAGTACATGTATAGGTAAAACTATGGGGGGGGGGGGGACATGTTTTTTGTTATATTTTTTCTTTTAAATATATTGCAAAATTCATCCCTAAATCTTTTAAGTAAAAAATATATTAAGTCTTTTCTTAAATATCTGTAAAAGTTAAAGCACTTTAAAGATCGTGAACTCATGAAAAAATGCAATCTGAGAAAACGCAATTTAAAGATCTCAAATCTATAAAAAATATATCAAAAACCATAAGAATTGTTGTCTGAATATATATTTTATTGAACAACCATAATCTAGTATCAGATTAAAGAAAAAAAACTCATTTGTAGTATTAAACTACGTGAAATTTACTGAAAAAATGTCTGTTACTTTTCCTTTATATGTATTATGCAATTATTAGTAATAGATTAATACAAGGTAAGACTTTGAAGAAAAAATAATAAATTCTTCACTTACCTTGTATTCAGTAGTGCAGTAGCAGTTTCATCTTCTGTTATCAAACTGTAATCCAAAAGGTCTTCTGATGAATTTTCACCAATTTCATTTGTTACTTATTTTTCTAATAAGTTTTAACTAATAATGCAAAAAATAATCATTTAAATTCGTTGAAATGATTCTGCAAATAATTTGATGTATTTATTAACTTTGGATAGATTTTTAAGGGATGCATTTTTATGCATCCTTTCTGGTTGAAAACTTATTACAGACTACCAGATGAATTTAAATTACAATTTTGAGTATATCATTATGCATCATAAATTATTATATTATATTATATTATGACACTTGATGAGAAAAAATTAATATCTTATTTGTTTATACAATCATTAAATTACATTGTTGAATGAAATAAAAAACAGTTTTGTAAATGTTTATTTAGAAGGAAAAAAGTCATTATGAGTCTATAAATCTTTCACCCACGCGCTTTTCGATGTTCAAGGTTACATTTAATTACAGAAGATATTACTTTGTTTATAGTTCCGGAATAGATGACAATAAAATAATGAAAAAGTTTATGGAGATGATGAAATATATTTATCAATTCCCCCTTCAGCTCCGTAAATCTTTTAAGTTTCATTAATCAGTTTCAGTTTCTCTCTATGTTTTTCGTGAATCTGTCTTGGAAGTGCCTTGGTGAAGATATCACCAGTCATTTCATGGCTTGGACAATATTCAAGTTCTATGACACCTTTTTCTTTCAGATCTTTAAGTAGTTGTATTGTAGATCAACATGTTTTAGTTTACCAGAAAATCCATTGTCTATCAATTTTATACATGAAATATTATCTTCAAAAATTTTGATAGGTAACTCTTGAAGTAAGTACAAGTCATTTAGTAATTTTAGGATCCATACAGTTACTTTCGCAGCTGTCGTAGCGGAAATAAATTCAGCTTCAGCCGAAGAAAGTGCAACACAATTTTGACGTTTTGTGATCCATTGAACAGGATTTTCTCCTAGCATGAAGACACTGCCTGATGTTGATTTTCTGTTGGACGAGTCTCCTCCCCAGTCTGCATCTGCGTAAACTACTAGTTTAGGATTTTCATTGGTACTGATAACGAAATTTAGATTTTTTGTGGTATTTAAATACCTGACAACTCTTTTTACTGTCTCCAGTCTCCCAGTCCTTTTTTCTTGGACTTTCATTTCTCCTACTTAACATGTTTACGGCTGCTAATATGTCAGGACGGCTAACTGTAGCCTGTAGCCAAATATAGCTAACTTACTATTGTTTGTCGGTATTTAGTGTTGTTTTCTAATGGGTTATCATTATCATCAAATTTTAAGTAATTTGTTTCCATTGGTGTATATGTTGGTTTAGAGGTTTCTAAATTTAATTTTTGTACTAACTCTTCGATTTTCAGTTTTTGATTTATTTCGAAATCCCCTCTTGTTACTTATCAACATACAAAGAATACGCATATCGTACTAATTAAAACTATGTTTATTTACAGTTGATATGAAGTATTTATACGTAAATAGAAAAGAACATAATCAAACGTAACGTACTTAATCCAGAACAAAAACAAACTTGAGAAACTGACTTGTTGCCAGATTCACAAACCAATATTACAATTTTAAGTATAATAATAAAATACAGAACGTGGGTTCATAACATTCTCCCACCTTTTGTCTTGAATGATATATATTTGAAAGACAAAACTTATTAACAAAACCACAAACTTTACTTTAAAGGAGAAACAATAAGTTTTGAAAATATATCAAACTTAAATTTTGACATAGGAAACTAAAAATAAGTACTTTACAAGTCCAGTTTTTTGGGTTTGATAATAGGTCTACCTTTTCTAGAAAAATTAATTTCGTCTGCAATTTTGTCACTGTCAATAGCACACTTTGGTTGTTCAGCAACTTCAGGTAAGGACTCTTCATTTTTTGTGGGCATGATAAAATCCTTTGAAGAAATTTCCAAGGGATATAATCTCTGAAGTGGTCGTATAATTTCACCCTTTGCTACCTTTAATCGAGCTACTCGTTGTTTTCCATCCTTTCCTACAAACAATTCTATGACCTTTCCTAAGGGCCAGTTTATTCTTTTAAGATTTTCTGATCCCACAAGTACTATATCTCCAATTTGAATTTTATCTTTAAGTCTCTTGACATCAGGATTTCTTACTAATTCTGAAATATACTCTCTCTGGAAGCGTCTCCTGAAATGCTCTCTTACCCTTCGAACATAACGTAATCTTTTCCTTAGATGATTTCCATCAATTATATCCAAATCAACTGTATTGAGCTCTAAAGGATTTCGTACATCATGTAAGAAATGAGCAGGGGTTAATGGCAACGGCTCATTTGGATCTTCACATACATATGTTAGTGGACGTTTATTGATATCACATAGAACTGTTTGCATTTCTTCGAAACTTAAGCAGGCCTTTCCAAGATTTCTTTTTAATAGATCTTTGATTAAGCGAATTATTCGCTCCCACCATCCTCCGTAGCATGGTGCGCTTGGTGGGATGAAGTTCCATTTGATTTTTCTCATTCCACATTCAGCTTGAATTGCTTCCCAGTCTAAATTCTCAAAGCATCTGTAAGTTCCAACAAAATTAATTCCATTGTCGGTATACATAATAGAAATTCTACCTCTGCGTGCAAAGAATCAACGTAAAGCTTGCATAAATGCTTCAGTTGATAAGGAACTAATTAGTTCTAAATGTGCAGCACGAAATACAGCACATGTAAATAAAACTATCCATGCTTTAATACCTTCTCGAAGAAAAATAGGACCAGACAAATCTGTACCGGTTACTTGAAAGACTGCTACTTTGTTTATTCTATTCGCTGGAAGTGGAGCTGGTTCTGTGACTATGGCTTTGACCGAATGTCTCTTACAAGGTATGCACCGAGAAATAACTTCTCTAATTACTCTTCGACCACGAGGAATCCAAAATCTTTCTCTTATATGAGATAAAACAGTTTGGACCCCAGCATGATGTAAGCTTTTGTGTATGTACTCGATGTAACGCCTGACTATCAAGGGATCTGGTAAAACAATCGGGTACTTAAAATCATCATTGTCTTCTCCAAGGATGAGTCGAGTCTTCACTTTCAATAAACCATTTTCCTCATAAAACTTCATTGTTCCTTCATATCTTTTTCTATTTTCAGTACACCATTCACGTTGAATCATTTTCGTAAGGACAACTTCAGCTTCATTAATTTCTTCGGTACTTAAATTGATTATTATATTCATTTCTTTATTCTTAGAAAGTCGGCAAAATCTTAAGATCCAGGCCATCACACGTAGCAGCTTAGGATATTCAGAAAAATACAAAAGTCCTTGGTTAAATTTTTCAGTATCTTGAATGTTCGCTGCACTTATTGCAACTTTCCTTCTTTCAGTTAGTGCTTTTTTTGGAAAAGTTATGCATTCATTTGGCCCTAATTCGGTAGAATTCTTCAGCCACGAGGGTCCTTCCCACCAATTTTTTCCCCCAAGTTCCTTACAAGTACCTGATCGAGATGGGAGGTCAGCAGGGTTCTGCTCTCCTGGAACATATCTCCAACTTTCCGTGTCTGTTAGTTCTCTAATTTCCTTTACTCTGTTTCCAACAAAATTATTCCAGAGTTCCTTTTTTTAAAATCCAGGCTAATACTACCATAGAATCAGTCTAAAAGAAAGTTTTAAGAGGAAAATTCATTGCAGATTTTATAGTTTTGGCTAAACGAGCAGCCAGTAAAGCCCCCAACAGCTCTAATCGGGGAATAGTTAGCCGATTAATTGGTGAGACTCTTGACTTAGCAGCAACTAAATTGACAAATACTTCTGAATTCTCTTTACAACGAAGATACGCACAACAAGCATAAGCATTACCTGATGCATCTGAAAACAAGTGTAGAGTGGCATCTCCTTTAGATCCATAAAGCATTCTTCTTGGAATAGAACATTGTTGTATACAATGAAAATGTTTCACCCAGTTTTTATATTGTAACTGGAGATCATTGGGAAGCGGTTCATTCCAACTTATTTTTCTCTTCCAAGCCTCTTGCAGGAGTAACTTAGGAAACAGCATGGCAGGTAACGTAAAACCAATTGGGTCATAAGCACTGTTAACTATTGAAAGTAATTTTCTTTTAGTACCTACATCTTCTAAATTTTCTATTGCTTTGGGAAAATTACACTTAAGCTCGTCAGACTCTGTATTCCACTTTAAGCCAAGAACTGAATGATCTTTCTGATTCTCATCTCCTGTTCATGTCCAGCAGCGTAAATCAAAACCACCGATTTTCATAACTTCTTTAGATTGAACTTGCAATTTCATATATTCATCTTCATTTTGGACACTTGTGATTAAATTGTCGACATAAAATCCTTTCTTAAGTATTTCCATTGTTGTTTGTAATTCTATGGTTTGGAATTGTTGATGTTGTAAATGATAATCAATAGTAGCATTTAATAAAAATGGACTTGAAGTAACTCCAAATACAACACGGGTATGTCGGTATTCTTTGATTGCTGATCGATCTTTATCTTTCCACCAGAGAAATCTTAACACATTTCTGTCTTCTGGACGAACACTAATTTGCAGAAATGCTTGTTTGATATCTGCTGTGACTCCTAAAGCATCTATTCTGAACTTGTTAAGAAGTAGAGGAATTTGTTGAATTAGACTTGGTCCAGTACTTAGACAGTCATTTAATGATGCACCACCAGAAGTCTTTGATGAAGCGTCAAACACTGGACGAATTTTTGTAGTAGCGCTTGATAATTTAATCACTGGTCTGTGCAGTAAATAATATAAAGCTTCAGTAGTTTGAGCTGGTTCCACTTCTTCTATTATGCCTTCACTCTCCCAACGAAGAAAAATGCCATTGTATTCCTCAAAGTAATTTTCTTTAAGCAAACGTTTAGTTGTTTGCATAAGTCTTAATGCCGCTTTATCATAGTTATTGAATAACTGAGGATGTCCTGCCAACCAGGGTAATGAAATCTCATATCGATTTTCCTCATTGATCTTAACAGTCTCAGTAAAATGAAGAAGTGTTTCTTCGTCTAAAATTTTCCTAGCTTTTTCTTGAATAGGATCCTTTATACCCAATGTTTCTAAATCCCATAATTTTTCTAATTCGTCCTTTTGTAAACATAAAGATGCTGCATTCAATACTTCACGCTTTCGACCAAATCCTAGTACAGTCCAACCTAGTTTAGTTTCGACTACTGATAATCCTCCTTTCAGAACTTCAATTCTTCCAGTTAGAAGTGAACCAATAATGTCTGTGCCGATGAGTAACCTAATTGGAGGTATATCATTGCCAACATCAGATAACCTAATCCCCTTTGATGAAAGTTGTGATATTAAATTTTTAACTTTTATTCTGGGCAAATTTGAACAAATCTTAGATTGATCTAAAAATGAAAGTTTGGTTGAATATTTTCCATCAGCACTTTCTATAACCACATTAAAACGCCCATGTTCTTTCAACGGTGTAGTACTGCTACCAAATAGTCCTTGGCATAAAGTTTCTGTCCCTACTGGAGTTAACTTCATTTCTTGCACCAAACTCTTTTCTATATATGATCTATGAGATCCATCATCAAGCAGGGCTCTAACATTCAGGCACTTGTTCTTATGACGTAAGCGTACAATTAACGTTTTCAAATAAATTTCCTGTAACGATGTAGAGTAGCAGAATTTTCCCCCTCTATTCTATTTTGATTGCTTGGCATATCAGTTGATTTTGTTTTCAAATCTGGACAAAGCAGTGGATAATGCCGTCTGCTGCATACAATGCATTTTACATTATTTCGACAGTTTTTCGCCAAATGATTAGGTTTTAGGCAAACTAGGCAACATTTTTTCTTTATAACTATTGATTTTCTTTGTTCATTGCTTAACGTCGCAGCTCTGTTACAGTTTTGGCTGGAGTGATTATGATCACAGAAAATACAATTACATTTCTTATTAGGTGGTGAGGAGTTTATTAAAGCGGATGCTGTTGGCTCGTTCCTTGAAATTGGCGAATTATGCTCTTTCTTATTTTTCATGGCATTGCCAAAGGCACTTTCTGCTAAAACTCGATGCTCCTCACCCTCAACTTCATGTTGCAAAAATGACATTAAATTTTCTAATAATTTTTCTTTAGTCAATGTTAAAGAATCCTCAACATTAGTTTCCCCATTAAGCCTATATCTATCCCAGGCTTTCAAAACTTCAGCAGGTAAGCAAGATTCTACTACCGGATAAAGCATAGCAGCATAATTTTGAGTAGTGACACCAAGAGTTTCTAATCCTCTTAAATATGATCCTAATTTATCATAAAGTTCCGATAATTTGACGGATGATCTATTACTTACTAAAGCTAAAAGATCACGTACATAAACTTCTATCAGAAGATCCGTTCTTCCAAATCTCTACTTAAGATGCTCAATAACTTTAATATAATTATCTTTGGAAGTTGGATAACTTTCTACAATATCTCTGGGTTTGGTTTTTGACTTCAATGAAGAAAGTAAATATTGAAATTTATCTTCTTCTCGTATGCTATCATCAATGTGGATGCGGGAAAATTGTCTCCAAAAAGCAACCCATGTTCTAGGAACCAAATCATATTCTTTTAAATTTAGCTTAGGAAGTTTTAAATTAAGGCCAGAAATCGAATTTGTCCTAGAAACTTCATCGTGAGATGATTGTTCATTTTTTTCAAATATGGTTTTGATTTCTATAAAACGATCTATATAAGATTCAATCTGATCATATTCATCATCACTTAATTTTAAAAGTTCACTCAATTCGGAGTCAATCTTAAATAAACGTTCTGACTTATCCAAAATTTTATTAAATATCACAGAAATTTGCTTACTTTCTATCGTCGTGTCAGCTATTAACTCATCGAACTGGTTACAAGCAGTCGTAAATTGATGTCGTAAATTTGTTCTTTCTCTTTTCAAATTATCCAAAACATTGGTATTCACACATTCTGTATATATCTTTAAAATATTGCTAGGTTTAAAATGACGCTTGCAAAGATTCTGCAGAAACAACTGTTAAAAATATTTTTTTTCGTAAAATAATCTCATCAGACAAATGTCGTCATTTTTACTTTCTTCTATATGTAATATAGAGAAAGTATTGGATTCGCGAAAATTTTCGACCTCCGTTTTTTGACGGATCTACACGTTTTGGGATGTCCTGAACACGAATTGATAGTTTTTAGAAAATGTCTGTCTGTGTGTCTGTCTGTCTGTCTGTCTGTCTGTGTGTCTGTATCATTTTTTTGTGGACGCTGTATCTCACGAACATATGAATGAAATTTAACCAAACTTGGTATTTAGTTGCACCCTGACATGAACTGGTGCCCATTAGATTTGGGGATCAATAGCTCAACAGGTGGCGCTGTAATCGCATTTTATGCAAATTTTTAACATGGCAGCATAGGACAAAATTCCGTATAAATGGGCATAATGAGAGTTATTTTAAACTTGTGATTGTAAAATGAATTTGAATTATTGATGATAGTAGTAGTTAACTAGGAAAAAAAAATTGTGCATGGGGGGGCATCGGTTCCCCCAGTACCCCCCCGGGGGGGTTAAATTTTGAAGATGGGTATCATTCGAAAGATCTCGTCAATACCTTTAAAACGAATGGTTGAACCATAAATCTGTGATAATTTAAAACAAAGTTATCGATTTTTTTTACTTTTAACAAAAAAAAAAACTTAGAAAAATAATCGTTTTTTTTTTTTTTTTTTTTTTTTTTTTTTAACGAAATTTTACCAAACTTGGTATTTAGTTGGTCCCCGACATAAACTGTTGCTGATTATATTTGGGGATCAATAGCTCAACAGGTGGCGCTGTGATAGCATTTTATCTAAATTTTTAACATGGCAGCATAGGACAAAAATTCGTATAAATGTGCATAATAAGAGTTATTTTACACTTGTGTTTGTAAAATTAATATGAATTATTGATAATAGTAGTACGTAACTAGGAAAAAAATTTTGTGCATGGGGGGGCATCGCTTCCCCCAGTACCCCCCCGGGGGGGGTAAATTTTGAAGATGGGTATCATTCGAAAGGTCTCGTCAATACCTTTAAAACGAATGGTTGAACTATAAATCTGTGATAATTTAAAACAAAGTTATCGATTTTTTTTACTTTTAACCAAAAAAAAAAAAAAAAAAACTTAGAAAAAAATTCTATTTTTTTTTTTTTTTTTTTTTTTTTTTTTTTTTAAATATTGTTAGTGATTGAATATGTATTAATTTTCACAAAAAAAAAAAAAAAAAAAAAAAAAAAAAAAGGAAAAAAAAATCTTTTTTTTTTTTTAAATATTGTTACTGATTGAATATGTATAGGAAAATATAGAAGAAAGTCTTGTGGTGGCCACAACATACTAGTTTCTTATTAGTCCATTGAGCTAAGTCCGCGTGCTTAAATATTGTCCATGTATAAATATTATTTTTTTATCCTCGCGTATCGTATCGTTTCGGCAAAAAATAATTGAAACTGGTCCACGTTAGAGAAATATTATATAGAGAGTTTTGTAAATTGGTAAAGTCATAGCGGTAAGTGTTCTGAACAATGTGAAAAGGGGGTGGGTGGGTGGGACATTTGCTGGGATGCATTGAAAGCGGGTGTTTTAAGTTTTTCTTAGATATTTTATAAACTATGAGATTTATGGGGTGTGTGTGGGGGGGGGGGGGCGGGATTACACAATCACAAAATAAACTTTATTTTCTTTTTTCTTTCTTCCTGCCATTCTTTCTTTCTTTCTTCTTTTTTTTTTTTTTTTTTTTTCCAAAACGCCATTTTATTTTCTTGAAATGATAAATATTGTTTTAAAAAGACAGGAATGCGAAGGATCTTTTTTTTTTTTTTTTTTTTTTTTTTTTAATCCCATGTCAATGATAGTACATACATACATACTGCACACAATATTTATATTATAATTACAATATTATAAAACATAGGAAAACTGATACTCAGTTTTTTCTCAAAATTTGATAGTTTTAAAAATATTTAATAAAAACTGAAAAGTGTCCTCTTTTAAATACCCCCTGCCCCCCTGCTCACCCTCCACGGGCGGGGACTTTTAGTATGTTGTTCAGGACACTCTCGACTTTTTTTTTTTTTTCCTATCTTTCAAAATTTTTGGTCTTCGTTATCTGAATTGGTACTCAAAACGTCATTTACCCCTACTTGCTTCAAAATTATTAAAAACGCAACAAAAAAAAAAAATTGCGATATTATCTTTAAGTAGTCACTTTATACATAATTATTACATAAGTAAAAAATATTTGATCAGAACCCTTTTTATTACACTCTTTTATTATTTTTACTATGGCAAAAAAGCATTTTTCAAGAAAATGTGATATTTCATTTCCCTATATTTTCTAAACTTTTGATCATACAAAGAAAACATAATCGACACTTTCGTAAGAAATTTCAGGTAGATTAATTTTGTAACTGAGAGGTTTTCTCTAAATTGTATAGTTTTCAAGATATTTAATAAAAACTGAATAGTGTCCCCCTTTAAATGCCTCCTGCCTCCCGCTCACCCCCATGGGCTGGGACTTCTAGTATGTTGTTCAGGATACTCTCGACTATGACTGTGCCAAATTTCAAAACTGCACGATTTTATTTATATATTTATTAGTGCTAGAGGCCTATTTCAGTCGGTACAGTTGTCGAATTTTTATACGTCACTCTTAATTAGTGCTACAGGCCTATTTCAGTCGGTTTATTGAATGGGGATTTATTGAATGAAGTCCCCCCAAGGCACAACTTTGACATGAATCCCCCCAAGGTACCCCTATTTCAGTCGGTACAGCGTTGTCGAATTTTTATAATACACCTCTTAATAGTGCTAAGGGCCTATTTCAGTCGGTTTATTGAATGGGGATTTATTGAATGAAGTCCCCCCAAGGCACAACTTTGACATGAGTCCCCCCCCAGGCCCAACTTTGACATGAGTCCCCCCCAAGGTACCCCTATTTCACTCGGTACAGCGTTGTCGAATTTTTATAATACACTCTTAATAGTGCTAAGGGCCTATTTCAGTCGGTTTATTGAATGGGGATTTATTGAATGAAGTCCCCCCCAAGGCCCAACTTTGACATGAGTCCCCCCCCAGGCCCAACTTTGACATGAGTCCCCCCCAAGGTACAACTTTGACATGAGTCCCCCCAAGGCCCAACTTTGACATGAGTCCCCCCAGGCCCAACTTTGACATGAGTCCCCCCAAGGCCCAACTTTGACATGAGTCCCCCCCAAGGTACAACTTTGACATGGGTCCCCCCCCAAGGCACACCTTTGACATGAGTCCCCCCCAAGGCACACCTCCCCCTCATTGGGAAAAAGAGAAAAAACGTTGTTTTGCGGCTATAAGGCAGTTTGGACTTCCAACGTTATTTGTTACAATATCTGCAGCTGAAACACATTGGTTTGATTTAATGAAAACTTTATCATGGAATTTAAATCGTCACGAATTAACTAAAGAAGAATTTGTCGATATTAACAAGTTTAGCAGTAGGCCTCTGGCACTAAATTAAAATCTGTCAATGTCAGATTTTCATGTTTTAAATAATGAAATAATGTCGTGTCTGTATAATTTTTTATTTATTTTATTTATTTATTTTTCTGTGTGTCAATTTTTGGTCTTCGTTATATTGGTACTCAAAACGCCATTTACCCCTACTTGCCTCGAAGTTATTAAAAATATTAAAAAAAAAAAAATAATCTTGCTATATTATCCTAAAGTAGCCCCTTTATACATACTTACTACATAAGTGGAAAATATTTGATCAGAACCCTTTTTATTACACTCTTTAGTTAATTTTACTATTGCAAAAAAGCATTTTTCAAGAAAACGTGATATTCCATTTCTCCATATTTTCTAAACTATTGATCATACAAAGAAAACGTAACAGACATTTTTGTAGGAAATTTCATGTAGATTAATTTTGTAATTGTGATTTTTTTTCCTCTAAATCCTATAGTTTTCAAGATATCCAATAAAAACTGAAAAGTGCCCCCCTTTAAATGCCCCCCTCCCCCGCTCACTCCCTACGGCTGTGGACTTTTAGTATGTTGTTCAGGACGCTCTGAACTATGACTGTGCCAAATTTCAAAACTACACGATTTTTTTTTTCTATTCATCAAATTTTGGCCTTCGTTGCCTGAACTATGGTATCTCTTGGTATACAAAATAGGCCTTTGGTGGTCCCTTTATCATCATTTCTTCTCGCAAGGTGCCCAGACAAGCTTCATTTTAATTTCTTGGCTCTAGAAACAACATCAGTAACTTTAGTTTGCTTCCTAATCAAAGTGTTTCGCTTTCTGTCTCTTCGTGTGAATCTTAACATGCATCTCTGGGTTGTTTGAAGTTTTTGTACAGCCTTACATGTTAATGTCAAAGTTTCTGAATCATAAGTTAAAACAGGCAAAATGCATCGATCAAAAACTTTTCTTTTCAAACAAATTGGGAGGTCGCTTTTAAATATAGCGCTGTTTCTTCCGAATGCTGTCCATGCAAGTTGAACTCGGTTGTTAATTTCTTCCATGAAGTTCCCGTTCATCATAAGGATTTGTCCCAAATAAGTACAAAGTATAACTGCATACCGTTTCTAATTCATCCATATTAACAGTGGAGAAACAAAGGAATTTGACAAAACTTTTGTCTCGTTGAGGTACATTTTCAATCCAACGAGCTTATACTTTCTTTGTTTAATTTCTGAAGCATTTCTTGCAAATCCTCAAATAAGGAAGCAAGCAGTACAATATCCTCCGCAAATCTCAAACGATTTATCAACTCTCCATCAGTTTTTAGGCCTTTCTGTTCCCAATTTAATTAAAACTAGTATGTTGTGGCCACCACATGACTTTCTTCTATATTTTCTTATACAAATTGACTCAGTAAAAAACAAGTTTGGTTAAATTTCGTTAAAAAAAAAAAAAAAAATTGCGATATTTTTCTAAGTTTTTTTTTGTTAAAAGTAAAAAAAATCGATAACTTTGGTTTAAATTATCACAGATTTATCGTTCAACCATTCGTTTTAAAGGTATTGACGAGATCTTTCGAAAGATACCCATCTTGAAATTTTGCCCCCCCGGGTGGGAACTTCCCCCCCCGGTGGGGGGGCAACCGATGCCCCCACATGCACAAAAATTTTTTCCTAGTTAACTACTACTATTATCAACCTGATCTTTCGAAAGATACCCAATGTGAAAATTTACCCCCCCTGGGGGGGTATTTTTCCCCTAGGGGGGGAAGCGATGCCCCCCCATGCAGAAAATTTTTTTCCTAGTTACATACTACTATTATCAATAATTCATATTAATTTTACAATCACAAGTTTAAAACAACTCTAATTATGCACATTTATACGAATTTTTGTCCTATGCTGCCATGTTAAAAATTTAGATAAAATGCTATCACAGCGCCACCTGTTGAGCTATTGATCCCCAAACATAATCAGCACCAGTTTATGTCGGGGACCAACTAAATACCAAGTTTGGTTAAATTTCGTTAAAAAAAAAAAAAAAAAAAAAAAAAAAAAAATTGCGATATTTTTCTGTTTTTTTTTGTTAAAAGTTAAAAAAATCGATAACTTTGGTTTAAATTATCACAGATTTATCGTTCAACCATTCGTTTTAAAGGTATTGACGATATCTTTCGAAAGATACCCATCTTGAAATTTTGCCCCCCCGGGTGGGAACTTCCCCCCCCGGTGGGGGGGCAACCGATGCCCCCACATGCACAAAAATTTTTTCCAAGTTAACTATTACTATTATCAACGAGACCTTTCGAAAGATACCCATCTTGAAAATTCACTTCCCCGGGGGGGGATTTTCCCCCCCAGGGGGGGAACCGATGCCCCCCCATGCACAAAAATTTTCCTAGCTAACTACTACTATTATCAATAATTCCTATTAATTTTACAATCACAAGTGTAAAATAACTCTCTTTATGCTCATTTATACGGAATTTTGTCCTATGCTGCCATGTTAAAAATTTGCATAAAATGCGATCACAACGCCACCTATTGAGCGAGTGATCCCAAAATCTAATCAGCACCAGTTTATGTCAGGGTGCAACTAAATACCAAGTTTGGTTAAATTTCATTCATTGGTTCGTGAGATACAGCGTCCACAAAAAAATGATACAGACAGACAGACAGACAGACAGACAGACAGACAGACATTTTCTAAAAACTATTGATTCGTGTTCTCCATATCCCAAAACATGTAAATCCATCAAAAAGTGGACTTCGAAAATTTTCGCGAATCCAATACTTTCTCTATATTACATATAGAAGAAAGTAAAAAAAATTCTTGAAGTACTGCATTGAAGAGTTTGGGTGAAATTGCGTCCCCTTGTCTTACACCCTTTCTAATTTTGAATGCATAACTCGTTTTGTGGAGTTTTAATTTGGTTATTGATTCTTTATAAATGTTTCCAATAAGGTGAATATATCCCGAATTAATATTAGTATTCCTTAATGCAACCATTATTACTCCTGCTAGTGAGCTAGTGGTGGTATGGAACGGAGTCAAAAGCTTTTTCGTTATCCACAAAAGCCACACATAGAGGGAGCTCGTATTCGTTGCTTCTCTGAATAATTTCTCTAATTGCATGAATATGGTCGATGATATTAAAATCTCTTTGAAATCCTGCTTGTTCTTTAGGTTGTGCTGCGTCTAATTGTTTCTGTAAGCGGTTTGTCAGAACTTTCATCGAAAATTTATACAAAATTGAGAGCAGACTGATTGAACGATAGTTACTAATATCTTCTTTTCTTTTTCTCCCTTTTTAACCCTACAAGGCTCAATTTTTTTTTAGTGCGCGACAAAAATATATAGGTTGTAATTAGTGATCAGAAGATAGGGAAAACTTATAAAAATAAACATAAAACCATATTTTACGGAAAAATCAACTTTTTAGCTCAACGTACCGTATGTGGAACATACATAAAAATATGATTTACTAACACGTTTACTATTGTAATAATAATAATAATAAAAAAAACCTTACCTCTGCAAAATATACACTTCGTTATAACACACTGTATTTTTTTTTTTTTTTTTTTTTCGAGTCAAAACTGTTCAATAACTATTCTTTTTTTATTTTTGAATTCAGACAAACGACTAACGTATCACTTTCATTCAAATTTCACATTGAGTGCACTATAACAAAAACAGGAACGACATCTTTAGGTAAAGATTCGCATTACTACATTGCTAAATGTCAGTAGCTTCTATCAAGATGTCAAGAGATGTCGCTACTAATAGTTTTATAGCTATAGGAACGATTAAAGTCGGTGTTCCATATATGGAACTGGGTACCTTGTAGGGTTAAAGAGTAAGATTATGATGACATTTTCCAATCCTTTGGAACATCACATAACAATATATATTAAATAATTTTAAATTTACAGTGGTGTTTTTAATATATTTTAAAACAATTATCCGATTCAACTAAAAAATATGGTGTCAGCTAGATTAGATTTTGTCCAGATTTTAAATGTACCAATTTCTGATAAAATAAAATAATCCAGACAGATGCAACATGCAATAACAACCTTTATGTGTTTAGATAAAGACAAATAAAATTGGTAACGCCTATCTAAAAGAAATAATATGACCTGTCCTGCTAACTTCCTAAAAAGGTTAAAAACGAATGAACCTCTTTCCCCTCCTCACTTTTTTAATCGCCGATTTCTTTCTTTATCAACTGATTAATTCTTCAATCGTAACTTCAGCTGAGAACTGTGACTTCATTCACTTAATCTGGTTAACTTCTTTTTCTTTCTTCCTTTTTTTTTTTCTTTCTTCAAAATTCTTGTTTTTATTTATTTTTCATTTATTTAAATTGTGTTTATATTGCTTGCAAGAAAAGAACGTATTTGTGCTTAATTTAGAAATAACTTTAAAAAGTTATTTGAAAGTCGGTTCGTTTACGCAAGAGGGAATTTAATTAAAATATATGAATAGATTTGCCGTCACACTTCATTCTTTTTCTAGTTTCTTTCTGTATTGTTTAATTAAAGGAAATGATTATAAAATGATCGTTTTGAAATGGCTCAAAAATTTCCGTGCATGCTCCTAGTTGCCGCATTTTGGTTTTGAAAAAATAGCTTTCTGCTTCAATATATAAGAATAGTGATGCATTATATGGATACTTCATGATTTGCCGAAAATAATTGTATTATAAAGGAGGAGAAAATATGGTTACTGTGAACAATTTGAATCATTTTTCTATTTATCACTCAAAATTCCTTTGTAAATTTTTGAAGTTTGATCACACTGGTATTCACTTGCATGATCAATTAATTACATGATAACGCAATTGTCAGTTTAACAGTAATTTACAAAAGAATATATTTATGGGGGGCGGGACTTGAAAAGTATGTAATAAGTATAAAACTTTGATTCAAATTTTTATACTTATTACTTTTAAATGCCAGTTCTATGGTGCTTTTTTTACTTCTATTGCCCAACTACCGTAATGGGAATAATAAGTACAACACTTTGAATAACCAGTATGAAATGCAATAAACTCGCAAAAACAATTGTTTCGGCTCGAAAGAAAACATGACCCTTCGTCAGGTGAACAAAGTAGGCATGAGTGCTGCAATCAAAACGGCAACGCACAAACCCATTTCGAGTGAAGAGCAAAAATATATAACGATGAACGTAAATATAAATACTGGTGTGAACAGAATTATCAAATAAACGAAGAAAATAAATAAATAAGATTAAAAAATATAACAAAATCTTAAAATCTTAAAAGTATCAGAATTAAATGAAAATCAGAGTCATGTGAGTAATTTCCAAGCATCAGATAGGAACTGAGTGGAAGAAATATCATTAATAAGACTTTTAGAATTTTTAAATATATTAAAAAGTTTCATGGACATCCAAATGAGAAGAGGAGACTGGAGATGAAATTATGTTAGTTTCAGAAAAATCAAAACGACGACCATGAGCCCAGCAGTGGGAAGCAATAGAAGATTTGGAAATCTCTTCATTACGAAAATTCCGACGGTGCTCATTTATTCTGCAGGGTGATCAATTTAAAAGAATACCCATTGTTTTTTCTTATTACCCTTAAATCTGACGGATGTGGCAACTATTCTAATACTGAAGTATAACTGTTTGAACCTTGTTTAAGTGTGGGAGACAATTTCCAACATTTTACAACTTTATTTGTGAGGTAAAACAGAAATGGAGACGCACAATGATATTTAATCCTGTGATAATTTTATTTTTGAAAAACATAATTTGTAAGGTTGGAATCACGTCAGCATAGCGCTGCAGCGAAGAAAACAAGTTGCGAAGCGCGAGTGAATACGGAGAGGTTTTAGAGTTGTTAAATGAAATGAGTGGAGTTGATGAAGATTAATTATAAATATGAATGAGTAGGGTGAAGAAAAGTGTGGTGGTGATGTAGAGTGTGAAATAGAACAGAGTTGCTCTTGGGTGATTAAGTTCTTAGTTCGATAAATGTTGTGGTGATTTTGAAGGTGCTAAGTTATAGTGTAGAGTTAGGCGGATTCAGGGAATCCTTACGCCTACATTAGTAAAGTGCTGTGGATCAGCGAGAGCAATTATCTTACTACATTATCTACTATGGGTGAGATTTCTTTCTGAATATATTTAAATTGTTTTTTTGAAGTTATCTTTCTAAACTATTTAAGATTTTATATTGAGTTTGGCCCAAGTGTCCTCCCTGCACTTAAGCTCTAACAAAACTTTATTTGTATTGCAATTTAAGTCTCGTACTATTTCTTACTTGGGCCCTCCGTGGCCGAGTGGATATGTCACCACACTGCTAATCGTTTTTGAGAGTAGGAGAGCGGGTTCGATTCCCGCGCTGGCCCTGGGTGTTTTCTCCAATTCTTCGTATTGTAATTCCGTCATGTGCTATCTGTCGTTATCTGACGAAGATTTACAAGCGGACTATAAGTCAAGCATACAAATCTGATGTATAAGTTATCAATAAAACAAACAAACAAACTATTTCTTACTTACTACTTAAGTTAATTAAATTAATCTCTGAGGAAGGGAGTCCACTAATTCCTCACAAATTTAATTCAATTTTTTTACATTATCATTCCTACATTAGATTTACATTACCGCTATCATTTTTACATTATCATTTCATAGTGTTTTCCAGAGAAGTCCTGTAAACATCGATGAATTAAAATAGATCATAAGTGAAGAAATCTTGTCATGCTGCGAAGTGCGTCAAAAAACTTGGTACGACGTGTTCATGTTTGCATTCAAAATGGTGGCGAACATTTTTCTGTCAGGAATGATGACGTAAAAAATTTGAATTAAATTATGTTTTTCAAAAATAAAATTATCACAGGATTAAGTAGCACTGTGTGTCTCCATTTCTGTTTTACCTCACAAATAAAGTTGTAACAGTCCAACAGTGTCAGAAACTGTCTCCCACACTTAAACAAGGTTCAAACAATTATACTTCAGTGTTAGAATAATTGCTACTACATCCGTCAGATTTAAGGGTAATAAGAAAAACCAGCGGGTACTCTTTTAAACTGATCATCCTGTATATTTCAAATGCCTCCTAGCATGACCAATGTAACCTAACTTGCACGACGAACACGGGCTTAAGTAAATGCTAGATCGATTTTCAGTAGGAATGGGATCTTTAAAACAAGACAATTTAATTTTGTTGACTGGTTTGTAAATGACTTTAAAACCAAATGGCGAAAGAATTTTAGAAATTTTAAAAGGAAGTTTGCGAGTTTATTGCATTTTATGGTGTTAATTCAAAGTGTTGAACTTAATACTTTAAAAGACCAGGTGCTTTCTTATTATTAATGGGAGTATTGTATTCGGTCAAAAAATTCGATATCGAGTTTTCACCTGATTTATATGTTTTAAGGTCCCTTGAGTCCAAAAAACGGTTTTCGGCAATTGGTCAGTGTGTGTGTGTGTGTGTATGTGTGCGGGGAATCTTTTGACTAACTATTATATCTCCGAAACCAATAAATATAGAATGATGAAACTTCGGAATTGAGACAGATCTAGTGTATAGATAAATTTTCGACTTTTAGTGAAAATTGGAAAACCAAAAATGGGATCGTGAGTCCATTTCTCAAAAATGGCTCTAACAATTTTCTTCCAAAGTTGCTACATAACCTCCCTAGATGTCCTTTGATATGCATTTGTTCGTTAGTTCAGGAAAATTGATAGACGCCCTGTATAAGTAGGTCAATTTGAGGTCTCGCAAGCGCGTTTTCCTTTAAAAATGACTGTACAGAATTTTTCAAACTCGTCATAATAACTTCTTTTTAGATATCTTTTCATATGTAATTGTTGTTTTCCGGTCAATAATTGAGCTCACCAAGTATTGGTGAAAGTAGGAATCTCAAAAACGGCTCTAAGGATTTTCTGGAAAATTGCTACATAAACCTCTTTTCAGATATCCTTTCACATGTATTACGTGTTTATTACAGGAAAATTTACAATCATCCTGATTAGGTAGGTCAGTTTTACACCTCGGAAATGAGAGTTTAAAAAAAAAAACCGTCTTTTAACTCGAAAATTGTTTGGTGTCTCATTTGTTAGGTCAGTTTTATGTCTTTTGAATATATTTTTTCCAAAAAGTGCATATAACATATGTAACAGTGGGTAATGGAAGTCATGTGGCTGTTACACACCAGATTTTTATAATTAATGGAAAAGTGTGTGCGTCTAATTTGCTTCTTAATGGCAAGCCTAAGCTATTTCACTTCTATTTTTCAATTTATAAATTAGAGTATTTTTATAACTAATTATATTCAATACACATTTCGATAAGTTTTTTTTTTTTTTTTTATCTCTGTGGTTTATAAAAATTAGTATCAGTATAATATGTAAATGTACAAAGAGTTGTAAGGGACTAATATGGGTGCGTGGCGTGGATAACATTGTCCTGGTCAAGTTTCCATAAGTAATAATAATAATAATCAATAAAAATAAAGCAATAAATATTTAAACTTAAACGCAAGCGGTGCCAGTTTCGAAAGGACGTGGCCTTTCTTCATAAGGTGGGGAAAAAAAAAAACTGGCTGCTACTAATTTGGACATAAAAGCGAGATACTGACTCAGGATTTGTTTTTATGGTAATGTGAAGAAGTTTTTAAGTTTAAATAAAAATTAAAGCAGTTATTATATTGGCAGAGTTAAAGTCATGTATAGATCTAATAGATTTTAATGCACAATTCTTTAAAAAAAAAAAAAAAAAAAAAAAGATGAACAAAGCAGCTCTTCCAGGAAGCAGGGTCAATCATTTTTACTTTCCGAACACTATAGTGAGGGAAATATTGTAATCATGTCAAAAATCCAAATTTGAGATTTTAATGTTTCTATCCGTTTCGAGGTCCCCTGAGTCCGTTTTCACTATTTTTACGATGATATATGTATGTGCGTATGTATGTGTGTATGTCTGTGAGTGAACACGCTAGCGTCTAAACGCTTTGTTCGAATAAACTGAAAGTTGGTACGTATATTGTAAGTCACCATAGTACGAACCCTATTGATTTTGGTGAATATAACACTTATAGTTTTTTACAGGAACACCAGAAAAAATTCTTTATCATTATGTCCTATGGGGCCAAATTTTTAAAAGTGCGATAGCGTCTAAACGCCTTATAATCTGAGCAAAAAATTTGTACACATGTTATAGGTCACAGTTGCACAAACTGTATAGATTTTAGTGAATTTAGCACTTACAGTTTTTTTACATGGGCACAAAGAAAAATTCTTTATCATTATGGCCTATGGGACCAAATTTTTAAAAGTGCGATAGCATCTAAATGCCTTATTCAATTGAGCTAAAATTTTATATGAATATTATAAATCCCTGTTGCACTAAGTATAAGCATTTTGGTGAATCTAGCATTTATGGGTTTTTACAGGGACACAACGAAAAATTCTTTATCATTATGATCAATGGGCTCAAAGTTCAGTAGCGCTAAATAAAACATCGTGTAATATATGGAGAAAAATACTGAAACACTCTATTACGGTTTTCCCTCTTTTGTTTGTTTAACAACTCCTCTTTCTTTACTTTATCTACAAAACTGTTAATTACTCAATGTTCGGAAAGTCGAGTGGAGTCACTCCAGATTTTTTTCTTTTTTCGTTCCAAAAATTTAGGTCTTATCCTTATCATAGAAAGGCACTATTATCGTACACAAATACTATCTTATACAGGTTAGATCTGATTTTATCATGGTTTTACATACATTTTTATGAAATATATTACTATATTGTCCAATCAAAAATTTAACTTATCTACATTACTTCCATGACATGGGGACAAATATGCAATATATATTAAATCATAATTTAAAGAACTATATTGTCAAATAGTTTGATTTATTAAACAAAATAAACACAAATATGCAAATTATTATGAAGAAAAATATTTAATGTGTTAAAAATGCTGTCTAATATACATTTTTGGAAAAAATATAAATAGTATCCGCACTAGCCCCCCTCCCTTGCACATATAGTTACCAACTTAGCGCTTTTAGCTACTGGAAAAATTTAAAAGAAATTTTATTTTACTTAATGAGAGACCGTAATTTATTTGAAGATCCAATTATTTCAACCACGCTCCAAATGTACTTTTTTGTGAAAAAACCCCTTATAAGCTTATGTAACTCTAACATATTTTTGTTTATTTAGTATGATTTTTGATATAAGGGGTTTTTCACAAAAAAATAACCTTTTCTACGTGGTTGGAATAATCGGATCTTCAAATTAATTACGCAGCATGTGAAAAACCCTTAAGAAATTTCAACTCTTGGAAAATATCTAAAATCTATCTCGTTCTTTTTCGTATAATTTACTTAATTTTTACTCTATTCAAATGCACTTTTGGCAAACGTTACCCAATATATCTAGCTTTCAACCTATGCAATAATTTTTTTTTTATCTTTCGCACATGCGCAGTGAAGACGTTTTTCATAAAAATATTCATATTTCATGAGATATTCGCATTCCGATTGCAGTATATTGCTTTAAAAGTGTTTTTTCAACTTATCTGAAAGTGGGAATAATTTTCGTTAAAAACTCTGCATATTATAAATAAAAAACATGCTTTTTTTTTTTTTTTTTTTTAAGTTTTAAAATAAATGCTTATATCTCCGTTATTTAATATACTATCGTCACACAAATTCATCCACAAATTAAACTGGGTCTGTATTAACATATCCTGAAGTTACAGTTCATTTCATTTACTTAACGATACAGGGTCATCACAAACATTATTGATTTTGCTCAATTTGTTACCAGCCCCCTAAATGCTGTCTTAAACCAATCTTCACTGAAAAACATGAGGAAGATCCAGTTCTTTAAATACCCAAAGTTTGAAAACATTTCATCAAGATATAAGTCTATAAATTGTAAAAAAAAAATCTGGTGTGAAACAATAACACGACCTCCATTACCCGCTATTACATGTATTATATGCATTTTTGAGAGATAATGTGATCAGAAAACATAAAAGTGACCTAAAGAGAAAATCGTTAGAGCCCTTTTTGAGATACCAACTTTTACAAAAAATCAATTATTGACCGGAAAACAATAATTACATACAAAAGCATATTTAAAAGTGAGTTAAAATGGCGAGTTTGAAAAAAATTCGTACAACCGTATTTAAAGGAACGCCTTTGCGAGGCCTGAAATTGAGCTATTTATACAGAACACCTATCAATTTTCCTGAACTAACCAACTATATCAGTCGAAAGAACATCTAATAGAGTGTTTATATAGCAAGTTTGAAGAAAATCGTTAGAGCCGTTTTCGAGATACGGACTTACGGTCCCACTTCCGGTTTCCGATGTCCCACTTCCGGTTTTTCAATTTTCACCAAAATTTGGAAATTTCATCTGTACACCAGACGTATTTCAATTCTAAAGTTTCGTAGCTCTATCTTTATTAGTTTCTGAGCTATAATAGCCAGAAGATTTTCCACATACATACACACACACACACACACACATACATACACACTGACCAATTGCCAAAAACCACTTTTTTGGACTCGGGGGACCTTAAAACATGTAAATCAGGTGAAAACCCGATATCGAATTTTCAGACCGAATACAATACTTCCATTACCTACGGTAGTAGGGTAATGGAAGTAAAAACTTATCGTTTGCAAATCTTGCTAAACTTTTGAGCAGGAGTGTATATAGTGCTTGAAATTTGTACAGTTTTAAATGCACTATTTTAAACATACCACTTTTACAAACTTTGTGAAGTTAAAAATATTTGTGAAGAATTTGTTCTCTTTCATCTCTCGATCAAATGTTTGGATTCAAAAGACAGGAAAAAATGTTAACTTAATTTCGAAAATTAGACCTAAAAACGATACTTTCTCTATCGTAAATGGGGTAAGAAATAGTAAATAGAGATACAGCATATATATATATATATATTTAGATAAACATTTTACTTTATTCGGTTGAGGCGAAGCTATCATTTATTACTATTTGAAACAATGCTACAATTCATTCCTAATTTGGGCCCCTAATCGACATGTACGGGTACTACTTCTCTTTTGATCCTAGCCGCTTAAACTTGCTTTAGTACGCTGAGAGACTTTTTTTTTTCCCCCAGATTTTAATGCACGGAAATAGTTGACGTCTTTCAAAATAAATGAAATGTTAAAGTCAAGTATTTCAATGATATAGTAACAGATTTTTGTTTTTTGTGATAAAGTAGTTGTTATTTTTATTTGTTGTAAATGTGTTATAGAAAATTATAGAAGATTTCTAATGTCAGAGCCTGACTAAGGCAGGGGCATACGGGGCAGCTGCCCCGGGCCCCCACATCAGAGGGGCCCCCCAAATTCGAATAGAAAGTTTATATTACGTTTCCTTCTTTAATGAACATTTTTTAAACAAAATATCAGTACAGTGTAAAATCCGGCTTAATTGAGCCCCATCGTAATTGCGAAAATTTTGCTGAATTCCGTCCTAATGTCAGCAACGATATGAATTTTTTGCAGCTAGACGACAAAGTTAACAATCAGAAATAAAATGGACAGAACGATATTTCGTCTGACCATTGGAGGGGGGCGGGGACTTTATAGCTATTTTAGGTTCTAGTCAATTTCTTGTTATATATCTATAATGAGATGAAAAATTTAAATACCTCCATAAAATTTGGTTCTTCACTACTGAAGTAGTGAAGCAGAGGGGGGGGGGGGCGAAGAAAATTTTGCCCCGGGCCCCGATTAGGCTAAGTCGGGCCCTGTCTAATGTTAAAGCATATCTAAATATATTTTTTCTCTAACGTGGACCAGTTACTGTTAAATTTTGTAGAAACGATACGATAGTGACTTAATAAAATACGGGAGGATAAAAAATAATACATAAGCAATATTAAAGCACGGAAACTCGTTCATTGATCTAATTATATATCAATATATATATGTATATAATATACAATGACGACATTTGTCTGATGAGATCAATTTATAGAAAAATCTATTTTTAAAAGTTGCATCTCTACAATCTTTGCAAGCGTCATTTTAAACCTAGCAATGCTTTAAAAATATAAACTAAATAGGAAATTCTGTCATAAATTGACTAAAAAATGCAATAAAAAGTACAGTCGGTAACAAAAGTCTCCGAACACTAGCAAAAATTCCTATATAAAAAAAGTACACTTAATACAGTTTTGTTAAATAAATCCTTGTCGAATCCTATTCTTCGTCAGTCTAAAAACAGGATTCGACAAGGATTTATTTAACAAAAATAGTACACTTAATACAGTTTTGTTAAATAAATCCTTGTGGAATCCTGTTTTTAGACTGACTAAGAATAGGATTCGACAAGGATTTATTTAACAAAACTGTATTAAGTGTACTTTTTTTATATAGGAATTTTTGCTAGTGTTCGGAGACTTTTGTTACCGACTGTATAGTCAAAGTAGGTGCAAAGTTTCTTTTAACAAAAAACATGCCAAAATGAATGAATTTAAAAATAAATTTAAAGGCATCACCAACATGGCGCAAAAATTTAAAAGTAGCCATAGCTACAGTCGGTAACAAAAGTCTCCGAACACTAGTAAAAATTCCTATATGAAAAAAGTACACTTAATACAGTTTTGTTAAATATATCCTTGTCGAATCCTGTTCTTAGTCAGTCTAAAAACAAGATTCGACAAGGATTTATTTAACAAAACTGTATTAAGTGTACTTTTTTTACATAGGAATTTTTGCTAATGTTCGGAGACTTTTGTTACCGACTGTATACTAAAGCTATGACTGGGAAAGTATGAAAACTGGGTCGTCAAACATGAATTTTATTTCGAAACTTTTCTTTGAGTGATTTGGTTTAGCGTTTCATCCCACAAAAGCTAATAATAATTTGGCATCTGATGAATTAAAATTTAAATTATGTGGTTAAATTAGTGTATAAGACTTATAACTATAACTTAAAATAAATAAATAAGGGTAAATAAAAAAGAAATAAATTGCGAATATTTCGCACAGTTTTGCTAGTTCAATTTAAACTTAATATAAAGGGGAGAAAATTAGTCATCCCCTCTTTACAATAATAATTCAGATAAAAAAAGAAAAAAAAATGTTTTTACAGACGCATATTGGTTTAATCAGGAAAAAAGCTTCGACCGTAGATGCTTATTGAATGGGTCGACTTAATTTTAATAAGGTTTAAGCCAGGACGCGGCCTGAAACCTTTGGATTAACCACCCAAAGCTCTACCAAATGCATGATCTACACCACGCTATATATCTGATCCCCTACAATTGCCTTATATGAAAGATAGAATTTTCTATTGATTGGATATGCATTCACAAACGACATGGAATAATTTTCATCTGTTCTGTGAATGCAGATCCAGTTTTACTACAGAAATTTTACTTATTTCTTTAATTTCGTAATTACTGAATAGTAATGAATATTTAGGATAATAACTTCGACCTTTTTATACAGGGTGTGTCAAAAATCCCTGATGCATTTCAGACCTTAATATGAAATCAAGCAAGTAGCGTATGAGAGTGCGGTTTGCATTATAATGTTTCTTATGATGAAAAGTTTAAGCTTAACGGCCCTCTTCACTTACCGTCGCCGGAAGCCCTAGCCAATGTTATTCCATGGGGAAATTTTCTTTGCAAATAACTTATTAACTAATATATATTTTTAAATTCTGTTTTCACATTCAAAAAATTCACAACTGTTAAATTGGCGGACCTTTTTTAAAAATATATTTTTTTTAATTTTTAATATTTTATTTTGAAATTGCAAAATGAAAAAAATTCACATATTGAAAATTCGTATTTTGCAGTTTCAAAATAAAACATAAAAAATAACTTTTTTTTTTTTTTTTTTTTTTTAAGTCCGTCAATTTAACAGCTGGGAATTTTCAGAATGTGAAAACAGAAATAAAAAATATGTATTAGTTAAAGAGTTATTTGTAAAGAAATATTTTCCATAGAATAACATTAGCTTCGGCTTCTGGCGGCGGTGAGTGAAGAGGACCTTTAAGGAGGGGGGGAAAATGCTGTTTGCATTCTTTATAAACAGAATTTAATTTTGGGCAACAGGACTTATTTTAATCTATTCTTCCCATGCAGTAACTATATTTCATTCCCAAAGCATCGGTTATATTAATTTCTTAAAATTTCGTTGTTATAAGCTTTAGTATAGGAGCTCCTTGACGACTTTTAAATTTTTGTTGTTATTTTGAAATAAATTAAAATGGTTATCGCAATTGTGTAAGTAAAGATCTTGGCGAGAAAGATCCGAGCTACTTGGGTGCCAAATTTCAAATTTCGCCAAAAGGTTGTCCTATACTGAAGCTAATCCATTTTTTTATCACGACTTCTCAATTTTATTTTATTATTAAATAAATATATATATATATATTTGCACGTTCTTCATATATATATATATATATATATTATTAATCTTAAAAAATTAAATCAATTTAGGATAACTAGTTACTTTGTTTGGCCTATGTATGTTTCTGTAGTGGTTATAAGTTATATATATATATATGTATATATATATATATATATATATATATATATATATATATATAAGAAATATATTTACTTACTTATTTATTTTTGGCTTCAATTTATTATTTCTTTCTAATAATTTTAAAATTAAAATAGGGTTTTCATTTAATACCTTTTGAACCAATTATCCGATCAAACTAAAAATTACGTTCTGTCCTGATTAATACATGTACCAATTTTTGATAAAATCTAATAATTCAGAGTGAAAATCCGTACAGATACAAGGACAAATTTCCAGCTTAATATATTTAGATAAAAACAAAAATGTTTGCCCGTTTATTAAAATTAAAAGTAATAGGTAAGAAATTGGTAACGACGTCGAAATCGCTGCCTGAAAGAAATAGCACGACTTGTCCTACTAATAACTGCTCAAATATAACATTTTTGTGAATGCGAAGCCATGTATAAAGATTAGAGGCATAATTTCAAATGAATGGTGAACGTTACAAACCTTTTTATTTATTTATTTTTAAATTATCGACTTAGAGTCATGAAATTTTGCATAAAACTACCTTTATTTTTATGTTTTAATGCTGAAAATGGAAATTTTTAGCCCTCAAACATAATTTTTAGCATTCGGATATATATATATATATATATATATATATATATATATATTTAATTAACTTACCCATAATTCTCCAAAGTAATACCCAAATATGTTTAGAATATATTGTTAAACTGTAATAACGTAAAATCGGGGAAGTGGGAGAATTAAAATGTGGTTATCAGGAAATGTTTTAAACATTTTCAAACATTTAAAAAATTTGAATTTTTATATCTTCTTAAATTTAAATAGTTTTCCAGGAATAAAGATATACTTAATAATGACACATTTAAATGCATATGTATGCGAAATTTCATAATTCTAGTTACTAATAAAAAATTTATAATGTTCCTAGTCCCTTTAAAAACAAAAGTTCTAATGCCTATCTCAACAGAAACCAATTAATGCCAAAAAACATCACCCGCGAGTAGTTTTTTTTTTTTCTTTTTTTTTCCTGCGAGTGGTGTCAAGTTAACTTGACTGCTATTTTTTTTTAATAAAAAGCAATTTTTATATTACAATGCAGCATTTTTTACTGCATTTAATATTCTGATTATTTTCAAACAAAATAACTCGAGCCCCAAAAAAACTCTGATCTGAATCTGAATCCGCGTACAAAGCACATCCCTCAATTATATCCAATCGAAAAGTATGTACTCGACTAATTTTAAGAAATCTTGTACATTTTCTGTAAATTGTACACTTATCACATAGTATACATAAATTTAACACAGTTAAAAAGAAGGTAGGGGGCAAGTAGCACAATTTGAAATGCATTTCGAGAAATTTCCAACCATAGCCCTTAATATATTCGAAAACATTTCTTGTATTTATGTCAACGAATGACAAATGATTTATATTATCATATTCTAAACGTTTGATCTGGTTAGTCACTCTACAGTATCCCCCCCCCCTCCACACACACACACACACTAGGGCCAATTAGACTGTGACCTACTGCAGAGAGTGGATTCCGAACGACTATGAAAATTCCATTCATGTCTAGATTGGGATTCGAATCCCTCAACTGATAACTGAAATTCAGTAAGCTAATAGTTCGGTTACTAAATCGACCTATATTCGTTCTTTAGCATATCAAGTATATTTCTCTCGTATGCTTTTTTGTATATAAAAAATTATCCCCGTACACTTTTTTGCATTAAAAAATATACATCAATTTCACTTTTATAGTGCATTTTAAAGATGCTAAAATGTGCCATAGAGCATACTGTATTTAAATTCTTTTATCAGCCGCTGTATTTCTCCGATCTCATTAAAAATCATCAAATAATATCGCCACATGATACAAATTTGGAATACAGAATTTGGAATTCCCATTAAAATGTCTTTTTAGTTAGGCTGATAACATACGAGATACATTAAAACGTATACACCAAGACAGACAGACAAACAAACCATTCGCTAAAAGGATTACTTTTCAGGTTCAATGAGACTGAAAACATCAGCAAAAACTTAGAGCTTCGAAAATTCGATCCTAAAACAATAGTTTCTGTGTAACATATGAGTGAGAGAAAATAACAAGTTAATGAATTGTTAAATGAACTCAAGCTGATTAAAAACTAGTATGTTGTGGCCACCTCAAGACTTTCTTCTACATTCTCCCATACAAATTCCCGCAGTACAAATTATTTATTAAAATTATTTTCTATGATGAAAGCAGACGATTTGCATTTCAGAGAAACATAACACTAAATGCCGAAAGAAACTCGATTTCATTCCAACATTTAAGATTTTTTTTTTTTTTATGAAAAAAAATAAAATAAAATAAATAATAATAATAATAATAATAATAATAATAAATAAATAAATAAATTTAAATAAAAAGACTTGTTTTAAATTAACACAGATCTTTAGTTCAGCATTCGTTTAAAAAGTATTGACGGGTTCTTTTGAAAGATAACCGTACAGAAAATTTATTATTCCTGAAAGGATGGGGGTGAGCAATTCTCCAACATTTACACATTTTTTTTTTTTTTTTTTTTTTTGTTTCCAGTTTACTATTATTATTCTTATTAATTTCACAATCATTCATTAAAAATAATTCTCATTAAGTACATTTATGCGTAATTTTATCCTATGTTGCCATGTTAAAAATTTTGAAAAAAATAAATAAATAAATAAATAAAAGGATGACAGCGCCACCTGTTGAGCGATTTATTTTCAAACGAATCAGCACCATTTTAATTGAAAGTTCAATAAAATACAAAGCATTGTTGAATTTCTTTCATAGGTACATGAGATACAGTGTCCAAAAATTTTTTATACATACAGACATATAGACAGATATATATTCTAAAAATAGTCGAATTATATTCAGGAACTCTCAAACCGTGCAAATCCATCGAAAACCTTAGGTCAAAAATTTTCACTAAACCAATGCTCTTTTCCTATAGTCTAGAAGAAAGCATTCGTATTGGATATGATTGAATATACCTTTTCTAGTTAGTAATAGTAATAATATATACAAGAAAATAATAAATCCTAAAAGTGATTTAAATCTAAAAGGAATTGCACTAATTTTTGTTAAATTCGTTTGGTTCCGGGCCTTTAATATCTTTTTGCAGTTAATTTATTTTCAACAACCTGTTTGCGCAGCTCAGAAACCGGATTAAAAAAAAAAAAAAAAAAAAAAAAGGGATGAAGTTTTTTAAATCAACAAAATATTTCTATGAAGCAATTAGGGAGAAATCATATTTATGTGAATCGTGTGTTACGGTTAGCGTTTCGTTTCTCAGGCTTATCAATGTCATAGACTGAAACCAGTTCTTGGGCAGAGTCATAGGCGGACGGCCAGACGGGATAAAAGCTATGGAACCTTAATTAAAAGAACAGAACATATTTAATAGTCTTAGATCGCAGAACGTACAAACGATGTTATGCGGTTGGCTTTTCAAGTATTTATTATGAATTTTTAATTTTTTACTTTCTCTTACCCATAAGTATTGTTTTGGGGTCAAATTTTCGAAAATGAGATTTTGTTATATTTACACGTTTTGAGGTCTCCTGAATACGAAAATCATGTTTTTAGCGGTTGGTCTGTGTGTGCGTCTGTCTGTGAATGTGGGCGTCTGTATAAATGAGTATCATATAGGGATGCTACAGTAAGCTTTTCGTTAAGATCAAGTAAATGGTTCTTGTACAGGGACAATCAAGAAAATTCTAATACATTACGTCTATGGGGGAAATTGCAGGTAAGTAGAGTTTAACGTCTGTAGATTGCACTAAACCAAATGAAACGAATATATATTTTTTGTAATAGAGATAGTCAACTGGGATTTTTTTTTTTTTTTTTGTGTATGTAGGAACCTCGCCTCCCCCCCCTGGGGGGGGAAGTCCCCTCTCGAGGGGAGTAAATTTTCATGATGGGTATCTTTCAAAAGAGCTCGCCAATACCTTTAAAACGAATGCTTGAACCATCGATCTGCGATAATTTAAAACAAAGTTATCGATTTTTTTTTACTTTTAACAATTTTTTTTTTTTTTTTTTTTTTTAATATTGAGAATAAAATGGACTTTTTTTTTTTTTTTTTTTTTTAATATTTAGTGTTATACTACTTCTCTAATATGGAAATCGTCTGCATTATCATAAAAGATAATTTTTTTAAATAATAATTTTTTTTTTTTTTTTTTATATTGAGAATAAAATGGACTTTTTTTTTTTTTTTTTTTTTTTTAATATTTAGTGTTATACTACTTCTCTAATATGGAAATCGTCTGCATTATCATAAAAGATAATTTTTTTAAATAATAATTTTTATAAATTATTTTTTAATGACCGAATTAAATTCTATATAATTCTAGGTGCATTAATCAAACTGTTGGTTGAGGGGGGCTACCACCCCCCTCGCACAGAATTAATTATCATATAAAACTCTTCCGAAGCCTAATTTGAATTGTTTAACATAGGTTTACATAACATCGTTATCTTACCTCTTAATCTCCAACCTGTATGTATAGTAAGGGTAAGAGAAAGTCGTGTGATTGACACACCAGATCATTTTTCTTTCCTTCTTTCCAAACTAGTATGTTGTGTTTATTACAAAATATTCTTTTATATCATTTTTTGTTTAACATGCACAAAACAAATAAATCATAGCTTTTCACAGTGAAGATTTTTCATATACATTTTGGTGTAATTGAAACCAATAGAAGTTGAGATGTAGTCATGTGAAATTCCCTGATGGTGAGTAATAGCAGCGTTACCTGTAAGCCGATATTCATATTCATCCAAATTATTTCAGCATTCGTTTTCTTATATGAAATTTGGTTTTCTTATATGAAATTTATTCATATGTTTTCCTATATGAATTCATTTCTCATATGAAATTTAGTGTAATTATAAGCCTTAAAAGCTGAGATATAGCTTTACTGTACACGGGGAAAAGGGCAGCAAAGCAGTGCTACCTGTCGATCGATATACATATACCCCTAATAGAATCAACCTAATTTTTTATAATGACCATCTCACATATAAAGTTTGGTAGAATTATGCACAGTAAAATATTGATACTACCGTCTACTAAATAGAAGAAATCGTGGCAAACAATGCCATCTGCTGGACGTTTTTCACGGTGTAATTTAAAGCTTTTATGAAATTTCGTGTTTTAGTTCTTCAGCTGGAGTTGTCACAAAGGTTTTCTCACACACACAACCTTCATATATCATATATCAGGGGTGGCGCCAGCTAGGGGGTCGGGGAGGCACAGAGTCCCCCCCCTCCCCATCGGGGAGTCTGTGACCCCCCATCGGGGCATACTCCTAAAATCTCTCGGGGGGGGGGGAAGGAATGCGAAATTTTCAGTTTTTCTACTTTTTTTAGCAGCATTTTTCTTTCCTTTTACAAATTTGGAACATTCCAGTTTTTCCATTCTATATTCAATAGAAGAAAGTATTGAATTCATAAAAATTTTCAACTTCCAGTTTTCCATGAATATACACATTTTGAGAGGTCCAGAACACGTTTTGACCACGATATTTTTAGAAAACGTCTGTCTGTGGCACGATGATCTCCAAAACCACGAGGAGCGAGTACTAACAAATGGAATGGTACAAATATTAACAATAATATTATTAACAGTATTGCAGTTTTTGGTAAATACTCATATAATAAACTGTCTTTATGTAGTGCCCCCCTGTCCGGGAGGTGGTGTCCCCCCGTCGGGGAATTTCTGGTGCCACTACTGGTATATATATATACATATATATGTATATATATATATATCAAATTGTGTTCAAGAACTCTCAAAACTCGCGTATCCAATAACAGCTAGAAGTCGAAATTTTTTTCGAATCCAATACTTTATTTTGTTGAATATGGAAGAAATAAAAAAGCTGAAATGTGTGTTTGACATTCTTTGGCCCCGTTCTAAGTTATGTAAATTATTTCTCAAATATTTTTAGAATGTTATGAAAATGATATATGTTATTCAAGTTCTTCTTTTACTTCCATTACCCGACTACCGTAGCTAATAGAAGTATTGTATTCGGTCCAAAAATTCGACATCGAGTTTTCACCTGATTTACACGTTTCAAGGTCTCCCGAGTCCAAAAAAAAGTAGTTTTTAGCAGTTGGTCAGTGCACGCGTGTGTGTGTATGCACGTGGGGAATCTTCTGACTATCGTACCGCCGGAACTAATAAAGACAGAACTACGAAACTTCAAAATTGAGACAGGTCTGGTGTACAGATGAATTTTCCAAATTTTGGTGAAAATTGGAAAACTGGAAGTGGCATCGTAAGTCTGTATCTCAAAAACGGCTCAAACAATTTTTTTCAAAGTTACTATATAAACACTCTATTAGATGTCCTTTCGAGTGATATAGTTGATTAGTTTAGAAAAATTGTTAGACGTCCTGTATAAATAGCTCAGTTTCAGGTTTCGCAAGTGCGTTCCTTTAAAAACGGCTGTAAGGATTTTTTTTCAAACTCGTCATATTAACTCCCTTTTAAATATCCTTTTGTATGTAATTATTGTTTCCGGTCAATAATTGAGTATGCCAAGTTTTGGTAAAAGTTGGTATCTCAAAAACGGTTCTAACGATTTTCTTGAAAATTGTTACATAAATCCATTTTAGATATCCTTTCTCATGTATTACGTGGTTATTACAGGAAAATTAACAGCCAGCCTGCTTAGGTAGGTCAGTTTTAGATCTCGGAAATTAATGTTAAGAAAAAGAAATAAAAATCTCTGCCAATTTTTATTTTTATTTTATTTTTTACTCGCTATGTAAACTTTGTTTTGTATGTCTTTACACGTGTATCAAGTTTCTCTTACTTGAAAAATTTTAGGTTTCTACTTCGTTAGGAAAATTTTATGTTTTCTCATCACATTATCTCCAAAAAATGCATATTATACATGTAATAGTTGGTAATGAAAGTCGTGTGGTTGTGTCAAACCAGATTTTTTATTTTTATTTATTTATTTATTTATTTATATTATGTCTTACCCATATATATGGTAGAGAAAGTATTGTTTTTGGGTCAAATTTTCGAAATTAAATTTTTGTTATATTTACACGTTTTTTGGTTCCCTCAATCAGAAAAACATGTTTTTAGCAGTTGGTCTGTGTGTGTGTCCTGCCTGTGTACCTATTATCAGTATATCTCAAAAAAAAAAAAAAAAAAAAAAAAATCTAGTGTAAAACAAGCACACGACTTTCACTACACGCACTATTACACGTATTATATGCATTTTTTGGAGATCAGAAGACATAAAATTGACCATACGAAGTAGAAACCTAGAATTTTTCCGGTAAGAGAAGCTTAATACAGCCGTTTTTAAAGGAACGCACTTGCGAGACCAGAAATTGAGCCATTTATACAGGGCATCTATCAATTTTCCTGACCTAACCAACTATATCGTTCGAAAGCACTAATAGAGTGTTTATATAGCAACTTTGAAGAAAATCGTTGGAGCTGTTTTTGAGATACAGACTCACGGTCCCATTTCCGATTTCCGATGTCCCACTTCCGGTTTTCCAATTTTCACCAAAATTTGAAAAATTCGTCTGTACACTAGACCTGTCTCAGTTCTGAAATTTCTTCGTAGTTCTGTCTTTATTAGTTTCGGAGATATGACAGCCAGAAGATTACACACACACACATATACACACAATCGAATTTTTGGACCATATACAATACTTACATTACCTACGGTAGTCGGTAATGGAAGTAATAAATATAACAGCGGGAATTTAAGCTTTATTTTATTTTATTGCCATTTCGTGCATTCAAATAATCTTTGCTTTCCATTTTAAAATTGATATTAAAATATTGGTAACGTTAATTGCTTTTTCCTTGCCATTTTTGAAATACTTTTCAAAATTACAACTTTCGTAAATACTATTTCTTCTTTTGAATGCTTGGTTGAATTCCAAGTTTTACGCAGTGGATAACGTAATAATAATTGTTCGAAAATTTACTTTTTAAATTGCAAAATTGGCGATTGCTGAAAGTGAAATTGAACTTGAAAAAAAAAATTAAAACTTACAATTATATATATATAAGTTTTTATATAAGTAATTATATATATATATATAATTATATATATACATTATATCTAATTTCCAATATGTTGAATTTTGTTACAGTTCAATGTGCATGTATGGAAATTTTCTTAATTTTAAGACCGTAATTTGCAAAAGATCTACATATTATTCCCCTGTTCTTTAAAAACAGAAGATATGAATTGCACATTGCGCATTGGGTAATTAATGTATTTATGTATACATTTAACATTTTTTCTATTTTCTTAAGAAATACTGAATGAAATGTGCTCTAATTTTAAATACACAAAGAACATTTATAAGCTTACACTGACATTTTTCAGTAACGTTTAACAATAGCCACATATTAAACTAGTATGTTGTGCCCACCACATACTTTTCTTCTACATTTTCCTGTACAAACATTTACTCGGAAAAAATAATTTATTAAAATTATCTTCCATGATGAATGCCGACTATTTCCAATCTAGAGAAGTAGTATAAGGTCAGAATATCCAAAGAAAGTCAATTTTATTCTCTAGGTCTATTTGACATCTTAAAATAATGATTTCTTTTCCTTAAAAAAGAAAAAAAATCGATTATTTTAATTTAAATTATCTCAGATTGATGGTTCAACCATTCGTTTTAAAGGTATTGACGAGCTCTTTTGAAAGATACCAATAATGAAAATTTGCCCCTCTCGGGAAGAATCCTCCCCCCCCCCCCCAATGGGGAAACGGTGCAATTATGTATACGAATTTTTTTTCCAAATTGACTATCATTATTATAAAAAATTCTTTCTAATTTAGTAATTATTATTAGTATTAAAATTTTGCGTATAGACGAAACATTGGAATTTGAACAAATAAACAAATGGACTGAATTTAAATAACCAATTTTTTGCTTTGCACAATAAGAGGAAGTTAATAGATTTTAGAGGTAAAAATTACTAAATGAAAAAAAATCAGAATAAAATCAGATGAACAGGAGTTCTAGAAATAAATGAATGAAAAGATAACAATGGAATGAAAACAAAAAAGAAAGTATTTCTTTCCCTAGCTTCATGAATAAAACGGTTTATTATTTGAGTTAACGATTTTTCTTTTTTTTTTTTTTTTCTCTTCCCACCACTACCTTTGGTCATAAGAAGAAACTGTCTCACCTGAATGCTTATTCAGGCACGAAGCGGAAAGAAAACTAGTATGTTGTGGCCACCACAAAACTTTTTTCTATATTTTTTTATACAACTTCACGTAGCGCAAATTATTTATTAAAATTATCATTTATCAAAATTATTTATAGATATGCAGATGATTATGCTCTGATTAATGCAGATGACTTTCAGTTCAGAGAAATGTAGCACTGAATGTCGAAGGAGAGTTATTTTTGTGAGCTATAGACGACATATGAAAAAATGCTCTCTTTTCAGGAATTTTTCTGTTAAAAATGAAGAAAAGAAAAGAAAAGAAAAAGAAAGAAAGGAAAAGAAAACGATAACTTTGTTTCAAATTATCACATATCTATGGTTCAACAATTCGTTTTAAAGATATTGACGAGTTCTTTTTAAGGATACCTATACTGAAAATCCACACCCTCCAGATAAGGTACTTCTCCATTTCGGGGGGTGGGAAGTATCTCCACCCTGATTTTTCCCCCCTAGTTGAATATTACTGTCATGAATGTAGATATAAATATATATATTTAAATTTAATAATGGTTCGTTAAAAATAAGCCTCACTATGCACATTTATACGAAAAATCTACTTCCATTAAAAATTATGAAAAATCAGAATGCCAGCACCTCTTGGTGAGTGATTTACACCAAAAATTGCTAGGCACTGATTCGTTGCAAGATGCAACATAATATCAATTATTTGTATGAAATTTTGTACATTAGTTATTTAGCTAGAGTTGTCACAAATTTTTTGTTGCACACACACGTTACATAGCCAGATAGACATTTTCTAAAATTGGCCAAATTGTGCTCAGGACATCTAAAAACGTGTATATCCACCAACAACCAGAGGTTGAAAAATTTCATGAATCCAAAACTTTCTTTTTTATGTATAAAAAAGAAAGTGATAAATGGTAGCAAATATATTTCGCTTATAGGACTGACAATTATTTACAGCTATATATCGAAAACGTAATCTAATTCGATTATACTGAGAATGAATGTAATCTAAGTGATTTCTCAATGAGATACGAAGTAATAAACTAATCCTTATATATTATGCGGTCAATTACTTATGCCAAATGCAAAACCGAAACCAAATGCTGTGATATACAGGAAATAATGAATCTAAAAATAGTAATAATGATAATGATAATAATAATGCTGTAGCCATTAAAAAACTTATTTAAAAAAAAAAAAAAAAAACACAGAACTGGCGTTTAAAAGTAATAGGTACAAAACTTTCAATCAACACCATAAAGCGCAACAATTGCTTCGTGTCAAGCGAACACACAATCCTTCGTTACGTGAACAAAGTAGGCATGAGTGCTGCAAACAAATCGGCTGCAAGCAAACCTTCCGCGTTGCAGCCGCTTACGCTTCTAACTACGCCCCTGGAGCGTAATTTGCAGCACTCGTGAATACTTCGTTCGCCTAACGAAGGGTCGTGTCTTCCTTCGACCCGAAACAATTGTTGCGAGTTCTTGCCCTTTATGGTGTTCATTGAAAGTTTTGTACTTATTATCACACTCGCTATTGTAATGGTCAGTAATTTTGTAATTATATATGTATATATATATATATATATATATATATATATAATAGCGTCCCCTAGCGGTTAGCATGTACAAAAAACTTAATCAACGAAGATTCTTAGATTAAACATTTTATGTATGCAATTTGGGGCACTTTTCTTTTAACCAATAAAGCCTGAGATACAGTTACATAACAAATCTGGAGTGACTCCACTCGGTATTACGAACATTAAGTAATTAATGGTTGTTCAAATAAATTAAAATAAGACAAATCATTAAATAAACAAAAAAGAAAATTATAGTAGGGCGTTTTAGTATTTTCCCCCAAATAGTATGTTGTTTAATGGAACGTATGTATCGAAATTCTATTGCGCGTCCCTGTAAAAGACTTATTAATGGTAAGTCGCAATATCAAATACTTATCTGTTTCTTTTTCTATTATTATTATTATTATGTTTTAAATAATCTAAAATTACTAAAGAGAACTTTAAAAATTTTGAGCGTATCGATAGCAATGCATAAAAATTCTATTTTGTATTGTGGTTTAAAAAAAAAAGAAAGAAAGAAAAAAGAAAAGAAAAGAAAAAAAGGCTCTACACTTATGTAAACTTGTATGGTTCTTGCGAATATAACCCATAACATACTTATCAATTCTTATCTTAATCCAATGTAGAGCTTAGACGCTAGTGCATTTCAAATAATTTGAGTCAACTGGCTATAATGACACAGAATTTTTCTTTATGTCCATGTAAAAGAATTATATGGTCCACGCTCATCAAAATACATATAGTTCATGTGATAGTGACCTATAACATATGTATCAACTTTCAGCTCAATCGAATAAAGCTTTTAACTTTAACGCTACTGCGCTTCAAATAATTTGAGTCCAATGGTCATAATAAGAAAGAATTTTAAGTTGTGTTCCTGTAAAAACTATAAGTGCTAGATTTACCAAAATTTATACAATTAGGGCAATGGTAACATATAACATATATATAAACTTTCAGCTCAATCGAATGAGGCATTTAGACGCTATCGCACCTTAAACAATTTCAGCCCATAGGCCATCATGATAAAGAATTTTTCTTTGTGTCCCTATAAAATAACTATAACTGCTAGATTCACCAAAATTTGTACAGTTCGTGCTACGGTGACCTATAACAAATGTACCAACTTTCAGTTTAATCGATCTAAGCAATTAGACGTTATCATGTTCCCTCATAAACATACAGTCGGCAGCAAAAGTACAAAAGTATCCGAGCACTAGCAAAAATTCCTATGTAAAAAAAAAAAAGTACACTTAATACTGTTTTGTTAAATAAATCCTAGTCGAATCGTGTTCTTAGACTGACTAAGAACAGGATTCGACAAGGATTTATTTAACAAAACTGTATTAAGTGTACTTTTTTTATATTAGGAATTTTTGCTAGTGCTCGGATACTTTTGCTGCCGACTGTACACACATGCACATATGCATACATACATCTCCATAAAAATAGCTAAAGTGAGCTCAGCAAATATACCTCGTTTACATTAGAGATCATTGCATAGTGAGCCCTAATAACACATATGATTTTGAAAAAAAAAAAAAATCTAAAAATATTTACGGGCGCTAGAGGCGGACAGGCGTCATAGATAGATAGAGGGACAGAGAGTATGATTCAGATCATAATTGCACTTAAATATTTTTAGATAGTGTTAAAAAATGTTAATAAAAATTAAACTGCAAATGCATTTGTAGCAATTTCCAATAATAAATTTTAATGTATCTGGATACTTTTTATATATTCTCGTAAATTTTAATGCTAATCATGTAACTATATTCTGTAAAAAGTTTTTTTTTTTTTTTTTTTTTTCTTTTGTGTGTGTGAATACAAATAATAAATGTCAAATGCATTATGAATTGTGCAAAATAAAGGTATTGAATATCTTTAAAATGAATGGTTGAACTATAGATCAGTGATAATTTAAAACAAAGTTATAGGTTTTTTTTTTTTTTTTTTTTTTTTTACGGAAAAAAAAAAACTTAGAAAAAATAATCGTATTTCTTTTGATATTGGCAAAAAATCGACTTTCTTTCGGAATTTAGTGATATAATTCTGTCAGATAAAACTCGTCTGCATTTATAATGGAAAATAATTTAATAAATAATTTGTATTCAATGAATTTTGTGTAAAATTATATAGAAGAAAGCCATGTGGTGGCCACATCATACTAGTTTTAAATTATCGTAGATCGATGGTTCAACCATTCATTTTAAAGGTATTGGCGAGCTCTTTTGAAAGATACTCATCATGAAAATTTATTCCCCTCGAGAGGGGTGACTTTTCCCGGGGGGGGGGGGGGGAGGAGGCGATTCTCCTACATATACAAAAAAATTTTCTCAGTTGACTATCTCTATTATAAATAATTCTTGTAAGTTTCATAATGATTATCAAAAAATAATTCTCTTTATGCACATTTATACAAAACTTTGTCCTATACCACTATGTCAAAAATTTAGAAAACGCGAGATGGCAACGTAACCTGTCAGAAAATGTTTACCAAAAGTTGATAGGCACTAATTTATGTCAAGGTGTGACTACATAACAATTTGAATGAAATTCTGTGCAGTAGTTCCTGAGATACAGTTGTCACAAAATTTTGTCTCTCACACACAGACAGACAGACATTTTCTAAAAATGGTCAAATCGTGTTCTACAACTCTCAAAATGTGTACATCCATCAAACACCCGAGGTCGAAAATCTCTACGAATCCAATACTTTCTTCTATTGAATATAGAAGAAAGTAATAAAATTATACGCTCAGGCAAAATAATGACTCCTAAGAGAGGTAACCAATCTCTCTATACATAGTAAATGGCTAAGAGAGTTTTCTTCCTGTTTGTCTGTGTGTTGACGCAAGTTGATTGGTTAAGAGAGATTTTCTTCTGTTTGTCTGACGCAAGTTGCCACTAGCTTTTCATACTTTAGTTAATTTAAAAAATTGGCACCAGCTTTTCATAATTTAGTTAATTTAAAAAAGTTTAATTGTCCGATAGATAAGTTAATTAAACCGACGGATTCAGAAAAAAAGCCTCTTTCATTTGGTACCTTATTCGTAACGAAATTTTGATTAGATTTTTTAAAATTAATTAAAATGTGAAAATAATAACCTGGTAAAAGCTATAAAAATGGACACAATTAAAACTTTAAATGTCCATTCATTTAAAGTTTTAATTGTTTCAAAAAAAAAAAAAAAAAAAAAATAATAATAATAATAATATTTTTTTTCCCAACATAAAATGAAATATGCTTTCACGCGAAAAAAAAAAAATATTAAATACTCAATTTTAGATTTTTTTTTTCTCCCTTTTGTTTAAATAGTATGTTTTTGGCACGGATGAATCGCGCTTGGCATGAAAGCTAATTCAGCATTACATTAAAGAGCTTTACTTATTGATAATCCTGGGTAATTTTTAAAATTTTGATGCTGAAATAGATGGGACATTTTTCGCCAAAGACTCTACTTTCGTAAAAGCCGCTCTAAGCCAAGTAGCGCATAAAAAATTATAAATAAATTATGAAATATTGAAAAACAGAAAAGAAAGAAAAGGAAAGGAAAGTAAAGGAAAACGAAAAGAAAACAAACAAACAAACAAACAAAATAAATAATAATAATAATAATAGTAATAATAATAATAATAACATAAATTATGTATTTTTGTCTAAAGTGACGATAAAAATTCAAAAGTCGCCAAGGGGAGCTACATTAAGGCTGTACCATGATCAGGTTTACATATTTCATTATTTATTTTTCGATATACCAACTACTATTAACTAACTCAACTCCTATTATAACCACAAAAATTAATTGTCTCATGCGATAGACATAGCCGATCATAGCACATTGTAATATTATAGTTGGTGTGAAATTGTTGTCATTTTATGATTGATCCAATAAATCAAATAAATATGGAAAATAACGTGAAAGAAAATATTATGTACACCACGCATAGTGTTGTTCATATGTAACTGGGATTCAAATATAAAATGGCTTACTTCAATTTTTTCGATACTGTCCGTTTGAAACTGTCATCTGATAAGCACCCAAATGGAAGCCCACTGGTAAGCTATTGCCACGGGTAATAGGGACAGACACCCGAGAGTCTGCGAATGAGTGGGTCGCTGCCGAAGGCAGCGGGGAACCAAATGGGCTTTAAAGCAATTTCATGATTTCTTTAAATTTTATTTTTGTTTGTAAAGCGATATAGAAAAGAGTTTCCTTTACATATAGTGACCAGCGAAGCGAGAAAAGCCTTTCGTTGATTCACTACCTTCATTGATTTCATGAATTAAAAAATGGTTTCGTTAACAAACTTTGATCTATTTGCAGGCAGGCAGCATCAGGCCGAGTTTTGTACATTTCGAGTTTGATTTTGAAATTTTTCCCGCATTCAGAATTCGGTTCGTTCCCGAACCGGGGCTTTGCTAGTTGGTAATGATCCTTTAAAAGCCGACAATGGACTTTAACAATGTCGGAATTGGATTAACAATTCGATATTTTAATTTCATTAAAATATGAAACTACTAACATGACTGTAGTATTATATGGCAAAATGAAATTTTCAGTTCCCACCATTTTATGCTGAGTTATAAAACGGTTTATATTTGTTTAAAAAAAAAAAAAAAGAATGTGTTGCAAAATGAAAACTCTAAACATTATGTTTTCGAAACTAATTTTTGCGAAGTTGCGTTAAGTTTGTAATGTTCTAGGGGTCTTGCTGAATCTTCGTAAAATTTGATTTATTTTATATATTTTAGCAGAAAACGTAATTACATTTTTCCAATTTTTTCTCTTTAAAACTTTAAAACTTTGAAGTAAATAATAATAATAATAATAATAATAATAATAATAATGAAAGCTTTTTCGGAAAAAAAAAAAAAAAAAAAAAAAAGCGGTTTGATTCATCCATTCATTTATTTATTTATTTTTCATATATGATTGTAATAAATAAATAAATAAGTATAATAAAATAAAAAATAAAAAAAAATTATACAGACACGACATTATTTCATTATTTAAAACATGAAAATCTGACATTGACAGATTTTAATTTAGTGCCAGAGGCCTACTGCTAAACTTGTTAATATCGACAAATTCTTCTTTAGTTAATTCGTGACGATCTAAATTCCATGATAAAGTTTTCATTAAATCAAACCAATGTGTTTCAGCTGCAGATATTGTAACAAATAACGTTGGAAGTCCAAACTGTCTTATAGCCGCAAAACAACGTTTTTTCTTTTTTTCCCAATGAGGGGGAGGTGTGCCTTGGGGGGGACTCATGTCAAAGTTGTGCCTTGGGGGGGGACTCATGTCAAAGTTGTACCTTGGGGGGGGACTCATGTCAAAGTTGGGCCTTGGGGGGACTCATGTCAAAGTTGGGCCTTGGGGGGACTCATGTCAAAGTTGTACCTTGGGGGGGACTCATGTCAAAGTTAGGCCTGGGAGGGGACGACTCATGTCAAATTTGTACCTTGGGGGGGGACTCATGTCAAAGTTGGGCCTTGTGGGGACTCATGTCAAAGTTGTACCTTGGGGGGGGGGGGACTCATGTCAAAGTTGGGCCTTGGGGGGACTCATGTCAAAGTTGTACCTTGGGGGGGACTCATGTCAAAGTTGGGCCTGGGGGGGGACTCATGTCAAAGTTTTGCCTTGGGGGGACTTCATTCAATAAATCCCCATTCAATAAACCGACTGAAATAGGCCCTTAGCACTATTAAGAGTGTATTATAAAAATTCGACAACGCTGTACCGACTGAAATAGGGGTACCTTGGGGGGACTCATGTCAAAGTTGGGCCTGGGGGGGACTCATGTCAAAGTTGGGCCTTGGGGGGACTTCATTCAATAAATCCCCATTCAATAAACCGACTGAAATAGGCCCTTAGCACTATTAAGAGTGTATTATAAAAATTCGACAACGCTGTACCGACTGAAATAGGGGTACCTTGGGGGGGACTCATGTCAAAGTTGGGCCTGGGGGGGACTCATGTCAAAGTGTTGCCTTGGGGGGACTTCATTCAATAAATCCCCATTCAATAAACCGACTGAAATAGGCCCTTAGCACTATTAAGAGTGTATTATAAAAATTCGACAACGCTGTACCGACTGAAATAGGGGTACCTTGGGGGGACTCATGTCAAATTTGTACCTTGGGGGGGGACTCATGTCAAAGTTGGGCCTTGTGGGGACTCATGTCAAAGTTGTACCTTGGGGGGGGGGACTCATGTCAAAGTTGGGCCTTGGGGGGACTCATGTCAAAGTTGTACCTTGGGGGGGACTCATGTCAAAGTTGGGCCTGGGGGGGGACTCATGTCAAAGTTTTGCCTTGGGGGGACTTCATTCAATAAATCCCCATTCAATAAACCGACTGAAATAGGCCCTTAGCACTATTAAGAGTGTATTATAAAAATTCGACAACGCTGTACCGACTGAAATAGGGGTACCTTGGGGGGACTCATGTCAAAGTTGGGCCTGGGGGGGGACTCATGTCAATGTTGGGCCTTGGGGGGACTTCATTCAATAAATCCCCATTCAATAAACCGACTGAAATAGGCCCTTAGCACTATTAAGAGTGTATTATAAAAATTCGACAACGCTGTACCGACTGAAATAGGGGTACCTTGGGGGGACTCATGTCAAAGTTGGGCCTGGGGGGGATCCATGTCAAAGTTGGGCCTTGGGGGGACTTCATTCAATAAATCCCCATTCAATAAACCGACTGAAATAGGCCCTTAGCACTATTAAGAGTGTATTATAAAAATTCGACAACGCTGTACCGACTGAAATAGGGGTACCTTGGGTGGGACTCATGTCAAAGTTGGGCCTGGGGGGGACTCATGTCAAAGTGTTGCCTTGGGGGGACTTCATTCAATAAATCCCCATTCAATAAACCGACTGAAATAGGCTCTTAGCACTATTAAGAGTGACGTATAAAAATTCGACAACGCTGGGCCTTGGGGGGACTCATGTCAAAGTTGTACCTTGGGGGGGGGGGGGGACTCATGTCAAAGTTGGGCCTGGGGGGGACTCATGTCAAAGTTGTGCCTTGGGGGGACTTCATTCAATAAATCCCCATTCAATAAACCGACTGAAATAGGCCTCTAGCACTAATTAAGAGTGTATTATAAAAATTCGACAACTGTACCGACTGAAATAGGCTCTAGCACTAATAAAATAAAAAACCTCAATCAATTTTTGTTAAAATCACCTGAAGCTAACGATTAATTAATAATGTTTATTAATATCTTAAATAATTATAATGCGAATGTTATATTTAACATGGTATTTCTCTTCTACAAATAACAAAACTGTAACTTTTTGAAGTTATAAATTATAACTACAGATTTTTTTTTTTTTTTTAAATCCACTGTCGTCTCAATGGAGAGTAAGCGACGAGGCTATTCAAACCCATGTTAACCTATGGATAAAATTGCCCCATTATTATCATTATATAGTACATACTTCTAAATTCCGTTTAACCATTCAGAAGAATCATGACTGTTAAATCATCTCTTGTTCTTCGAAAACTGATTTTTTAAATTCTTAATATTTCATTTTGAAGCTGCAAAATGCGAAATTTTACTAAGTGAAATTTTTACTTTCCGAACACTATAGTGAAGAAAGTATTGTAATCATGTCAAAAATCAGAATTTTAGATTTTGATGTTTCTATACGTTTCGAGGTCCCCTGAGTCCGTTTCCACTATTTTTGCGATGATGTATGTATGTGCGTGTGTATGTATGTGTGTATGTCTGTGAGTGAACACGCTAGCGTCTAAACGCTTTGTTCGAATAAGCTGAAAGTTGGTACGTATATTATAAGTCACCATAGTACGAACTCTATTGATTTTGGTGAATCTAGCACTTATAGTTTTTTTTACAGGGATACCAGGAAAAATTCTTTATCATTATGGCCTATGGGGCCAAATTTTTAAAGGTGCGATAGCGTGTAAACGCTTTATTAATCTGAGCAAAAAAATTGTACACATGTTATAGGTCACAGTTGCACCAACTGTATAGATTTTGGTGAATTTAGCACTTACAGTTTTTTTACAGGGACACAAAAAAAAATTCTTTATATCATTATGACCTATGGGACCAAATTTTTAAAAGTGCGATAGCATCTAAACGCTTTATTCAATTGAACTGAAAATTTATATGAATGTTATAAATCACTGTTGCACTAACTATAAGCATTTTGGTGAATCTAGCATTTATAGGTTTTTACAGGGACACAACGAAAAATTCTTTATCATTATGATCTTATAGGCTCAAAGTTCAGTAGCGTTAAAAAAACATCGTGTAATATATGGAGAAAAATACTCAAACACTGTATTATGTTTTTATCTCTTTTGTTTGTTTAACAACTCCTCTTTCTTTACTTTATCTACAAAACTGTTAATTACTCAGTGTTCGGAAAGTCGAGTGGAGTCACTCCAGATTTTTTTATTTTATAGCTTCAAAAGAAATAAGAAAGAAACCATTTTTTTTTTTTTTTTGGAAAAAGAGGCATAATCATTGGTCATGAATTTTCTGAATATGAAAGCGCAATTAAGAAATGTATATCTTCTAATGAATAATAATGGGGCAAATTTCCTCATAAGTTAACATGATGTTTGATTAACCTTTAGGTTCACTGGTATAGACAGCCTTCAGGAAAGACTGGCTCCGAAGGGAGGTGACCCTTAAAAAAATGGTGGATCTTTTGAGAGGTTTCACTCTATTTTATTTATTACCATGTTATGTTACTCGGTTTTGTTGAAGCAGATATAGTTTTAGGAAAGAGTCGGAATGCTAAAAATAGTTATCAGTAGTGAAGCGTTAAAAACAGACAGCTTTACTCGCAAACTTCCTTAAGGGAAGTTATATTTAATCAAGGCTTTAGATTAAAATCAGATTCACGTTCATAAAATCTTTCATAAAATTCCTTACATTTGGAGTGCTTGTTTGATATGTATTTGTCTTTTATCAAGCACTTCTTTACATATAATCGCAAAATGCATCGAGGTTCAGGCAATGGGCAATTGGCTACGATAAAATGCATCGACAAACTGGTCTTATACAGTGAAGAATAAAAAATCTGGAGTGACTCCACTCGACTTTCCAAGCATTAAGTAATTAACGATCGTATGAATAAATTAATGTAAGACAAGACGTTAAATAAACAAAAGTGAAATTTATAATAGAGTGTTTCAGTATTTTTTTTTTTTCCATTGTTTAATTTTACGCTATCGCACTTCAAATAATTTGAGCTTGTAATTCATAGTGATAAAGAATTTTTCGTTCTGTCCCTGTAAGTCTATACAATTTGGGCGACAGTAACCTATAACATGAGTATAAATTTTCAGTTTAATCGAATAAGGCATTTAGACGCTATCGCGCTTTAAAACATTTAGGCCCATAGCTGTAATAATCTATATAATATTTCTCTAACGTGGACCAGTTTCAATTATTTTTTGTCGAAACGATACGATAGTGGTGTAATTAATAAAATACGCAAGGATAAAAAATAATATTTATACATGGACAATATTTAAGCACGCGGACTTAGCTCAATGAACTAATAAGAAAAAATGACAACATTTCTCTGATGAGATTATTTTACGGGAAAATGTATTTTACCTTGTTTTTATTAACTTCGATTCTTGTTTGTTTGTTTGTCCGGTACAAATATTGCAATCCATTTTTAACTAACTTCTCTTCTAGCTAGACATTTGAAACTTTCACAGCTCAGAAACCGGTGACAACACAATACTTCGAAGTCAGATTTTCGAATTTTTTATTAGTTTTCTTTTAATTAATTAAAATATGAAAATAATAACCTCCTAATAGCATATAAATAGCCATTAAAATATTAGCTATAATTTAATAGTTGCCAAAAAATATTAACGAGTTCATTTTCTTCCGACATAAAAATAAATACATTTAGTTAAATGTGAACGTTAAAAAATTGTAAAAAGTTAAATTATGCATTTTAAAAAAATAGACGCCATTATCACTTTAAAAATTTTATTTGCTGTAAGATTGATAAAATTTTAATTTTAAATTTCAAAACTGCAGAAAAAAAATCTCTAACTTCCATTTTCGAATGTAAACATAAACATTCCATTTCAAAGGGTTATATTTACACAATAAATATCCAACTAATATACTAATTAAAAGGAAAATAATAAATATTCTATCATAATTTGAAGTCACATTTGTTTTCAAATGTCTAAATAAAGTGTCTGATATAAAATATTAATATACTGCAGCGAAATATTTGATATCTGTCGTTCTCGGCAGAAGAAAAAAAAAAAAAAAATCGCCAAATTATTTGGCGAGCATATTTAGTTCCTTTCAATTTTTATTGAAAGTTTTTTTTTTTTTTTTTTCCTTGATGTAGCCGTCTTTCACAACCTTAATTTAGACGTTTTTTCAATTTACATTGCCCATTTATCTGTAACGGGTAAAGAAATAAAGCGCGTTTCAACCGTTTTGGGTCACCCTGTATACCAATTTGCAACGTTCTATATTAAATTGTTTTTGAGCTATGCAAGATACACACATACGTACAGTTGGGGGAAAAAAACCAACACCCGCTGTAATTTCGTTATTAATTGACGCAGGAACATCTAATAGACATAATTCAACAGGAAATTAAATGCACTTTCTGAAAACGTTGTCGAATTTTGAATTAGGGGTTATCTACATATTAAAATGAGCACCAACATTGATTTTTTTTTTTTTTTTTTTTTTTCCAATAGCAACATCCGATTTTTACTTCATAACCGATTTTCTGAGAGTCTGGCAGTGTGGAAAAGTATACTCTTTGTATACTTTATGTTTAGTATTCATAGAGTTATAATCAAAAATGTGTTCGGAGGTTATCTGTAAATGTAGAAAAATAAAATTAAGATCCTACAAGAATTAGACAAAATTTTACTGTTTCACACCGGAAATGTTTCGAGAAAAAAAAGTTATAAAAATTAATAAAAAGTTAACATCTTTATAGTACCTTAATTATTCTGAGTTCAGTTTTTGAGTTATGTATCTACTTCAGTACTTTTTTTTAGATAATTTTAGGTATATTTAAATACATTACACTTACGATTGGTCAGATAATACTCTTTGAAACTAGTTGGCATAGGTGGACTCTGCCCAGTTCCCCATTATATATATATATATATATATATATATATATATATATATATATATATATATATATATATATATATTCATAAATTTCTAGAACAGGACATTCTCTTAACATAGTTATCATGTTAAGAGAAATGAATTTGAAAATACGCTTGACACAGTGACAGAATGAAATCCCCGCCTAATAGACTATCCACCGTTCCCTTCGATATATTTATCTTATTCTAATCTATTAATTTATTTTATTAGAGTAAATTTCGTAGTTTAGTTTTCATACTACTATTTCCAATGCAACAATCCTCAAAATGCATATTTATATGGAAATTTTTCAGTTTTGTTATGTTGATAAAATCTTAAATAACGAATAGCTTACGAAATTTTCCTATTAGAATATTTGTAATCAGTCATGTTCATACAAGTATCATAAATGTTATTCTGCAGTTGTCTGATATATTTATGATCCTGAAAATGGCCGTAAATTTCAAATAACTTACGAATTTCTTAAAATTCATACTCTATGGTATTCATGCCAGTATCCTATATAATATTTCAAAAGTGGTCTGACACCTTTACGATGAAAATATCCCTCAAGATTGACGCTTGTGTGAAATTTTGCCCTATTCTGCCATGTTAAAAAATTCGTAAATTTCTAATAATTTATGAAATTTTTATATTGGAAAATTCATAGACAGTGATATTCATGCCAGTATCCTAAATAATATTTCAAAAGTAGTCTGACATCTTTACGATGAAAATATCCCTCAAAATTGACGTTTATGTGAAATTTTGCCCTATACTGCCATGTTAAGAAATTCGTAAATTTCCAATAATTTGCGAAATTTTCAAAGTAGCATATTTATAGTTACTAATGTTCATTCCGGCATCAAAACTGATATTTTAAAACTGGTCTGACATTTTTACAGTAAAAAGTTTCCATTTAATGCACGTTTAAGTGAAATTTTGTCCTATTCTCCCATGTTAAGAAAATCGTAAATTTCTAATAACCTACGAAGTTTTTTTATTCGAATGTTGTAAATGAATAGGGTTCTTCCAGTACCGAAAGTAATATTTTAAAACTGATCTGACCTCTCTGCGATCATTTGTTCGTGAGATATCGTGTAAACAGACTAACAAACTAACGGACTAACACACTAACAAACTAACAGACACCCTACAGACGGACATCATACAAATTTTGTCATTTTCGGATTCCTCACACCTGAAAACGTGTAAAAAAGTCAAAAAACCGAGGTCGAAAATTTTCACGATTACCCAAGTTCCCCATACCTATAGTATGATGGGGAACTAAAAATTATATCGATCAAGTTATTTTTTGTGAAGATATATTAATAAAAGTTTAAAATATGAATTTAACATTAGCACCTTCAAACTTTGAACGCTTATAACTCTTTGAAAAAATAAGTAAAATGTACAACCAATATACTTTTTTGCGTTGTCGCGATCCCAGGAATTCAAATAAAAAATGGAGCATTACTATTGAAAAATAATCTGGTGTATCACTCACACGACTTTCTCTTACCCTGAAATTTAATACTATAAATACAGGTTGCAGATTAATAGGTAAGATAACGAGTACTGAAATGTAAACCTATGTTAAACAATTCATATTAGGCTTCTGAAGAGTTTTATATGATAATTAGTTCTGTGTGAGGGGGCTACCGCCCCCCTCAACCCCCCGTTTCATTAATGCACCTACATTTATATAGAATTTAATTCGGTTATTAAAAAATATTTCTCTTTTTAAAAAATAATTTATTAAAATTATTATTTAAAAAAGTTATCTTTTATGATAAGGCAGACGATTTCCATATTAGAGAAGTAGTTTAACACCAAATATCCAAAAAAAGTCCATTTTATTCTCAATATTAAAAAAAAAAAAAAAAAAAAAAAAAAAAGTACGATTTTTTTTCAAAGTTTTTTTTTTTTCGTTAAAAGTAAAAAAAAAAAAAATCGATAACTTTGTTTTAAATTATCGCAGATCGATGGTTCGAGCATTCGTTTTAAAGGTATTGGCGAGCTCTTTTGAAAGATACCCATCATGAAAATTTACTCCCCTCGAGGGGGGGGGGAGGTGAGGCTCCTACATACACAAAAAAATTTTCCCAGTTAACTGTCTCTATTACAAAATATATATATTTGTTTCATTTGGTTTAGTGCAGTCTATAGACGTTAAACTCTATTTTCCTGCAATTTCCCCCATAGACGTAATGTATTAGAATTATCTTGATTGTCCCTGTACACGAACCATTTGCTTGATCTTAACGAAAAGCTTACTGTAGCATCCCTATATAATACACATTTATAATTCCAAGTTTGAACTTTCTGCCATAATTTGTTTTTGAGATATGCTGATAACAGACAGACACACACACAGACACACAGACCATTTGCTAAAAACATGATTTTCGTATTCAGGGGACCTCAAAACGTGTAAATATAACAAAATCTCGCGTTCGAAAATTTGAGCCAAAAACAATACTTTCTTTACCTTATGGGTAAGAGAAAGTAAAAAAAAAAAAAAAATGCGCGTTTTAATATGTAGACGACCCCCAAATCAAAATTTCACTTAATTTTCTGAAACTACTCACAATTCGCCGTCGAATGATACCTATTACATTTTTGTGCATCGATTAGCAACGAAATTACGTCGAGTGTTGCGTTTTTTTTTTTTTTTTTTTTTTCCGCCTGTACGTCATGAAAAATCGAGAGAAGTCAAGAAAATCTAAGACGTCATGAAAAATCGTGTAAAATCGTAGATATCTCTAAAATGGAAGCTCATGTCAAGACCAATTTTGGAGGTGTAAGACGACCATACATGAGAGACCTAAATATAAATTCTCAACATTTTACGATCATTTGTTTCTGAGCTATGCGAGATACAAAATTAATTTCACAAATCGGGATAACAATACTTCCTTATACTTTGTATAAGGAAGTAAACATCGAACTAAATTTAAAGTTTAATAATTCAAAATATTTTCATTCGCAGAATAGCAAAACTCGGTAGTTTTTTAAGGAGGGGGGAGGGAACAATTGATTCTTTCTGGGGTGCACCTTTCCCGCACAGAAACACCATCGGCGATATCGGCCGATCGCCGATTTTTAGCAGAAACAACTTTTAAGTTGACATACTTAGAAATATATTAAAAACATTATCTCCATCGTATTTCAGAGTTGTTGAGTGTTTATGTCCTACTAAATTATACTGCAGATTAATATTTATCGCGAGTGGTGATAAAATGAATTTTGATAAGCTTCCGATTATGAATCGACTTTTTCTCATAAGTGAATCACCAATCACTTGTGTATAAATAAACATTGCAGTTTTAAAAGAACATCAAAGTATAACTTATAAAGGCAGTTACATCATACAATGCATGTGCGTGGATATTTTTAAATTCGAAGATTTTTTTCTCGAATTTTTGATAGATTAGTTTTATCACTGATAATTAGCAAAAGAGAAAAGAAAAAAATACTTCATGTTTCAATAGAAAATAAAGGAAGAAATGCATACAAGATTGTATAAGAAAGAAAAACTGCCTATTATGCCGTATCGTATTTCAAGCGGTTATGGATTTCAAAGCACTTTAGAGTAAGGTGACCATATTTTTAAACACTGATTTGAAGACAAATTAATATTTGTCTCCGAATAGAAGTAAATTTCGAGGACATTGAAAACTTTATTTGGGGACTTTTTCGAGGCCATAACAGCAATACCTATATGCATTATTAATAAAACGAACTCTGGTTTATACATTACAAAATGCTTTTAAACACTTTTCTGTGAAAAATTGCTGAGCCTAAGGTATGCTTATGCAAACTAAACTATCCCAGCATAATTAAAATAAGTAACGCTAATAAGTCTACAGAACCCATTTACACTTAATTATGATGATAGGAGAGAACACAAAATAACGGCACGTCATCTTAATCTTCAGAATCCCCACTCCCAGAAATGCAGGGTAGAGCACCGGCCTCGTAATTGGAAGATTGCGGGTTCGGTACTCGAGCCGGCCAAAGACCGTCGTGTACACTAATGGTGGCTGGTGCACGTAAAATCTGTCGTGGCCGCAAAGTCCTCCATGTTCCCATCAAAAATTATACCTCTGGGGGTCACTGAAGCGGGAGAGCCATCCCTTCCGTGGAGGATCAAAATTGTGATGGCATGTCTCCGGACCACCTCTAGGGGTGTGTCCCAGACCGTCGCCAATTGCTCATCTGCGCAGCATTAGTGCGACGTAAAACACAACCACCAACCCAGAAATGCAGAAATTATTTCCAATTATATAACCATGAGAAGTCATTTCTTTTTCTCTCCTATAAATGTATCAATGCAATTTGTGGTGGTCATATAATTGCCATTTTTGTCAAAATTTCATTAAACAAATTTTATTTTTCACTTCACATAAATTGGGCAAGATAGAATTTATATGCTGACAAGCAGTGTATGATTCTTTCTCTGCTCATGAAATATGACGGTGTTCATTTCAGAGTTTTATTGATTTCCAAGATTATGCAAATACTTGTACATTAGACTGCGACTTTGAAAGAAATAGATACAAATATTTAAATTTGGGGACATTTAGTGTCCCCAAGTAGTCAAAGAATTTTCGGAGACAAAAAATAAAATAGGTCAAAATTCGAGGACAGTCCTCGAATTTCGAGGACGTATGATAATAAGTGATGCAATTTTGATATTTCCGTGTATTTTTTTTATATTCTTTTTTTCTTGTTTTATATACAGGATACCCATAAAATAAATTTCACTGTTTAGAGGCATCTACAGAAAAAATTAATAAACTGAAAAAAACCAGATTTCATCTACAGTTTATGGAAGACATAGGGATATGATTTCTGCAAAGAAAATATTCTGGCGTGACACTCACACGATTTTCCTTTACCCTGCATTGTAAGATTACAAAGATAAACTAAAGATTAAGGGGTAAGGTAATAAGTAAACCTGCTTAAAAAGAAGTTCAAAATAGGTATAGGAACAATTTGACACACAATTCTGCGTGATGGGGTACTACAGTGGTGGACATAATTATAAGACACCTATCTAATTTGACAAATAGCGAAAGAAAAGATTCAGAGCTTAAAAATGTTTTATCAAATACGTCAAAGCATAAATTTATTCTGTTATCATATATAATTATTTTATAATAATGATATTTTCATACAATTTAATGAAAAAACTTAAAAACATAATGGACAAAATTATAAAACACCAACCGTTTTTTCCAAATACAGTAGTCAACATAATTAGCAGACACTAATGGTTTAAAAGAAAATCCTCTAACATGGTTATTCAATATTTGGTGGAACCGCCGTTGTTTTTTATAACACGAAAGATGCGATTAGGCATCGAATCTTTCAATTCTAACAAAATATCGCAAGACAGTTTTTCCCAAGCACATTTTATAGCATTCTTTAGGTCTTCGACACATATAAACTGCCTCCCATTTCGGTAAACCGCACGAGCTAACATCCCCCACAAGTTTTCGATGGGATTTATGTCTGGGCAGCGAGAAGAACACCGGAGAACATTGATACTTTGCTCTGAAAGTCACTTTTTTGTTTCGTGTGATGCATGAATCGGCGCGTTATCGTGCTGGAAAGTGTAGTTTTCGCCACAAAGAAGTTTAAGTCTTTAAGAAGATTCTTATACTTTTCGGAACACATTCTTGAATGCACAAAAACAATATCCGTTTTCCCTTGAGCCGAAAAACCAGCCCAAACCATTATTCACCCATTTGGCGGCTCATTAGTACATGAGGAGACTTCCGTAAATCATGCCAATAATATTGAAACCCGTCAGGACCATCCAGGTTAAACTTTTTTTCATCAGAAAATAACACAGAGTATCATTTGGAGGTCCAGGCCATAGTTTGTTTAGCGAAGTTTAGACGCTCCATTTTGTGCCGGCTTAGAAGCGGAGGTTTTTTTCTTCAATTTTTTATATTTCACATAGGAAGCATTATGCAATACCCTGCGAATGGTTCTCCTTGAACAATGCAGTTTCAAAGCATTTTTAATGTCTGTAGTGGTCATCTTATTCTGTGTAGCGAGCGAAAGCATGTGGCGTCTGTCTCTCGAGGACAAAGCAAGGAGTACTTCCAGATCTTTTAATCACCGATCCATTAATTCCTCTTCTCAAAACATTTCTAATTGCACATCTAGAGCGTTTAATAACTTTTGAAATATCATTAATTGAAGCACCAGTTCCATTTAATCTCCAAATTTCGCGAATTTCACTTTCTTTTAATTCTGTACGTGGTGGCACCCAGAGCCCGATTATGGTCTACTGAGGCCCAAGGCCCAGAATTATTTTGGTGCCCCCCCCCCCCCTCCAAAAATTTAAGCAATTTTCTCAAAACAAATATCTTAATTTGTGCAGGAAGTTTGAATGTTGTTAACAAAATTAAAGTATCGTCTTCATGAGAAGTTAGTTTAAAATTATTATTATTTTTATTTATTTATTTATTTTTTTTTTTTTTTTTTTACAAAGAAATCTTAAATCAATATGATTATTTTTAGGTGGAATATGTTAATACTCCTTGAGGAAAAACTAAAATTATTGTTTAGACAGAAGTTCTATAAATACGTCAACATCAAAATGCTTTTATTTACCTCCTGGGCATCTATTCTCCGACCAGACTACAGTGGCGGACCCAGAACTTGACTTTTGGGGGGGGCTAAGATTTTTCAAAGTGTTATTCTAGACCAATAAAAAATTTACAATTGCAATATTCAATTGTGAATGTCAGTGTTTTTTTTTTTTGGGGGGGGGGGGGCTTCAGCCCCCTAGTCCCCTTAAATCCGCCCTGCCAGACTATACCTCAATTCCGACTGTGGCAGTCGTTATTTTGATCACGTGACATCACATTCCGACTTTTGATTTGAAGACTGTCGTTGTTTAAGGACGGTCGCTATGACAGTCGGATCGGAGAATAGATACCCTGGATTGAGTCTGGAATCTATCTATTCAAAAGTTTCACTTACAATATCACAATATTGGAAGATGTTTTATTTTATTTTAATTTCACCTCAGACTTTCTTTACTTTAATTAAAAAGTTAAGTACTATTTCAAGGGGAGAAGGGCCAGGTAGAGCTCTTAATATAATAATCACCCCAAAGGATAGTCTAAAGACATGCCATCACAATTTTCAACTTTTGCCTTAAGTACGGAGAGTTTTTAAAAATGTTGGATTTTGATTGATTAATCGCATTTTAAAGTTAGAAAATATAACTGGATACCAACTTGAGATTTAGTTTCAGTGGGTTCCACGCTGCGTTAGAACGTAGGTTAGAAAATTAGTGATGGTTTGGGATCCACTCCAAGGTGTAGTCCAGAAACATGATATACAATTTTGATCCTACACGAAGGGGATCAGATTCCAAGTAAAGATTATTACCATTAGCTAGATTTCAGTTAATTACTTTCTTCTATATTCAATAGAAGAAAGTATTGAATTCGTAAAAATTTTCGACCTCGGGTTTTTGATGGATTTACACGTTTTGAGAGCTGTAGAACACGATTTGACCATTTTTAGAAAATGTCTGTGTGTGTGTGTGTGTGTGTGTGTGTGTGTGTGTGTGTATGTGTGTGTGTGTGACAAAATTTTGTGGCAACTGTATCTCAGGAACTACTGCACAGAATTTCATACAAATTGGTATGTAGTTGCACCTTGACATAAATTAGTGCCTATCAACTTTTGGTAAAAATTGTCTTGCAGGTTGCGTTGCCATTCCGCTTTTTCTAAATTTTTAACATGGTGATATAGGACAAAATTTTGTATAAATGTGCATAAAGAGAATTATTTTTTAGTAATAATTATGAAATTTACAAGAATTATTTATAATAGTGATAGTCAACTGGGAAAAAAATTTTGTATGCGTAGGAGCCTCGCCAGGGAAGTCCCCCCTCGAGGGGAGTAAATTTTCAAGATGGGTATCATTCGAAAGGTCTCGTCAGTACCTTTAAAACGAATGGATGGAGTATAAATCTGTAATGATTTAAAACAAAGTTATAGATTTTCTTTTTACTTTTACCAAAAAAAAAACTTAGAAAAAAATCGTTTTTTTTTTTTTTGGACGAAATTTCACCAAACTTGGTATTAAGTTGGCCCCTGACATAAACTAGTGTTGATTAGATTTGGGGATCAATCGCTCAACAGGTGGCGCTGTGATCGTATTTTTTCTAAATTTTTAACGTGACAGTATAGGACAAAATTTCGTATAAATGTACATAATGAGAGTTATTCTTAACCTGTAATTGTAAAATTATTATGAATTATTGGTAATAGTCGTAGTTAATTAGGAAAAAAATTCTGTGCATGTGGGGGCATCGCTTCCTCCCTGGTAGGGAAATAGCTCTCGAAAGGGGTTAATTTTCAAGATGGGTATCTTTCGAAAGGTCTCGTGAATACCTTTAAAACGAATGGTTGAACTATAAACATGTGACAATTTAAAACAAAGTTATCGATTTTTTTTTTTTTTTTTTTACTTTTAACAAAAAAAAAAAAAAGAAAAAGAAAAAGGAAGGAAAACAATTTTTTTTTTTTTTTTTTTAACTGAGTGAGTTTGTATAGGAAAATATAGAAGAAAGTCTTGTGGTGGCCACAACATACTAGTTTTTTTTTTTTAAGGAAACCTTTGCAAAAAATAGCACTTTAAATTTTTAAGATTATTTTGGTGCCCCTAGATATAGGTGCCCTAGGCCGAGGCCTTGTTGGCCTGTGCGATAATCAGGCCCTGGTGGCACCGTTTGTAAATGCGTGAAGTTGGTTATCGTCTGCTTTAGTTAACTGCTGACGTTATCCGCGTTTGTAATGATCGATAGACGGCGCTTTGTGAACACTGCAGTTGTTAGTAAACATTAGCCACGTGTGTTCCAATAGTGTTCTTGTTATTCTACTTAATATTCGTACTATAATTTCTCCGCCATTACATTATGGAAAATTGATTGCTTTTGGAAAAAATACTTCAGTTTATTCAAAGTTCGATCGGAAGTAGATTTTTAACTGAAGTTGAACAAATATTAGTTTCAAATCATCTGATTAATTCTTTACTTCCATTAGCCGAAGCAACTGAAATTTTAAATTCGTCATTTGGAAGTAAATGGAAGCTCAATTCTGGATTTCTTGATGCTTTGGATTTACACTGTGGCACACAAAAGTATGTGTTATCTTTTTTACCGTATTTATTCATTTTTATTCAATAAATATATGTGAAACTAAACATCGGCTAGCAATGGCGGCTATATGGAATTCGAATTAAACCATGTTTATTGTAATTTCACCGTAGCCCACCAGAGGGCGAGCATTTCATTACAATCGCGGATAACAGCGTGCAGAAAATTTGCATATTGCACATTATTTTCGAAAAAAAAAAAGGGGGTGTTTTAATTGAAATGTTAGGGTGTCTTATAATTTTGTCCATGGTATTTTTAATTTTTTTTTTTATTAAACTCTATAAATATATCATTTCTGTCAAACAATTACGTGTGATAACAGAATAAATTTATGTTTTTGACGTATTTGATAAAACATTTTTAAGCTCTGAATCTTTTCTTTCACTATTTGTCAAATTAGATAGGTGTCTTATAATTATGTCCACCACTGTATATTCAAACCCCTGTTTGGATATATTACCTACATTTATAAATTCAAGGCTGTTATTAAATTTAAAAGATTATTAAACTTATCAATATATACTACTGGCCATTAAAATTGCTACACCAAGAAGGAATAATAATAACGGAATGAAATTTGTTGGACACATACATTATAATAGGAAGAACAATTGATTAAAATTTCAGGAAATTTGGAGTAATATGTACTGAGAAAACAGTACATAAAGCAGTGACCTCTGTGAGCAATAACAGCACTTATCTGCCTAGGCATAGAATCGGACAGCGATTGGATGACATGTACGGGTAGAGCAATTCATGAAGTGCTTCATCGATGAATTGTGGCATCGTGTTAAAACTTCATGAAGTGCTCTACCCGTACATGTCATCCAATGGCTGTTCGATTCTATGCCTAGGCAGATAAATGCTGTTATTGCTCACAGAGGTCACTGCTTTATGTACTGTTTTCTCAGTACATATTACTCCAAATTTCCTGAAATTTTAATCAATTGTTCTTCCTACCATAATGTATATGTCCAACAAATTTCATTCCGTTATTATTATTCCTTCTTGGTGTAGCAATTTTAATGGCCAGTAGTGTATATCAAACTTTTGAAGTAACAAACTCATATGAACTTCAAAATACAACATTTGAATTCCTGCAATTATGTATTATAAAATTACGCTGGTAACACGCATACTCAAAGATAAACCGTTAAAAACTTGATTTTAGTATTCAGGGAACCGCAAAACGCGTAATTATACAAGACACACACGCAGAAAATTTAACTTTAAAAATACGTTATTTACCGTATGAATATGAAAAATTATTTTTTCTTTTTGAACAGTTTTCTTGGACATGGTAAAACATAATAAAGCACTTCCATATATTACATTTAATAAAAAATAATGTTTTTTTTTTTTTTTTTTTTTTTTTTAATTATGTAGCCTTGTATGTCATCAATAAATTATGTACATAACATACTGTATGCTTAAATATAGTCCTATATTAATAACACACAACACAATCTGAAATGCACTTCCAGCAATTTCCAAACATAGTACACTATTTTCTTTTCTTTTTTTTTTTTTTTTTTTTGGGGGGGGGGGGGGTGTAATTTTGTAAACCAGTAGTGAATAATTTTCATACCATATTCTTCAGAAAACATGCTTTTATGCATATAAAAATATTTTTCCTTTCATTTGGTTTAGTGCAGCCTGTTGATATTAAACTGTACCTACTAAAAATTTCGTCTATTGACGTAATGTATTTAAATTCTCTTGTTTGGCCCTGTACACGAACTATGACAAAAGTTTAGCGTAGCATCCCTGTATGGTACAGATTGCAGATTTAGAATACCGAGATTGTACTTTCTGCTACTGTAGCCCTGTATGTCATCAATAAATAATGTATATAACATACTGTGTACTTAAATATAGTCCTACATTAATAACACACAGCACAATCTGAAATGCACTTCCAGCAATTTCCAGGCATAGTACACTATATTCTATTTTTTTTTTTTTTTTTTTTTTTTTTTGGGGGGGGGGGGGGGGTAACCCTGTAAACCAGTAGTGAATAATTTTCGTACCATATTCTTCAGAAAACATGCTTTTATGCATATAAAATATATTTTTCCTTTTATTTGGTTTAGTGCAGCCTGTAGATATTAAACTGTACCTATTAAAAATTACGTCTATTGACGTAATGTATTTAAATTCTCTTGTTTGGCCCTGTACACGAACTATGAAAAAAGTTTAGCGTAGCATCCCTGTATGGTACAGATTACAGATTTAGAATACCGAGTTTGTACTTTCTGCTACTATTTATTCTTGCGTTATGCTAAAACAGGCAAACAGAGACCAACCGCTATAAACCTAATTTTCGGATTCAAATGATCTCAAAAGGTGGAAATATTATAAAAACCCAAATCCTAAAATTTGACCCGAAAACAATAGTTTCTCTACTATACTATATATAGGCAAGAGAAAGTAAATGATTAATACCAAAAGTTGATGATAGGGGAGATTTTTTAATAAAATTTTTTTTGGCGTTATTTTCAAGTTCGCACTACTGAATTTGTACAATCGAAATAGATTAAACAACTTAGTATATAATAAGTATAAGTATAAAATTTTTAGGAATTCCGTCTATTAATTCGGGTAACACAGCACCCACAATATTTCAATTATGCGTAAACTGGCTCTTTTTAGAAATAATGAAAAAAAAAATTGCTTTCATTGATTATATGATTATAAAACTAATTTAAAATTCAGATCTGTCATATATAATTGAAAAAGTACACAGATTTTTTTACCATGAATGATCGCACGTAGTTGTAAACTTTTCAGAGTTATTTTATTTGGCTGAAATAATTTGACATTCGGCAGAAAATAGTTGAACAAACACCCTTAATTCCAAAAAGTCCAATAAAGACTGAACAAAAACAACAGCAGTGGGCAACATATTGAGTTGTGAGTCTGCTCTGTTTTTTAGGTTCCTTGTGTAAGAAAACAGAAAGTTATAATAACTTTTATATGCCCGCTATTTTCCATTTTATTCAAGAAGTGTTTTAGAAACTCTGACTTATTTGAAAGAACAATCAATTCAGATGTAAGGCGAAATATGCGCGGCTCCCAGTTTAATGACAAGCAGAACTGTTTATTCAGCAATCGTAATAAGGCTCTCTCGCGCGATTTCTGTTGAATGTAGATGTTGTACTGCTTCCTTCCAGTTAACATATAAAATTTATATTCTAGCAGGGCGTTATAAACGCTCTTACCAAAATATTATGCTATTAAATTAAATATGTAATTTTAGTCAAGAAAAGCAAATACATGCATAAAATAAAATAAAATTATCCCTCTAATTATTTAATATATACACGAGTGTAATAATGATGTGAATTTTACAAGTTTATTTACACATTGAATTAAGACGGTCAACACAGGAATGACTGGATGCAGTTCACCAGTGCTGAATGTCTTATTCAGGTAAGTGGAATCTTACCTGTTCATTATTATTGACATTATTTAATATAAATAAATTAATAAAGCGCTCTATGGTTAAGCCATTATATGTATATTAAAGAGAAGCGAAGATAACTTTATATTAAGTTTTATTTATGAGAGATTATGAGACTGATCCAGTCTCTTAAATAATCGTATAATATAGAGCGTAAAATATAATGAAATAAATATAACAGCACGGTGAACTTATATTGCAAAAAAAAAGAAAATATAATTAATTTGTATGTTATAAAATGAAGATAAACAATTCAATTAAGTATATATATATAAATAATATAGGTGTGAGTGATCAAATAGAAATCAGCATGTTTATATAAAATTTATATGCTTATAAGCAGACATAAAAAAAACTCATAACTGTTATTGATATACAATCAGTAAATTTACTCTAAATACTATTTGAACTTTTCCAAGAGTAAATATATATAGTAATGTAATAGTATATTTTGATAAAATAAAATTAAATAACAAAAATGGCAGCATAAAGAAAGGAAATCACACTTATTGAAAAACTTGATTCCAGTAATTACGATAGCTGGAAATTTAAGGTAGAGATGCTCCTCACGGAGGAGGATCTCTTCCAGGTTATTATAGAAGCGCCCCCAGAACCATTAACTGATGAATGGCGATCTAAAGATCGTAAAGCGCGAGCCATAATTAATTTATCTATAGAGGACACACAAATAGTGTATGTCAAACACCTGTCCACAGCCAGGGAAACATGGGATGCACTTACAAATATACATGAGAGGGCAAATCTAAGCAGCAAATTATTTTTGCTCAGAAAGTTATATTCCACCAAACTAGCAGAAAGGGGAAATCTAATAGAACACATAACTAGTATTTATAAGTTAAGGGACAAACTGTTAGTGATAGGAGGAGAAATAAATGAGCAGCACTTATCAGCGTTAATGCTGTGCTCGCTACCCCCTAGTTATGACACCCTGATCACGGCTATTGAAGCCAGAAATGACGATGAACTTACACCAGAGTACATTAAAAGCAAATTATACGATGAATATATTAAAAGAACAAAAAATCACCAAACAAAAGGTGAAAACGCGTATAAAACTCAAATTAAACGTAAAACACCACCAAGTAAACATTGTAGCTTTTGCGGAAAAAATTCACACACCCGAAACGAATGCTGGCACTTAAAAGCCAGGCCAAATCATAACCAAAGGAGTTATAATAATTTCCATAACAGCGGTAATAATCCCAGCAAGTGCAAAAACAAAAATAAAACACAACTCATAAAGGAAACAGAAAACAAAATAAAGAATCTTACGTTTATCATAGATAAAACTGAGCATAACTCTTGGATAGTAGACAGTGGGAGCAGCAGGCATATCTGCAACGACATATTGTGCTGGAGTGAAGGTTACAAACATTCCAAGAGGTCAGGGGTCGTGTGACCAGACAGAACGGAGCCACGAGAAGCTGTCTGAGCGACAGATGCTTTGTGTAAAAAAATTGTATATTTCTATGGAAGCGGTGACATCAATAGTTTCCGATTTCACGCATGGCTTTTGTTGCTACCGACGTTTCTCAGAGTTTCGGGTAGACCAAGATTGGCCGAAAATGATGTCACGGGTAGACTGATATCACGTTCAACGAATCAGTGCTTCGTGTGGGGTATTCCCCTCCCCCTTCGAAGGTGTGCTCGGAAGGAAGAGACTCAAAAAAGAGACAGAGAGACTTGGTGCTAAAAGTGTGTAGCATGTTTTTGAAGTATGCTCGGAGGCGAGCATTTTGTAATAATTTTTAATTTATTTGAATTTCAATTTTTTTATTAAGTTTTGAATAAAAATAGCAAAAAAATCATCCCTGGACTCATGCTTGCGTATTCCGTTCTTCGAGGTGTACTCCCAGAAATCACCACAGCTTTAATTAAAAATATAAAATGGTGGCAGCGGTGGGATGTTGTTTTAAGAAAAAAAAAAAACATCGAACTCTGTTTTCTATGTGTTGGTGGTGAAAAAGTATAAAAGAACGTTGCTGTGAGCCCGGTGACAACTGGAATCCCTGAGATTTACTGGAGATTATTGATGCCTGTGACAATAGCGTGGAAAGGATTAAAAGGACTTCGCTTCTTCCCTGTGCTGCTGAATTCCCTGGAGATGCCAATCAAGGAGATTTTTCAGGTATGTTTTCTTTCATTTTCAGATATGCAAAGTGTCAGAGATTTGAGTTGTGGGATGATAGTTTTTGTTTATTTATTTATTTTTGTTTTGTAACAATGCATGTAGTTACGAAGCTTTAAGAGTAAGAATTTAGTTTTATGTGTAAAATTTTAAGCACGGATATCTCGAAGTCAAGTTAATAGTTAAGGCGGTTGAAAAGAGTAATTTCATGACTTAACGGGGCGTTTACTTGAGAGATAAATTTATCGTTAAAGTTCTGTTTATTGTAACGGGGAGCTTGGTAACTTTAAATTGTTGTTTAAAAGTTTCGATAAGATTATAATTCTAAATTCTTTTTTTAAAAGCAACGTAAGGATTGTGGATACTGTAACTGTTTATATAGGAGTATACTGGAAATTAGTTGATTTGCCTACTGGTAAAAATTCTAGGATTCTTTTTTTTTTCTCTAGTTGTTTATTTTAACTAAATATAGGTACTGTTTATTGTATCTGGGTAAATATTGTAGTTAATGTTTAGAGAAAAGGTGTTTAAAGAATTTCGTAGGTGATAATCAAAGTGTTACTTTTGTCTATATTTTCATGGTATTTGATTTGTTTATTGTTTTTATTATATGTGCATTTTTTTTCAGTAATTAGTGAAATTGTATTTTGTAATTATGGCATTTCTCATTAAGTATACTAAAAACATATTGTTAGAGTTAGCGGATGAATTTGGTGTTTCGGGGCTAACAGATAAAAGCAAAAAACTAGAAATCAAGGAAGCTATTGAAAAGGCGGCTAATTATGATGAAGGGGTTGCGAAGGCGCTAATAGAAGGGATTTTGGAACAGAAAGAAAGCGAATTGAAATTACAAAAAGAAAAAGAAGAGCGCGAATGGGCGTTGCAAAAAGAAGAGCGCGAATGGGAATTACGAAAAGAAAAAGAAAAAGAAGAGGCCGAACGAAATTTTGAACTGGAGAAACTCAGAATCCAGAGCGCTGCAGAAACTAGTAGCGTAGGGTCCGGGAGTTCAGTTCAAGAGACGGTTTTGAAGAAAATTAAATTAAAGGACATAGTTCCGAAATTTGACCCAAAACAAATGGATATTTCTCTTTTTTTTACGATATTTGAAAGATTAGCACGTAAAGAAAATGTTAGCGAACAGGACTGGATGTCGCAACTTATCCCTTTATTGCCGTGCGACGTCGTACAAATAATTATGAAATTAGACGAGTCAGAGGCTGATAACTTTCAACATGTAAAAAAAGTGTTGATGAATAGATTCAGATTGAGTGCGCGTGCGCTAAGAACGAAATTTGAATCGCACAACAAAAAAAGTGAAGAATTATGGGTTGATTTAGTTCACGATTTGAGAGGGTACCTAGATAACTGGCTTGAGATTTTAGAAATTAAAGATTTAGAGTCATTAAAGGAATTGATGCTCACGGAGCAGTTAAAGAAAAGGGTACCATGCGAAATCAAACAACATTTTGTAGATGTGTGGGAAGAAATCAACAAAGCTTCGGATTTGGCGGAGAAGTGCGACAAGTATGACGCGGTTAGAAAAGAGAATGGGAAAAGAGAATATAAACCTTTTCAGCGTTTTACGAAGGGTAGAAATTCATTTGGGAAAGACGGTCAGAAATTCGGGTCAGGTAAGCATGATGGTGGGAGTAATCCGAAAGCTGAGTCAGCTAAGGGCGACAAAAAAGACTCAGGAAAATTAAAAAGGGATAAAACCGAATCTAAGGATCGTGATTTTGATAGAAATAGTAAAATTGTGTGCTATTTGTGCTCGGAAAGGGGCCATATTCGACCTAACTGCCCACAAAACCCTAATCGCAGAACAAATCCGATCAATAACTTAAGTGCGGGCGAAATTTTAGGTGTTGGTTTTGAGCCTTATATAGGTAAATTAGAAATAAATGGACAAGAGCGCGAATTCTTGAGAGATAGTGGCTCAAACATTGACGTGTGCGAAAGGAATATGATTTCTGTTGAGGATTTACTGCCGGAACAGGTATGGATTAAGCAACCGTTTGACGAAACGTGTAGGTGTTTACCTTTGGCGAAAATCGTTTTAAAAGGGGAATTCGGAGAGGTCATTACAAAAGCGGCTGTAAAACCTGCTAATTTGAGTCAGGGAATATATCTTCTAGGCAATAAAACCGCAGAGTTAATTGAGTCCAATAAAAAAATTGTTTATCCAATTAATGCGATAACGCGAAGTCAGAAACGTGAGCAAGAAAGGATTAAGAGTGCGCAGTCCGAAATGAATAATGAAAAGCCAACTCAGAGAAAAATTCAGAATTTTGAGGAGGAACCGGGTTTGATAAGCGAGTCGTTAGAGGAGACTAGTGCAGAAAATAAAGTTGTTCTTCCTGTGTTAAAAGAAACAGACAGGTGTCCATTAATCGGGGTTTCAGCTGAAGAGTTTCAAAAAGAGCAAACTGCGTGTGACACGTTGAAAAATTGTTGGGAAAAAGCTAGGAATGAAGCGGGAAAGGAATTTAAGATAAAAAATGAGCGGTTAATTCGAATATCGGATTCTAAGCGTAACCAAAACAGGATGCAGTTGTGCGTGCCAAAGAAATTTAGGGCAGCGATTCTAAACCTGTGTCATGATTCTGTGTCAGGGCATTTAGGCTCGTGTAAAACTAAGCAGAGGGTGTTGACTAATTTCTTTTGGCCAAATTGCTATCAGGAAATCGAAGAGTATGTCAAAACTTGTGAAATTTGTCAAAAAGTAGGACAAAAAGGGGATAAGAAGAAAGCTCCGTTGAGATTAGTACCGATTATTTCTGAACCGTTCAGACGTCTGTCGATTGACGCTATAGGTCCGCTTGTAACGAGTAACAAAAATAATCGTTTTGCGATAACGGCTGTTTGCGTCGCTTCAAAATTCCCGGATGCTATTCCTGTGGAAAACCTAACTTCGAGGTCAGTGATCAATGCATTAATGCAAATTTTCGCGAAGACCGGATTTCCTAGAGAGTTAGTCTGCGATCAAGGTGCTTATTTCACGAGTGACTTATCGACAGCGTTTTTTGAGAAGTATGATATCAAAATCAATCATTCTTCTGTCTGTCATCCGCAATCTAATCAGGTGGAAAGAATGCATTCCACTCTTAAGAGGATTCTCAAAGCATTATGTCTCGAAACGAAAAGCGATTGGGAAGAAAATCTGCCTATGGCTCTTTTCGCGTTGAGGACGGTGCCGCATGAAAGCACGGGATTTTCTCCTTCAGAGCTTATTTTTGGGAAGAATTTGAGGATGCCTCATACCATTGTTTACGAAAATTGGATGCAGGAAGAGGAAATTAATCAAAATGTAGTAGAGTATATTTTGGATTTAAATGAGCGCTTAAAAAGATGTCAAGATTTGGCAGGGGAGCGCATGACAGAATGTCAACAAAAAAGAAAATTATGGTACGACCAAAATGCAGTGTCCCGAAAATTTAAGGTGGGAGACTCGGTGTTGGTTTTGGCTACTGCAAAACCACATAAAATGGCAGTACAGTGGCTAGGTCCAGGTGTAGTTACGGGGGTAATATCCGATACGAACTATACGGTAGATCTTCCGGGAAGGAGATGTAAGGACACGATTTTCCACGTGAATTTAATGAAACCTTATCATAAACGCCCAGAGCATGTCAACTTAATTTTGGAAGAGGGTGGCGAGGAAATTGAGGAGGATGCATCTATCCCGTATCCGATTTCGGACCCTAATCATTTCGACTTGACAGACTTAATTAAGGGGAGTAATTTGGGTAATAAGGTTTCGGAAGGGAATTTGGCAACTTTACAAGATGTCCTAGTAAAGCATAAAACGGTGTTTTCTAACGACCCTGGTACGACCCATAAGGTAGAGATGGATATCATTTTGACAGATGATAAGCCGATTCGTGCAAAACCCTATCGCATGTCTCCGCGGCAGTTAGAAATTATGCGGAAGGAGATTTCCAGGCTGTTAGAGTTAGGGGTGATTGAGGTGGGTCAGTCAGATTACGCATCGCCTATGATTCTTGTAGAGAGTCCGGGGAAAGACCCTAGGCCGTGTGTCGATTATAGGGCCCTCAATGCCAAAACCCAAGTGCAATTTTTCCCGTTACCGAATATTGAGGAGGTAGTTGAGGAAGTGAGCACTGCAAAATATATCTCAGTAATGGATCTGACGAAGGGGTATTTCCAAATCCCGTTAACGAAACGTGCGCAAAGGTATGCGGCGTTTGTAACCCCTTTCGGTGAGTTTATTCCAAAAAAAATGATGTTTGGCTTAGTGAATGCTCCATTTTATTTTTGTAAATTAATTAGTGAGGTGCTAGGGGATTTAGTGAGTTTTGTGAGACCATATGTGGATGATCTGGCTGTGTTTTCATCCAGTTGGGAGCTCCATATCCGGCATCTGGACATGGTGTTACAACGTTTGGAGGAGGCAAATCTAAAAGTGAAACCGGCAAAGTGTTTATTCGCCCAGGACCATGTAAAATTTTTAGGGCACGAAGTGGGGTCAGGGAAGAGGTCGCCGAGTGACGCGAAAATCCAAACTATCCAAGAATTTCCCATTCCAAAGACAAAGACGCATGTAAGGTCATTTTTAGGTCTGACCGGATTTTACCATAAATATATAAAGGATTATGCGACAAAAGCTGCGCCTTTGACGGATTTGTTAAAAGGGAAAAATAAGAGGGAAAAAATTGAGTGGAGTCAGGAATGTGATCAGGCATTTAAGGTACTAAAATTAGATCTAACTAAGGGACCGGTACTCTATGCTGCGGATTTTTCAAAAGACTTCATTGTTCAGACTGATGCAAGTCTTGTAGGGGCGGGTGTGGTCCTAGCTCAAAATTTCGGGAATAACGAGGATCACCCAATTGTTTATTTGAGCAAAAAATTCTCCAAGGCGGAGCGTAATTATAGTACCATTGAACGCGAATTAGCGGCAGTCATTTTTGGGGTGAAAAAACTAAATCATTATTTAGATGAACAAAAATTCGTTCTTCAAACCGATCATAACCCTTTAGTTTATCTTAAAAAAATGATGGGCACAAATTCACGTTTGACGAGATGGGCCTTATGTTTACAACAATACAACTTCACAGTCGAGCATAAGAGCGGAAAAAAGCATTTGAATGCGGATGCGTTAAGTCGCATGCACGAAGAATAAAAAAAAAAATAATGCCTTGGTTTTAGGTAGTGTTTTTGGACTGTTTGTAAATATTTATTTTTTTTCTTTCTTTCATTTGTATTACAAAAAAAAAAAAAAAAAAAAAAAGTTTGAATGTATTGATTATGAATTATTTTTCTTTCTTTTTCATGAAATTTTATTGTGTAATTGTGAAATTTCAGTGTTTGCCTTTTAAAATTTTGTTAGGGGTAGAACCTTTGATTGTCATCACGAAATTGCATGTGAATGTTTAATTGTTTTTTTATATAATGTGAAATGAGACCTTGGGATCTAGTAATTATGCAAGGTGTAAGACTAGAAAATTTATTTTTAAGATTATTTTTAGTTCTATAAAAGTTCAGGGGGTTGTTTCGAAAAAATTTTTTTGGGGGGCTAGCTCAACTCTCTGATGTTGCATGTTTGATAATGGGAGGAGGCACCTGAGTCTTCTGGAGCCCATTTTACATCCTGAAGTCCGTAAAATGGTCTTTTAGGAGGGAGGAAGCTGTGCTGGAGTGAAGGTTACAAACATTCCAAGAGGTCAGGGGTCGTGTGACCAGACAGAACGGAGCCACGAGAAGCTGTCTGAGCGACAGATGCTTTGTGTAAAAAAATTGTATATTTCTATGGAAGCGGTGACATCAATAGTTTCCGATTTCACGCATGGCTTTTGTTGCTACCGACGTTTCTCAGAGTTTCGGGTAGACCAAGATTGGCCGAAAATGATGTCACGGGTAGACTGATATCACGTTCAACGAATCAGTGCTTCGTGTGGGGTATTCCCCTCCCCCTTCGAAGGTGTGCTCGGAAGGAAGAGACTCAAAAAAGAGACAGAGAGACTTGGTGCTAAAAGTGTGTAGCATGTTTTTGAAGTATGCTCGGAGGCGAGCATTTTGTAATAATTTTTAATTTATTTGAATTTCAATTTTTTTATTAAGTTTTGAATAAAAATAGCAAAAAAATCATCCCTGGACTCATGCTTGCGTATTCCGTTCTTCGAGGTGTACTCCCAGAAATCACCACAATATATCAATTTACAAATCTGAAAGACAACGAAAAGGTTAGTGTTATGCTAGCGAATGGGCACTCCGTAGTCTCACAGGGCTGCGGCGACGTGAATCTTAAGGTAATTAACTCGGATAAGGAAATAAACAATATTACTTTGAAGGAGGTTTTATACATACCCAATATAGCCACAAATCTAATATCGGTAAAGAAAGCAACAGAGAATGGTTGTGTTGCCATATTTAAAAATCATGAATGTAAAATCAAATTCGGGAATAAAACTTATATCGAGGCGAACTTGACAGATAATTTATAGGAAGTACAAACGAGCGAAAAATTTTCCGAAAGTGTAAATATTGCAGAAGCTTGAGCAAATAAAAATTGCATAAAATTATGGCATGAAAGATTAGGGCATAAAAATTTTCAACAAATAAAAGAACTTGTCGACAAAAATATGGCAATTGGAATTGAGTTAAATAAATGTAAACACAACACAGAATGCGAAATCTGTATCATTTCAAAATTGGAGGATGACACATATCCGAAAAGGGCAACTTTCAGGGCAGAAAAACCATTAGATCTAGTTGTTTCAGATGTTTGCGGACCTTTTCAAACTTCCACAATAGGAGGGAAAAATTATTTTTTAACATTTATAGATGATTACAGTCGTTTTACATTTACATACTTATTGCGAAATAAAAGTGAGGTGTCTGATAGATTTAAACAATATTACGCGTTGACTTTAAACAAGTTTGGCAGGAAAATAAAATATTGCGTACCGATAACGGCGGAGAGTATACAAGCAATGAATTTGAAAACTTTCTCGCAAATGAAGGAATCGAACACCAATTAAGAGTACCGCATTGTTCGCCTCAAAATGGCGTGGCGGAGAGAAAAAATAGAACATTGGTCGAAATGACCAGATGTTTGTTAAAAAACATTGGAGATGTTTATATTAAATCGTATTTTTAAAAAATCAGTTTAAATAACAATAATAATAAATTACACTTTTACGCAGATATTTATCCATATAAATCCATTAATTATTTATTTAAAATTAGAAAAACCCCGGTTCGGGAACGAACGAATTCCGAATGCGGGAATTTTTTTTAAATCAAACCCGAAATGTACAAAACTCGGCCTGATGCCGTTTGCGTGCCAATAGATCAAAGTTTCTTAACGAAACCATTTTTAAATTCATGAAATCAATGAAGGTAGTGAATCAACGAAGGCTTAACTCGCTTCGCTGGTCACTATATTTAAAGAAAACTCTGTTCTATATAGCTTTATAAAATAATAATAATAATAATAATAATAGTAATAAAAGAAAAACAAAAATAAAAGAAATAAATCATGAAATTGCTCAAAAGCCCGCTTCGGATCCCCGTTGCCTTTAGCAGCGACCCACTTACTCTCTGACTCTCGGTGCCTCCCCTATTGCCTGTAACAATAAATTACCCGTGGGCTTCCATTTGGATGCTTATCAGATGACAGTTTCCAAACGGACAGTATAAAAAAAATTTGAAATAGCTATGGGGCAAAAACAAATAGAAATACAGTTAGGCCGTTTAAAATTGGTAGAGATAGGTTTAAGAGGCCTGCAAGTCGAATGGGGATATTTTCGATTGTGTAAAGTTATTAGGAGGGGCGAGTAGGGGGGGGCAAAAAAATAAAAATAGTGTCAGATCGTTCAAAATTGGTACATAGAGGTTTTCGATACTTACAAATCGATTGCGGATATTTTTGAATTTGTAAAATTATTAAGAGGGGCGTGTAAGGGGGTGGGGCAGTAAGGGGGGGCAATGGGGCAAAAACAAATAGAAATACTGTTAGGCCGTTCAAAATTGGTACAGATAGGTTTAAGAGGCCTGCAAGTCAAATGGGGATATTTTCGATTGTGTAAAGTTATTAGGAGGGGCGAGAAGGGGGAGGGGAGGGGGGGGCAAAAAAAATAAAAATAGTGTCAGATCGTTGAAAATTGGTACATAAAGGTTTCCGATACTTACAAATCGATTGCGGATGATTTTGAATTTGTAAAATTATTAGGAGGGGCGGGTAGGGGGGTGGGGCGGTAAGGGGGGCTATGGGGCAAAAACAAATAGAAATACATTTAGGCCGTTCAAAATTGGTACAGATAGGTTTAAGAAGTCTGCAAGTCGAATGGGGATATTTTCGATTGTGTAAAGTTATTAGGAGGGGCGAGTAGGGGGGAGGGGAGGGGGGGCAAAAAAATTAAAATAGTGTCAGATCGTTCAAAATTGGTATATAGAGGTTTTCGATACTTACAAATCGATTGCGGATATATTCGAATTTGTAAAATTATTAGGGCGCTCATATGTATGCATTCGCGCGTGCGCATCGCGCACGGGTCTACGCTGCCGAAGGCAGCGGGGACCCGGTGCGACATTTTTCCTGATCAGAGTTTTTTTTTCATTTTTTTTTTTTTTTTTTTCACATGATAAAAATTAACGCAATTTTGAGAATTCATTAATTATAATGATTCATTTTAAAAATAGTGACCAGCGAAGCGGGCGTAGCCTGCTAGTCTATATATATAAAAGAGCAGAGTCTGTCTCTCTGTGTGTGTGTGTGTGTGTGTCCGCTATAGAATCCTAGGCCGTTTCACCGAGCGGGACCAAATTTGGCACGGTTAATGTTTACGACCCGAGAAAGACAACGCCGCAAGCGATTTTACAAAATTCGCCCCCCAAGAGGGGGGAGGGGGGCAAAACATAATTTCACAAAATCCTTCATATCTCAAACAAAAAAAACAGATATCCGTAAAATTTTTGCTTTTAAATATAGCTAATACAAATGTCTAAAAATAGGTTTCTGGAATTTTTGAAATTCGGTCCCCAAGGGGGGCGGGGGGGCAAAACGTGATTTCACATGCGTAAAACGTGATTTCGCAGAATCCTATATATCTCAAACAAAAAAAATAGATATACGTGAAATTTTTACTCTAAAATATAGCTAATGCAACTATCTAAAAACCAATTTCTGGAATTTTAGAAATTCAGCCCCCAGGTAGGGCAGCAAGGGGGGGTTATGGAGCAAAAACAAATAGAAGTACAGTTAGGCCGTTCAAAATTGGTACAGGCAGGTTTTTAAGGCCTGCAAGTCGAATGGGGATATTTTCGATTGTGTAAAGTTATTAGGAGGGGCAAGAAGGGGGGGAGGGGAGGGGGGCAAAAAAATAAAAATAGTGTCAGATCGTTCAAAATTGGTACGTAGAGGTTATCGATACTTACAAATCGATTGCGGATGTTTTTGAATTTATAAAATTATTAGGAAGGGCGGGTAGGGGGTGGGGCGGTAAGGGGGGGGCTATGGGGCAAAAACAAATAGAAATACAGTTAGGCCGTTCAAAATTGGTACAGTTAGGTTTAAGAGGCCTGCAAGTTGAATGGGGATATTTTCGAAAATGTAAAGTTATTAGGAAGGGCGAGAAGGGGGGAGGGGAGAGGGGGGGGGCAAAAAAATAAAAATACAGTTAGATCGTTCAAAATTGGTATATACAGGTTTTCAATATTTACAAATCGATTGGGGGTATTTTCGAATTTGTAAAATTATTAGGAGGAGCGGGAAGGGGGTGGGGCGGTAAGGGGGGCTATGGGCAAAAACAAATAGAAATACAGTTAGGCTGTTCAAAATTGGTACAGATAGGTTTTAGAGGCCTGCAAGTCGAATGGGGATATTTTCGAAAGTGTATAGTTATTAGGAGGGGCGAGAAGGGGGAGGGGAGAGGGGGGGCAAAAAAATAAAAATACAGTTAGATCGTTCAAAATTGGTATATAGAGGTTTTCGATACTTACAAATCGATTGGGAATATTTTCGAATTTGTAAAATTATTAGGAGGGGCGGTAAGGGGGGGCTATGGGCAAAAACAAATAGAAATACAGTAGGCCGTTCAAAATTGGTACAGACAGGTTTTAAAGGCCTGCAATTCGAATGGGGATATTTTCGAAAGTGTAAAGTTATTAGGAGGGGCGAGAAGGGGGAGGGGAGAGGGGGGGGGCAAAAAATAAAAATAGAGTTAGATCGTTCAAAATTGGTATATAGAGGTTTTCGATACTTACAAATCGATTGGGGATATTTTCGAATTTGTAAAATTATTAGGAGGGGCGGGAAAGGGGGGGGCTATGGGCAAAAACAAATAGAAATACAGTTAGGCCGTTCAAAATTGGTACAGATAGGTTTTAGAGGCCTGCAAGCCGAATGGGGATATTTCCGAAAGTGTAAAGTTATTAGAAGGGTCGGAAAGGGGGGGGCAGGGGGCAACAAAAAAAATAGAGTTAGATCATTCAAAATTGGTACATCGAGTTTTTCGATACCTACAAATCGATTGCGGATATTTTTGAATTTTTTAAATTATTGGGAGGGGCGGGAAGGGGAGGGAGCGGAGGGGCAAAAAAATAAAAATAGAGATAGATCGTTCAAAACTGGTGCATAGAGGTTTTTGATACTTTCATATCGATTGCGGATATTTTCGAATTTGTAAAATTTTTATTGCGCTCATATATATGCATCGCGCGTGCACATCGCGCACGGGTCTACGCTGCCGAAGGCAGTGGGGACCCGGTGCGACATTTTTCCCGATCAGAGTTTTTTACTTTTTTTTTTCACATGATAAAAATTAATGCAATTTTAAGAATTCATTAATTATAATGATTCATTTAAAAATAGTGACCAGCGAAGCGGGCGTAGCCTGCTAGTTTTCTATATTTATTTTCATCATCAACAGCAGCAACATCATACGATCGATCATCATCGATAGCAATATATACATCAGCAACGTCTATCGCATGAGACATTTTTTTTTTTTTTTTTTTTTTTTATAATAGTAGTTGAGTTAGTTAATAGTAGTTGGTATATAGAAAATTAATTAAATATGTAAACCTGAACATGGTACAGCCTTAATATAGCTTCCCTTGGCGACGTTTTGAATTTTTATCGCCATTTTAGACCAAATTACATACTTTATGGGGTTATTTCTTTTTCTTCTGTTACATTTCTTTTTTCTTTTCTGTTTTTTTTTTTTTTTTTTTTTTAATATTCTATAATTTATTTATATTGTTGATATACTACTTGGCTTAAAGTGGCTTTTCCGAAAGTAGAGTTCTTGGCGAAAAATGTCCTACCTATTTCAGCATCAGAATTTTAAAAATTACCCAGGATTATCAATAAGTAAAGCTCTTTAATATAATGCTGAATTAGCTTTAATGCCAAGCGCGATTCATCCGTACCAAAAACGTACTATTTAAACAAAACAAAAAAGAAAAAAATATCTAAAATTGATGTATATTAAAAAAGGTTAAAGGTTATGTTTCTTCTTTTTTTTTTTCCATTTTATATTTTCATTTTTTCGTATGCATGAGCAAATTTAATATTTTATAACTTTTTATTTTTCGCTTGAAAGCATATTTCATTTTATGCGGGAAAAAAAAATAATAATAAAAACTCTTTTTTTTTTTCTTTTTTTTTTTGGGGGGGGGGGGATGAAATGAAATGAAAAATTTAAATGTCCAATTTTAAAGCTATTACCAGTTTATTATTTTCATATTTTAATTAATTTAAAAAATTTTAATCAAAATTTCGTTACAAAGAAGGTACTAAATGAAAGGGGCGATTTTTCTGAATCCGTCGAATTAGTTAGCTTATCGATCGGACAATTAGATTTTTTTAAATTAACTAAAGTATGAACATTTGGTGGCAACTTGCGTCAACACACAGACAAACAGAGTCCAAGGAAATCTCTTAGCCGTTTATATATGAGCCGTTCAGTGCACACATCGACTAACTCCACTTTTTGAAAAATCTTAAATTTTATGTCAAAGCACTTGGTATAATCATAACTTTTTGTATTTATAATAACTTTCCGGAATAATAAAGATTAGCACCGTTAAATGGCAAATTTTTTTTGGCCATTGAATAATAAGTAATTTATTTCAGAAGCCATTTCGATTAACTCCATACTCTAATGTAAATCGTTTCGGTAACGCTGTATCTGTTCTGGCCGTGCATCGACGCTTATTTGTTTTTAAACAGCGGAAGATGCTCTCTCCCTCTCAATAATATTCGTAACAAAATCGCATCGGTAAACAGATAAAAAGAACAACGTTTACAGTAGACTTTACCTGTAGTAAAAGTAATATATTTTTTTCTTTTAAATTATACTGCTAAAATATTAAATTATACTGCTAAAATATTAGTTAATGCGCTGGATAAAGTTAGAAAGGTCCAAACCCTATCTCATACAATTCAAATGTGACTATAATGAAGATACAGAATTTCAAACCATTAATATAAGAAAATCTTTAGTGGGTAGACCGCAAAGTTTGAAAAATATAGATCAGCCTTTATTATATCCTAAAGGTAGAACTGTGACAAGGGAAAAATGGAGAGACATGATGGACCTGCTAAAATTCATTCCTCCTGTTAAACACGATTACTATAAGAACTTGTCAACAAATCGAAATGACGAATCCTCGCATACAGCTGATGAAGAAGACATTATTTATAATATTGCTGAATCATCCCAAAGAATAATGCCGCTGACATAAAACTGCTATGAATTAATTACAAAAATTATAATATAACAGAACTGACAACATACATTCTTATGGAAAAGCTGTGATAAAAATGTATAATAACTAACTTTTTCTGTAATAAAAAACTTAAAAATGTAAAGACTTAATTTAACTTTATTACTTTTTTCAGTTGCCAAATCGATTAACTCCACCAGTCACATAAAAACTGTAACATTACTGACGATTGTTTGTTGGCTATTCTTTCTTATTAATTTTATACACCGTTAGATGAAAGCTATATCTGCAATTATGCATTCTACATTATATATTTGAATTCATATTATCAGAGGAATTTTAAAAAACAATATACATTACATCATCGCGTTTCTCAACTTTTTGTTTTATGGAGTTAATCGATGTGTGCACTGAGCGGCTCATATATAGATTTTTTTTTATTATCTAAAAATTTTACAATTTATTTGCATAAAAGTTTTAGTAAACCATTGTGAAGAAAAATATTGCAATCGAATTTTCTTTCGATTTATTTATTTAAATTTAAATAGTTAGAGAGGTCTTAAATTTTTAATTACGAGCTTTAATCTCAAACGCTAATCTAGAAAAATATTTGAACTATCAACAGAATTTGCCTTTTAACATTAAAATTTCAAACTACCATAAATAAGTTTAAAAAATGCACCGAAAAATCATACCCATAGTAACAATGGGGAAAAAAGCTAGTATGTTGTGGCCACCACAAGACTTTCTTTTATATTTTCATATAAAAATTTACTAAGTGCAAATAATTTATTAAAATTACCTAACATGATGAATGCAAATTATTTTCATGTTAGAGAAAACTAACACTAAATATCCAAAGAAAGACAGTTTTATTGTCTATAAATAACATCTTAAAATGCGTTTTTATAATGGTTATCTCACATATCAAGTTTCGTACAATTATATGCCATATAAGTTGAGATATAGCCTTTCCGTTAGCGAGGAAATTTACAGTATAGCAGCGACACCTGTTTGTCAATAAGCATCAAAATGGAATCAGCTTAATGTCTCATAATTGCCTTCTCACATACCAAGTTTTGTTGGATTATACGCAATAGAACCTGAGATATAGCGTTTCCTTAAATTGCAGAAATCGCTCTGTAGCAGCACCACCTGTTGGGATGTTGGCATTAAAATTACAGGCATCAATTTATGTCAAGGTTCATCTACATATAAATTTATATGTAATTATGCTCAGTAGTCCCTGAGATATAGCCTTTCCTCAAATTGCGGAAATCACTGTATAGCAGCGCCACCTTTTGGCCGATGAGCATTCAAATTGTATCAGCATAATGGCCTTCTCACATATCAAGTTTTGTTGGATTATACGCAATAGAACCTGAGATATAGCCCCCTTAAATTGCAGAAATCGCTGTATAGCAGCGCCCCCTGTTGAGCGGTTGACACTAAAACTTGGTAGGCACTAATTTAGGTTAAGGTACATCTACATATAAATTTATATACAATTCTGAGCAGTGGTTCCGGAGATACAGTCGCCGCAAAGTTTTTGTCTCACACACACACACAGACATTTTCTAAAAATGGTCAAATCATGTTCTAGACCTCTCAAAACGTGTACATCCGTTGAAAACCGGAAGTCGAAAGTTTTCACGAATCGAATATTTTCTTCGATTAATTACAAAAGAAAGTAAAAAGTAGTGTAGAAATCGCCAAGTTTTGGGCAGGAATTGTTGGGTTAACATATTTTAAAGGAGAGAGTTATTTTCCCGAAAGTTTTGTTCCAAGGGAGCCATTGACGAGATATTAGAATAGACCTCGGACTAGTAACCTTTTTACTTCCGAAGATCACATCGTCACCATTCCACCATTTCATTCGCCAAACAGATTTTTCTACAGCCAAACCGACATTCCACTTCCACCAAAGCAAGTTTCCTCCATTGCTGTTTTATATTTCGATTGGGAATAAATTAAACACAAACCACAACCTACACTAGCTGAAATAAAAAGCAAGTAATCTAACAATTGTTATTGATTGAAAGCTGTTCTATTTGACTTTTCTTTGGAGTTTTGGTGGTAAGAGGAACAAACCATTTAAAATATGCAAAATGCCAAGAATCAGTTGCCAAGAAAGCGATTATCGCCGAAAGAATGGCCAATCTTCATGTGCTCACCAATGAAAAAATTACAGCGTGCTAACACTGATAAATCAGTTCGCCGCCAAATCTGTTAACCAGCTGTTCTAGTAAAATAAATATTGTACAAATAAATACGCCAGTCTGGGCCGATTGAGAAAGATCCATTCTCTTGGATAAGGAAGTAGCGGTCGGACAGTGTGGTTTATAACACCTGAAAAAGATATATTGACAAATAAACGATAATGAGAAGAAAATTAAGAAAAAGTTGGATAAACGTTGTTATTTTGTATAGATATTTTTGAATAGTTACAAAAAATAGAAAAAAAAGAATCAATATTATTATTATTTTTTTCTTTTTTTAATCGAGAAAAAATGTAAGTGGGGCATTGCCTCACTGGCCCTTAAAGGCGGTTTTTGTTCACATAAGGGCCTCCACTGGTTCTTGTTCACATAAGACAAAAGATGAATTAACTTAACAAAAGTTAAAGTTAAATAGTACATGCGAATACGACCACTTCGTCAAAAAAAAAAAAAAAACTTCCACTCAATAACTGACTCATCAGCCCCCCCCCTCTCGAATGAAATCTACTGGACCACTGACTCTAAACTCGTTCAGATTATCGGAGAAATGGTGTAGGTTGGTAGGTTGGTTTTTATGTCGCACTAGTGCTGCGCAGATGGGCAATTGGCGACGGCCTGGGATACACTCCTAGAGGTGGTCCGGAGACATGCCATCACAATATTGATCTTCTACGGAAGGGATGGCTCTCCCGCTTCGGTGACTCCTAGAGGTATAATTTTTGATGGGAACATGGAGGACATTGCGGCCACGACAGATTTTACATGCACCAGCCACCATTAGTGTACACGACGGTCTTGCAGAAATGGTGTGAGTGCCCGCTAAGACGGGATTTTTAGATATACGGCCCTTTTTCCTCTAGAGGGCATAAAAAAATTTCACATCTGGTTCCCTAGCTCTCTCCTCGGCGTGAAAACTGACTAAAAAATGGGATATTTAACTTTTGGTGTTAATGACTTAATTCCAGATGATTTCTAATATCTGGTATAAATATCTAAACTCATATTCATAGGAGTGCAATAGTGTTTTCACAAATATTTTCCTAAAAATTTCACAGTTGTAAAAAATTTGAATTTAATCCAAAATACTTAATATACTTCTGGGGGTCACCGAAGTGGCTAAGCCGTGGAGGATAGGCTGACCAGATCAAAGTACCTTTATAATAGAGAAGCATTAGAAATTACTACAATTATCAAATTATGGATGCATTTTTTCATTCCTAATAAGTAAGGACTAAAAATAAAGTATTATTGATTAATAATTTACTTTCTACAATTTTTTAAAACTTAGTAAAATGCCTTAAAAAAAAAGGGGGGGGGTCCTCATTTGTCCCCAGAAAATGGGGACGTTTGGTCAGTATAGTGGAGGATCAAAATTGTGATGGTATATTTGAGACCACACGTAGGGGTTACTTCCAGACAGTCGACAATTGTCCATAGCGTAGCACTTGTGCAATGTAAAACCCACTCAACATCAGCCTCAACCACAGTGGGGGAAAATGTGATTCCTTTTCATTCGGGGAAAGCACGGATTAGGAGAGTCTATAGGATATATAACGAATGTTACGGAAAGGTAGTAATTTTCATCTTACATATAGAGGGCTACGAGATCTCGAGAATTCACCAATCAGCGCGTTTGTTTAAATTTGTAGCGGTTCATTGGTCGTTCTCGGAAATCGGATGATGACAGAAGCCGAAGGGGTGGGCTTTCACTTTCTTCCGATAAGTTTCAAAGATACTACACCAGACGGCGATCGGATCGTTTTCCTCTAGTCGGCTGAATTAATGCGGAAAATAAAGCTCCGTTTTCCGCGCTGGCTGCCCTATCTCGTTTATCATCCTATAGATTCTCTTAGTCCGTGGGGGAAAGGCAGCCCCCTAGTATATAATGGGCGCATTCGAAAGCATTTCCCGGTCACTTCCCGAGTTGGGAAATTACGTCACGCGGGAAGTTCGGGAAATTAGAACTACCATATAGGAGTAAGACTACTATATAACAGGCTGAATCATTCGCCGCCATTTGTACGTCCAGTCCGTCATTGCTAAACTTAAGATTACTATATAATAGTCTTATATAGTCCCATATAATAATCTTATATGGTAGTTCGTCACTGCCAAACCTAAGACTATTATATGATAGTCTTATATAATCCCATCCCATATAATCATGAAAAACGGCAGTTTTTTGAGTGACGCAAGCGGAGGGACAAACGGGACGCTGCGAACTCATATATACGGCTAGTTTGACATCAAAGAGATTTGTAAAAGCCGACACTTAATATCTCAGCAAATATGCCATATTTTGTTCTGATCTTTTCAAAATCGTCTTTTATCTTCGGTCTTAAGCTATCCTGAAAATTTTACATTTCTACATGCAGTATGTTTTGAGATCTGAATCTCAATTTAAAGCCAAAAAGGGAAAAAGGTTGGTGTAATGAACTGAAATTCTGAAAAATATCTCTAAATCGGCTCGAAGGATTTTCATATAATTAATACATGTTGTTAATAGGATCTTTCTGAATCTAGTAACGTTTTCGTTTTTTTCAGGAAAACCCTTGTTTTTTATATAAATCGCTTTAAATAAGGAACTATATTACTCCGCCAGTTACATGTGTTTCTTCGGGTGAAAACGCTGTTATGCGGTTCTTACTTGTGAGGTATGTGGGTTGGTTTGTTGACCGACTTGAATGTAGCCAATGATTTATTTAGAATTTTTTTTAACGCAAAAGTACTTTATTACATGTTTAAAATATTTATTGTATATATACTAAGTCAAATTCACTTAAATATATTTTCTCTTCTGTTATGAAAAAAATATTTTTGATTTCAAAATTTCATATTTAGTCAAAAAAATATTTAGATAATATTTTAAACAAGGAAGTATTTTGTAATTTTAGATATTCCATTTTATCATAATAATGATGAATTCACAATTTTTTAAAGTTAAAAATTTTTTAATCATTCATGAATATCGATTTTATAATAACTCAATGATTTGCGATTCCTATTCATGTATTCTTACGCGCCGGGAATGGAAAAAAAAAAAACAGCAAATAGAGTTTTGGCGCCATCTATCGTTTTTATTTAAAATATACTCTTTCGTAAATATATATATATATATTTTTTTTCTTTTTAAAAATTAAAAATCTCTTTTGAAAATACAGTTAGAGTTTATTCATTTATTTATTTTTCTGACTTTAAAATGATACATATTTTAAATATTAACATAATAAAACTATTTTTATTATTATTCAAAGCAATAATGATTAGCGGATGAAACAGTGCTTACACTGTTTATTAGAGAAAACAGTGTTTTAATAAAATTCATTTTTCATGAATTTTATTAAAATTCATGAAAAATGTGTCAAATAGCAATTATTAAAAAACACGTTAAAATAAATAAACATCTTTACTTTGAAACCCATAATAATTTATTTTAAAAAAACTATTCTTCCTTTTCTTTTCTTTTTTTAATTAATTAATTTGTGCATGAAAATTCTATTTCATAAATATATTTACAATTACAATAAAGAAAAAAACCTCCTTTAATTTTAAATAACTATTTCCATCTGTTTCTAAACAAGTTTTTTTTTTTTTTTTTTTTTTTTTTAAACGAAAAAAAAAAGTTAAATGTGTATGTATATGATTTTAATGTAAACTACTAGATGGCGCCACTACATTTAATTTATTTTTCTTTTAAAAAAAAAGAAAGAAAAAAAAACTTTTAATTGCTTCGAAAACATGTAGAAATAATTATTTAAAATTAAAGGAGGGTTTTTTGTTTATTGTAGTTATAAATATATTTGTGAAATAGTATTTTTACGCAGAAATTTCATTTTTTTTAAGCTTAACTTATATTTTCCATAAAATTTTTCTCCAGGTGATTTTATCTTATTTTTAAAATTATAGAAATGTAAAGCTTAATTTATATTTTGTCTATTTTTTCCCCCAAACGTTTTAGATGAAAGTATATACGAAGTAATTTTTACCTGCACTTTTGATGAAAATTTAATTTGTGAATATTGGAGCAGTATACTTAGCCTCAAAAGGGGAAAGAAAATATATAAAATTCCATTTTTAACATTTACTTGATTTTTTTTTTTTTTTTTTTAATTGTTTAATTTGTAATTCTCTAAAAAGAAACTTGCAAAATGTAAATTACGTAATTCTAAGTTAAATTTGAAATTTTTCACTTATTTTTCTTTCTTTCTTTTCTTTTCTTTTTTTTTTTTTTTTTTTTTTTTTTTTTTTAGAGTTTGAGAATCCCAGTCAATAAATTTTTCTAGTGCGAAGCTTCTCCATTTTGTTTCCAAGTGGCAGGCTACTTGGACATTTGTCAATATCATAACGTTTGAAATACTGAATTAATTCACACTAAATTTATAGTGTAGATTTATCTCACAAGTAAACCTTCTCTCCTTTGATACCGGTTTTCCGGAAACCTATATATTTTCTGAAAGCTTATGCCACAAGTAGAAAAACTGTGAAATCTTAGGGGCAGAGGGATAAGCGTTTAGGAGTTATAGGACATAAAATGTTGGAAAGATGACACCTAAAGTCGCTAGAATGTTCGTTTCACGTATTTATATGAACTAATAATATGGTAAGAAGGTGGAGGTATCACTCTAAAGGAAGAAACAACTCGTTTAAAAGAAACAGTATACGTTGGGATACTTGCTACTGACTTCAAATGGAGTCCATTACAAGAGACAATCAATGTACAATTCACCAAATAAACAGTGAGACGGGGAGAAAGACAGTTCACAATGGGCACATTTTACAAAAGCGATAGCCGCACATTTGCAAACTCATCATTTGTCAATGAATTGAAGCAGTAATCCATTGGCGCAATCCACATTCCAGGTTTGTCGTCCAAGTATCCGCTTTTATAAAAAGCATACTTAATCAAGTTCTTGAAACGAGGAGCATTGAACTGATATAGGGAAAAAAGATTGCAGGGCCAGAAAACTATCGCGCTGCCAGATGTGCTCATGTGTCTCGATAATAATTGTTTCCATTATGTAAAGATCAAAAGATTTCTAGTGTCTGCAAAAATGAATATCCAGAGGCTAAATCTTTCCTGTACACCCTTCAGGTACCAATTCTTTTTGTAGGCCTTTACCATCAAGTACTTCGGAAGCAGACAATGCATGATCTTTGTCAGAACACCATGAATCTACTAAAAGCAGAATTTTCTTCCTGTCATTAGCCATACTTGACCAAAATATGTCATGACAGAAGTGGAGACTGTGACTGTTGCGACAAGCATTGCTGTTCCTTATAGACACCTTCATCTTCGAAGTACATATCCTCGTCCGTTCTTCTCCATCGCCTCTAGCAAATCCTAATGTCCGGATCCCTTCAACAATCTCCATATCATTTTTCAGGAGAATAATTATGTGTTTTATCATCTCCGATTCCTGGATGTTCGGAGACCGATTACTTGTTCCGAATCGGGAGACCAAGGCCACCACAACGACTATAGTATCCATATAATAAGAAGCAATGTAAGAAGAAGACATACAATACGTTAGTACTTGACAGCAATATACGGGAACATACAAGGAATAGAGACGTTTTTATGGGAATATGTCCCTCTGTACACACTTTACTGATACTTTGTGGGCCCTGTATCCCCTAAACGCTTGTCCCTCTGCCCCTAAGATTTCACAGTTTTTATACTTGTGACATAAGCTTTCAGAAAATATATGGGTTTCCGGAAAACCGGTATCAAAGGAGAGAAGGTTTACTTGTCAGAAATGTATTTGATATGTTCATTTGCCAACTTAATCAACCCTCTTGTTTCTCTGTGCCAGCACACTGAAAATTTCAAATTTACATTAGAAAGGTTTTATGAACAGATTTGCCTAAAACTCCATATACACATAGCCTTCATTTATAAATCCACTAAGTCCATTAATAAATTGTAGCTGCCGTTTTGAAAAAAAAAAAAAATGGTGGCAACTTCATAAGAGAAGATAAATTAGTTTACCCATCCTAGGAGCCAGAAGGACTTGTTTCAATTTTTTGATCAATAACCACTAAAAAGTAATGATATCAGTACAAAAAACCCTTAACGGCTTAAAAGTTTGTGACGCCGCTACTTTATGGCTATAAGAATTTGAAATATGAGTCTTAAAAATAATGATATCAGATTTTAAGTGACGCTTTGCAATTAGTTAAAATATACATAAATTTTCTTATTTGATCATTCAGTTTTATCTTTTATTTATATTTATAAAGCTAACGTAATATTTTTTACTTCAAGATCAGACAGATATTTAAAATACACTCACTGATGCTTTTTCATTCGCATTTCAAATTCAAAATAATAGTTCCAAAAGGAATGATATAAAAATTCCAGTGGCGCCTCGGTGTTATTTTAAAAGATTTGTTTTTAGATTCCATTAAAATTACTTTTGTTTTGTCTAATAAAGTATATTTACACATTTAAACAGTGCTTTTAATTTTCAAATATACTGTCAAATAATTATACTTTCACTGAGTTAGCATTATAAAGTAAAATTATTTATTTCAATAAATTGATTTATCTTTTGCGTCACGCTATCCAAAACTGTAAGTAAAATTTGTGTAAATGTTTTCTTTACGTAACACTACCTCTTTGAGCAAATTTTTACTTAGTTGGACACTATGATACTATGTTTTGGATAGCGTGACGCAAAAGATAAATCAAATTATTGAAATAAATAATTTTACTTTATAATGCTAACTCAGTGAAAGTATAATTATTTGACAGTATATTTGAAAATTAAAAGCACTGTTTAAATGTGTAAATATACTTTATTAGACAAAACAAAAGTAATTTTAATGGAATCTAAAAACAAATCTTTTAAAATAACACCGAGGCGCCACTGGAATTTTTATATCATTCCTTTTGGAACTATTATTTTGAATTTGAAATGCGAATGAAAAAGCATCAGTGAGTGTATTTTATATTCTGTCTGATCTTGAAGTTAAAAATATTACGTTAGCTTTATAAATATAAATAAAAGATAAAAGTGAATGATCAAATAAGAAAATTTATGTATATTTTAACTAATTGCAAAGCGTCACTTAAAATCTGATATCATTATTTTTAAGACTCATATTTCAAATTCTTATAGCCATAAAGTAGCGGCGTCACAAACTTTTAAGCCGTTAAGGGTTTTTTGTACTGATAGTCATATACAATAGTCTTAGTTTTAGCAATGACGGACAAATGGCGGCGAATGATTCAGCCTGTTATATAGTAGTCTTAATAGGAGCCTTACGAAAAATGACCGAGATATAACTACTTCCGTACACATCTCATCTTCCCGGGAAACAAATATATAAACAAACATCAACATGGCTCCTATATCTATATGGTAGTTCTAATTTCCCGAACTTCCCGCGTGACATCATATCCCAACTCGGGAAGTGACCGGGAAATACTTTCGAATGCGCCCAATGGCCGTCTTTCTCCCAGTGAATGCATATGGATAATTTAGCAAATAAAATTTATTTATAATTTATGTACAGTGAATAGCAAAAGTGTCCGAACACTAGCAAAAATTTCTATGTAAAAAAAGTACACTTCATACGGTTTTGTTAAATAAATCCTTGTCGAATCCTGTTCTTAGTTAGTGTAAGAACATGATTCGATAAGGATTTCTTTAACAAAACCGTATGAAGTGTACTTTTTTTTAGATAGAAATTTTTGCTAGTATTCGGACACTTGTTACCGACTGTACTAAAGGTGAAGGAAAAACTCCAGATACAGTGTCAAATTTCTTCTTCTTTTTTTTTCTTGAATAAATAGCGGCATTTAAAGAATTATATATTTATGAATTACTTAAAATTATTAATTAATTTGTTAATTAATTAATAAATTTTAGTAGTTTTAATTAATTAAAAATAACTTGAAAAAATCCCTGAAATTTAATAGCAGTATTTACATCATAATAATAACAAAGCAATTGCTTACGAAAATTATATTTTAAATAAAATAGTAAAATGTTCCACATACACAAAGATATGTGAAATATATCTTATGTATGAAAGTTATCCTACTTGCTTTAATACATTTTTTCGAACAATTAAATGCCACGCAAATTTCGTCATTTAGAATATTCATGAAATTTTGCAACAGTTCTATTCTACCCTCTAATGGTTTCATACTCTCTCATGGTTGGTGTCAAAACTTTTTTTCGACATTATCTTTGGTCGACAACATGGATAGATCTTACGGATAGCCTCCGTGATTTCTTGAGTCAGCTTCGAATTATTCGGAAATCGAATATTAAGTTTTTTCAGTCACTCAAAATCCAAATGTTTAAATGCCTGTCAAAATGGCGAGTGTACAGAGGTTACATTGGTGTTTTGTGCTACTTCAGTGTTTATTATTAATTCTTTTACTTTGTAGAAATGGTACTTTTGCGGATAAAAATAAATATTGTAAGTTTCACTTTTTTTAAATCTGTTTTTTGTTTGTGACTTTCAAATTTTCAATATTTCTTCCTTTGTAGTTATTGTATACTTTAATGTCATTTTATATATTTGTTATTTTGCATCTTTTTGAATAAAATAAAAATATTTATTTGTTATATTTTAAATGTATTAATTGTATTTTAAATGTTAGGTGAAATTTTTATGGGGTATTTTATTAAAGTGCTTCTCGAGAGCATACTTCCACATATTTTTATTATGTTTTACTGCAGTACTAGCTAAAGATCTCTATAAAAATTTTCTCTTTAGACTTTATTTTAATTAATTTACAAATTTTTGCTTGCACTGTAATTCTGTAAAGATTTGAAGAAAGCCCGCTATTTTAAAAATGAATTTCAAAAAATTATTTAAACATAAATTTCAACTAGCTTTCATGGCTATAAATAAGAATTTCTTAGTTTTAATTCATCATTCTTTAAATTTGTTCATTATTATTTATTTTAAGAATAAATGTTATATTTTTAGATACTGTTTTACACTTATTCTTTTTTATTTAAAAATATATTGCTAGTCATTTAGAATTTTTATTACCATCAATCGTTTAGGTATTTAAGGAAAGATAATTTATCTACATTGTTTTGAATAGAATTTTGTTGATCTATTTTATTTACAGCAATGAAACTCTAGTTAATGTACTTATCTTATTTTATGATTTAAATAAACTGCAAATAAACAGCTGAAAACAAACCTTAAGCAATTTGTTTAAAAAAAAAAAAAATCATTTGTAAGATTTGTGACATTTAAATTTGACTTTAAAGCAAGTTTAGCATCTTGAATAATAATTAAAATAAAAGTGCGTAGATCAATTGTTTTATCATTTATATTGGGGGGGGGGGGGAATTAGTTTGTGAGGAAACTTGTTTTAAGTTTTTATGATTATGGCATTTGTATAACCCATGATTTGATGTTTGGACGTAGATACTGATGTGTCATTTTTATAAGCTTTTGTGCTTAAGTTCAATCCAAAAAGTAATATTGGAATTAAACTAAAGTATCAAATGATGACACATATTTTCTTTCCCTTTTTTAACTCTAATCTAACAAATCATTTACCTTAATGTCTTTTTTTTTTTTCCTGTATTGAGTTATTTATGTGTACAAGCAAGCACAATGTGTATGCGAATCACTGTATTGGGGGAAAAAAAATCTTATTTATTTCGAGATAAGTTATTTGCAATTATTAAATTTTCAGGAAACTATCTGTGAAAATACCATTGCGAAATTTTTGTTTTAACACAGGCTGATAAACTTTTGTTTCCTGTTTGTATGCTAACTTTTGTAAATATGCTTAGAAAACTCAAAAAATTAACATCAGTATTGAAAGTTTTTTATTGGTTGTATTATTAATACCCAAAAAAGCACTAATTGAAGGATTTGCTACAAAAAGGAGCTATAGCTCCATTATTCATAAAATCATTTTAAGATGCGAAATTGTCATCCTCAAATAATTTTTAGAGAATATAAAAGTTTCTATACACTGAGACTTAATTTAAGATGCATCAAATCTTCTTAATCACAAAAGATCAAGTTTTCCATAGAGGGGAAGGGAGACACTCAAAACTAATGCCATAGCTGCAAAAATGTGTTGAAAAACAAATTATTATTGGTATGGAGAAATGAATAAAATAATGAAAGAAAGATGATTTAGAGAGAGAAAAGGATATCTATTAAAATTTATCCCCATTTTAAAACAAAATAAGTCTAAAAGATAATTTAAAAGAATGCATGTAATGCTATGGAAGGTAACTTGGGAATGTCAGTCCATTAGAAATCACCCAGATCATGTTGCTCAACACATTTTATTTTTCTTACCAATTTTTCCCCGTTATTAGGCGAGTTCAAAACTGTAGTAAAAATATTTTTTAGGCTCATACTTTTTATTTTTGGTGGCCATTTTGAATTTGCATCATAACTGTCTTTAGGACAAAAATGAGGTTTGCATAAAAGTATCTAACTCTGTTAATTTTACAGATATCAAGACAAAATAAAAACCAAAATTATCAGAATGAAGAATGACCCACTACATGTTTTGCATATGCATAATATTTCCTGAAGTCGTGAGGAAAGTGAAGAAAATAATTCATAACTATAAATGGAAAATTAACTTAAAACAGTAATTTATTTATAGTCTTGATAAATTAATTTATAAAATTATGCCCCCTCCTCCCCCTTCTTCATCTTCTAATAGTAATAAATCCTCTAATAATAAATTTAAGAAAATTCAATATTGGCCTGGTCTTCATGAAGGAGTTTCTAAATTATTTAATAAAAAAGTTCATCTTGTTGCTAAAGCTCCTCTAAAATTAAATTCATTAATTTCTAAAAAATTAGGTCCCCTCCCTCCAAATTAAAATCTGGTGTTTATGAAATCCCATATAAAATTGATAATAAAACTAACTATTATATAGGAATGACCAATAGACCTTTTTATGATAGAATGAGGGAACATATTGCAGATTTAAAATATAACAGACCCAACACAGCTTTTTCACGTACTTATAATACTAATCCCATCAAACCCGATTTTGAAAATACCAGGATAATTTACATTACTGACAATAGAAACCAAGCTTTTCTATATGAATCATTTGAAATTATTAAAAGAAAATCCGAAATTTGCAACGATTCATTATCCATAAACCCCCCCCCCCCCCTCAATTTGGCTTCATTTCTTAGGCTTGAAATAATTTATGGTTACCCTGCTATTGTTTTCGTTCTGGCAACCCCGCTGTATGATTCTTTTGGCTCCGTTTTTTTTTTCTTGTAGTGATCATGTTTCAAGTTTATTTAAGTGATTTTAGCTTATTTTTTTTTTAAATGTATATAGTATATTTTTATAATTTATGTAATCATCTATTAATTTCCTTGAAAATGTATTTGTGCTTTCATAGAATGACTTAAATTGTCTATGTTTATGGTTTTTAAACATCATTCTTCCCTGAAGATGATTAAAGATTAATTTTAACCGAAACGTTGGAAATAAAGTTTATTAAAGTTTTTTTTTAAATTATGTGATATGCTGAAAGATATTTTATTATATTTTATTACTATTTCATAAATATTAATTTTCATGCGCACACTATCAAATTATTGATTAATTAAAAATCTTCAACATAATCAATAATAAACCTGTGGTGTATAGTGTATATATATATATATATAGAAGAAAGTAAAAATATATTTTTAAATCACTAAGTATTTTATAATACGACCAGAGATTTATATATATACTGGTAGAGAGCCAGAAATCCGCCAACCTAAAATCCGCCGAAGTCCGAAATCCGCACAGCTTATCAGATACAAGCAATGAAATTCACAAGGTACAAAACTGCAAATCAAAATTTTTGAAAAAGATCTTGAATGCAGATTTTGTGAATGTATTTTATGATTACAAAAAAGAAAACATAATAATATGAAAGACTGCAAGAATAAAGTTGCTAAATATCAAAAGAAAATAATGATTATTATATTGATGATATCAATCAGGTAAACAATAACAAACTAATTTTTTTAATGCTATCTGATGAAGGCATTTTGCTTTCAATTTGTAAGGAAGAAATCAGTAAAATTATTAGAAAAATAAACTTGTTACTACTATTTACAATAAATAAATAAATCATGCAGGTCCAAGTATAGTTTAAAGTAAACTACATGTGAACAGATTTTATCTTAATTTGACAAGTATTTTTTTCATTTTTATCTATTGTTTTCATTATACATATATTTTTTAATGTTCATTATTATTATTATGAACCTAGTAATTTAATATTCAGTGTTACTATTCACTAGTCTGTGTTTAGTTTGAATAATATTCTGCTTTTATTTATCAAAGTGAAAATAATTCTTTATGGGCCCCAAAATCCACCAAATCCTAAAATCTGCACAACCTCTGGTCCCGAGCTGTGCGGATTTTTGACTCTCTACTGTATATATATATATATATATATATATATATATACCAAAAGCGGCCTCACAATTTGTTTGAATAGAAAAGTTTTTGATCAGTGCATTTTGCCTGTTTTAACTTATTCTTTAGAAACTTAACATGTAAAGCTATGAAAACTTCAAATGACCCAGAGAAGCATGGAGAGATGCATGTTCGAATTCACCCAAAGAGACAGAAAACGAAGCACTTGGATTAGGAAGCAAACCAAAGTTACTGATGATGTTTCTAGAGTCAAGAAGTTAAAATGGAGCTTTGCTGGACACCTTGTGAGAAGAAATGATGATAGATGGACCACCAATGTCCTATTTTGGATACAAAGAGAGAAGAAAAGACCTAGGAAGAAACCCCTGTGTCATTGGAGAGATGAAATTGTGAAGTTTGGAAGAGCAGAATGGAGAAAAATTACAGAAAACAGGAGAGTTTGGAATGACCTAGGAGTGGCCTTCATCCTGCAGTAGATTGATAAAGGCTAAAATTGATGAAATTGATAACATTTACCTGGTTATAAGTATTTCTATTGAATTATCAGTTAGAGAAAGTGACATTGTAAGTAGAGGTGCCAATTATGACGATTTGTCCGTAATTATTACGGTTTTACGGCAATAATTACGGCATTACGGACAACATAAAAAAAATTACGGATTATACGCTTTAAAAAAAAAATTGCGGATATCGATCGTTAAAAAAAGGAATCCCCAAAAACGATCGACGAAAACACACAGCGGAAGACTTCCAATTCTCAATCTTTCTCCATCGACAGCATAAATGTCAATATTCATAAATATTTAAATAATTAGAAGGACGAATTAACTTTAATAAACTTTAAGTACCTTTAACGATCCTTCTACTTTAGCAGCTTTTAGATGATATATTTCGACGTGCTATCGCAGTCATCTTCAGATGTTGTTTATGCTGCATTACTGAAAGGTGTCTTCATCTTCCTCCACATCAGTCTCCTTCTCGCTTACGTCATTGTTTCGTCGGTGATTTCTTAGTACTTGTTGCCATTCCTTAGTTATTATGCTGTGCTCTCTCTCATTTACTGCCATGTTAGATGTTAGAATTTCTAAAGCTTCACGTTTCAGAGCGTAGTTATGTGAGTTGTATGGGGCTATTTTGACGGTTTTTAGGGTATTAGTTATTATTGGGTTAGTTTTATGTGTACGTGATAAGGCGGTGGAGCTTCTATTGTATTTTAGATCGTTAATATGTTCTATTTCTCTGTCCTTTATTTTTCGCTTTGTCATTCCGATGTAGGTTGCAGGTTTATTGTTATTTTCAAGATCGAAAGTGATCTTGTATATCCCCGAGGTTTCTTTAGGGTCAATAATATCTTTTTCATTTCGGATTCTTTGAATAATGTTCTTGATGGGTTTAATGGGTATGTGTATATTGTATTTGGAACCTTCGTTTTTAATTTTGTTTGCTATGCCGTTGCAGAAAGGTATGGAGGTGGTGAACTTGGGTTTTATTTTTTGGGCGTCATTAATTTTGTTATATGTTTTTAAGCGCTTTTTGTAGAGTTTTTGAATCAGAGAATGGCTGTATCCTGCATCTTTAGCAATTTTCTTTATAAATCTTAACGCTGAAATAAGTATGCAAGATAATAAAGAAAATAACAGTGTTTTAGTATTTAATGCCATAAAAACAGTTGTCTAAAAAAAGACTATTAAAAAATAATAATAAACAAAATAATTTTTTGTAGCACCCCCCCCCCCTCAAAAAAAAAAAAAAAAGAGAGAGACAGAGAGAGAGATACCCAAATGTTCTTTTCTCCCTCCATAGCAGGTTTTTTAAAAAATATTTCATTTTGTAAGGAGGTAAAGAAATACTTATTTATTTACTTTTGTTTAGAAATTTTTCTAATTTTTTTATTAATATATTATATATTTGTTTACAAAAACTGTTCATTTCGTTATTATATGTGAGTTTGTGCATAAAAATTATTCCATGAGGCAGTTCACGTTTCATAAATATATCTCTGATTACTGATAGCTCTTATTGAAAGTTGGCACCTCTACATTGTAAGCAACTTTATTACTTGAATAATTTTTCTAATAGCACAATGAATTTCTAATATTTATTGAAGTAAAATCCTCTTTATGCGCTATATCTTCCTGCAGAGTTAATTCATCCAATCTTTTGTTAAAATAATTTTACGATGAAGGGGGAAGGAGAAAGAAAGTCAACTGGCCTATTTATTTCCATGCAAACAATTCTGTAACCAAACATGAATAGAAATTCTCCCAAATTTAGAACAAAAAAAAAATGTTTTTTTTTTGCATAGGATAATGCTGTAGACTAATAAATATGAATAGTAACCTGGCTACCAGAGTCATAAAAATGCTAGCCAGTTTTAGATAAAAGTATGCCGCTAAATCAGTAAAATTCACGCTTTTTTTCTTTTTAAAGAAGATTCTCGAAATATATGGATTTTTGTGACCTGTTGCTGGAATAAGTGATTATTACATTTCTAACACAAAATTCTCGCTTAAAAAAAAAAAAAAAATCCCGAAATATGTGAAAATTTTGCAATTTTTTATTGAAACATTTAACCGATATCGCCACTAATTGCTAAACTGTAAGCTTAATAACTTAACTGTCTACCAAAACAAGAGATTATTCCTTTGCTAATTGATAAAATTCGCGCTTTAAAAAAGAAAAAAGCTATTTACTGAAGTATGCTATAGTTTTGCAGCCTGTTATAGAAAAGCAGAACCATAAAACCACTAATTGTAAAAATTTATACAATTAATAATACAAATAGTTGCTGAAACATGCAAGAATTCATTGCTAGCCGATTTAATCTGTATTATTTCAAAATTACTTTCCAAAATACGCGATAATTTTAGGGCCGAGTGATGAAATATGGAATTATTTCGCAGCAAATTGTCGAATTTATTTTTTATGTATCAAACAACTTCAGAAACTGGAGATTATTTCATCACTAAATTATAAAATTCATGTTATTATTTTTTTTCTAAAAAGCTTTTACAAAAATATGCAACAATTTTGCGGCCTATTTTTGAAATATAGAACCATTTCTCTGCTAATTGTCAAAATTTACGTTCAATAACACAAATTATTGCTGAAATATGCAATTATTTTGTCACTTAATTGATAAAATTCAAGATACTTCAAAAAGATTTCCTGAAATATGAAAAATTCTAAACTAGTAAAAATCGAAAATAATTAAGTGAAAACCAAACTTGGCAACGAAATAATAATGCAAATTATTAAATTGATATTACTACTTCGAAAGTATAAATGGAACAAGCAAAATAATAACTTAAAACAATCACCATAAATTTCCACGTAGTTAAGTTTCTTGATAAAATTTATCATAAATGATGCATTTTAAAATAATTATAAATACAAAAGATAATGATTATGTGTTTAAAGGGGAAAAAAAAAAATTCTAGAATATGATTTCTAAATGAGAAAAATAGCTTTTGCTGTACAAAATGGGCTTATAAAACCCAGTATTTTCTCAAGTTTCAATTACATTTAAAAAATCATTTGATAAGTATCTAACCTTCAGAAATAATTGCCACAAATATGCTTGAAAATTGAGATATGCGATTTTTAAATTGTAATCAAAAAGTAGAACAAGTATTAGTGACCAGTTACTGAATTCTGTAAGAGAATAAGCCATAATATTGAGTATTATAACACTCTAATTCCCTATCACACAAAAAAAAAAAAGTGCTGCATTGGATCAACAGTGGTTACTGAATGAGTAATTGAGTATGTATTTGTATTGGTCAGAAGAGGTGTGAGGCAGCAGTACTGAGTGTCGCCTAACTGATACTCAGTGGGCGATGCCTTAGCAATGATTACTAAAATTTCAATATAGCCTAAAAACAATTTATTCTGGTTCTGATCCCATTGTAGCGATATGAGATGAATTACAATACTTGTTTATCGCTCCTAACACATACTATTTATAGAAAAAAATTACTTTTATCAAGAAATGTATAAATAACTAAGTACATTTTTTTTAAAATATAAAATAGAATGCGAGGCCTTTTAAAGTGAGAGTCCTTGTGCCACTGCACCTCTTGCACACTCCTAAGGACGGCTCTGTCTTTGATGTCAATCACCATTCTTGAAGCTTTGAAATCACTCATGACACATTCTTTCACTGATAGCAGTCTCACCAGAAGTATTTGAGGGCATTCGATAAGCCTCAACTGCAGATTTCTTTATATTGAAGCAAAAACTTAAAACCTACTGCAAATGACATGAATTTGACTCATAAACTGACATTTTCAATTGAGAATAACTTTGATGCATATGCAAATCAACTAATGTTTTGATGGAATTATGTTGACAAATGGCCAAGTTTATTATACAACATCTATATTTGTTTATTTACACTACTACTGTTCTCTAAAGCTATCTATTTAAAAATGGCAGAAACAAAATTGTACTCACAATAATAGTTATCTTCAAATACAATAAAAATATAAAAATCTTACAGCTACTCAGTATTGGCTGAGTGCAAGGTTCTCAGTACAACTCTAGGTAAAAAAAAAAAACCTAATTTAGGTTTCTTAAAGTACTTTTTGCTGGTTTTAGCCTTCATCTTGTTTACTTGCTGAATGTGGTCTGTTTGCTCCTATCTTTCTATTTTCTTCTCTTAGTAAGCAGTGTCATCTTACCAGAGGTGATCGTTGTCTGGTCTGACTGATCAATCATACAAATATAGTCCATGTGTTTTGAACCAGTACAGAAAAGTCTGTAACAGGTCAAAAAGTGGCTTAGAAAGTGTTCTCATAATTGATGAAAATTCCAATCAATTTTCACTTTGAAATTGCAGTTCCTTTTCAATTCCTAGTTTTTTTTTTCCCCTAAATTTTAAATTTTAGTCACCTGTAAGACTTTTACCTCTAGGTCCAAGCCTTGTTGGCCTGAACTTAAATTTGCCTTTGCATCTTATGCCTATTTTGGAAGCCCTTGCATCATTGCATGCTTTTCGGTAGCTAAACTTCCAACTGCCTCTTAGTATTTAATAGCATACAAAAATTATTCTGATTTGCTAGTTTTTTAATATTATTGAAAAAACTAGCAGAGTAAACTCATTTAAATAACTGAAAGTAAAAGAACTAGCAGACTAAAACTTATTAAAATACTTAAAAATATGTATGTATACCCAGCAGCAGAAAAAGCGTGACACGGCGACGTAGTCGCAAACACAGAAAAACGGCTTGTGGACAGTCTTTGTCTGCAGTAATAATAAAAAAATTTGTCTGCAATTTATGGCTATTTTTCGCCTGCAACAATGGGCTACCAATGTATAACATCTTAGACGCTCTCTGGTAGGAAATCTAGAGCCCCCTATAAATGCCTTGGCAGTGGCGGATCCAGAACTTGACTTTTTGGGGGGGGGGGGCTAAGATTTTTCAAAGTGTTATTCTAGACCAATAAAAAATTTACAATTGCAAAATTCAATTATAAATGAGTGTTTTGGGGGGGGGCTTCAGCCCCCTAGCCCCCCCCTTAAATCCGCCACTGTGCCTTGGTAGGAACACACAAAACAGTGCTTAACAACGGTGACCTAGGGAGCCTAGATCTCCCTTGATAGGCAACGTTATGCATGTATTCTTTTCTCCTGTTACCAGTTACTGAGATTCTACGGGAACGTACACATACCAGATCCTTCACGTTCATTCACATTTTCTTCAGATTCAGAGCACTCTTCAGACATCATACATCAATCATTCTTCCCCTTTGTGTTCTGCGCATGCAAAGAACAATTGTCATTGTATTGAAAACATGTGCTTTTTATATAATTGTTTGTATTATATTGTTCTGTAGTAAAATTGTATTTGTGTATTGTCGCACGAAATCACCACTGTTGTTAAGCTCCCACCCCCAACCCCCCCAAAGATAACCGCTGTCAGCTTTCAAGCTTTTTGAGTGTAAGCCATTTTCACCCCTGATTACATGCAAATTTTGCAGACAGATTATGAAATTTTAAAAGCCTGTCGCAGACAGCTGCAAAACTTTCTGCCATTAGGTATATATATATATATATTTAAAAAAACTAGTAGATTACAATAATTTTTCTTTGCTGTTAAACTTGAAGTAGTTTAAATTTTAACCAGTACAGAAGCATGCTATGCTGCAATACAAATCTTTCTAAAACAGACATATTTTGATCATGCTTATACACAGAAAGAAGAGAGGCAAGAGCAGACAATCCATATTTGGCAAGTAAAAAAAAGAGAAAGACTGCATGCCCAACCGAAAGTACTTGCTTAAAAAACCTAAAAATAAGTTATTTTTAATTAAGTTTTAATAAAATATATTTCCTTTAATTGAAGTTCTCAATAATATTTTGTTTTATTTTGATAGTTGTGTCTGGTATTTATTTTAGATCACATATCTACTTTATGCACAAAAGAAAGAAATTTACCCATGTATAAAAAAATTGATGGGACTGTATTAACTTCTGAAGGAGAAGATAATTTGGAATGTATTATTACATTCCAGACAGACACAATTCTTCAAAGATTCATGTTAAGGTTTGAAAGATTGGCTCTAGATTGTAATGACCATCTCTATATATTTGATGGAGCACATGCATTTGGTAGTTATAAGGTAAGTTAACTTAATACTTTTTAAGTATATTTTCTAATGTTTTTGTTTTAGCTGGGTTCTCCCTAGAGCCTCTGAGAAGTGCACTACACTTGTCAAAACATGTCCTACTTGCCCACAAAATGTGCCCTCCTTGAATAAAAATTGTGCTGTAATTGCTTGACTTTTAGCTACTCTTACAGATTCTACAATTTCCAACAGTAACAAAGAAACGAAAAATTATTTATAAATGTATTTAAAAGAAAGTGCCAGTTATAGTGTCAGCAGTGATTACTAAAGAACTTCATTAATGAATATTAATTTTTTGTAATATTGATGCCTATTTTTTATTAAGTAAAATGCTTTTTTCTGTAAAAGGCAAAACTGAGAAAATGCATTAGTAGCCAGTGGTTAGTACTATCAATTTCATTAGTAGCCACTTTTTTTTTTTTTTAGGATGTGAAGGAGAGGAGTATTTCTTATAGACAGCAAAAAAGCATTCTCATTATTTTGAAGACCATAGAAAAAATATATATATATATACTAATTTAAATACATATAATAATAAAATAAACTGATAATGAAATGGTAATTTGTTACAATACATTACCAATGTTCTAAAAATAAGCTTCTCATCCTTTAATTAAAATCACTCTAAGACTGAAATAGTAATAGTTTTTATCTTTTAATTGATTAAGTTATATAGCACCTTATTATTATTTATTATTATTTGAATAAAATACTCTGTTATTCCACACTTCAACGTCATCAATATTTCATGTGTAAAGACAATTAGCAAATTTATTTTTTATTATTTTATTTTAACCTTTTTTTCTGAAGACACATCTTTTTAAGTGATTTTATTTCAATAGAGTTAAGGTATTTTCTTTTAAAAAGTATAAATATAGAGAAACTTAAGATAATGCTGCAATGACAGCTATGAAGGTTAAAAAAGAAAGATTTCTACTGGAAAATGAGAATGAAAAATGCCGATCGTTAGCAGGAGGAGGGGGGGGGGGCACAAAAGTGAAAAATTTTGAACAATTCTACTTCTTTAGATACTAGAATATAATAAAGTAAGTTTAAAAAGAAAATTAAGATGTAAGTTGCAGATGTAGAAAGATTAGAAACCAAAAGGCTTTTGCAATGTATTTCACCGCCGATCGTTAGCGGAAAGAGGAGGGGAGGGGTGGACAGAAGAGCACAAAAAATTGCACAAGTGAGAAATATTGAACAAATCTATCTCTTTTTAGATTCTAGAGTCTAACAAAGAAAGTTTTAAATGACCATTGTCATTTATACTCTGGATGAAGAAAGATTGAAAATTACATGACTTCTGCAAGGCGTCTGATCACGATCGTCGTCGGTAGCTTTTTAAAAATACAAAAAGTGGTGACTGTAGTGCCGATCAATACATAACTTTTTTAATCGCCATCTTTTTTTATTTAGTCGTCATGTGGTGATTGGCAACTGTTAATTTTGACCTTTTACTTTTCTGTTAATATCGTCTTCTTCCACAAACGTGCCCTCAAGATTGGCACCTTGCCCATTTTCCCTAGATACCAGCATGCTGCCCTTTTTCAAACTTACAAGGACCTCTGCAATCTGTGTTAGTAAAGAATCCAGATTATTTGATAATCAATGATATGGATTATAAAGCAATTTCTTCCATTCTAGTCATTCGTATTTAGTCATGGATCATTTTAAATTTTCTGATTTAATGTCTTAAAACAGTCTTTTTTGAGAATTCTATAATATCTCTACTTTCTGAATGGGGAAAAAATTTATATCGAATTTATATCTGAATCATTGTTTGTACTTATTTGTTGGAAATACAGGTATTTAGAGTCCTGTCTCGAGTCAGGTATAGTGCAGCCACGTTTCCTAAAACTACCAGCAACGACACATCCAGAATGTTAGAGGAGTTTCAGCTTGACCGGCAAGTTCGAATTTGGAAAACATCTAATAATTCATGCTCTGTTATCATTCATTTTCTCTGAGCCAGATGACTCACCCCTATTTTAACAGTGGACTCATTGAATTAGTGCTTGTGCAGAGGCTTCCATGGTTTCATGAAATGTGGTCGAAGAATATTCAATGACTCACTTTGTGGATTAGATTCAGGTTAATTTTTTACACACAGGTCAACTTGCAAATATTTTTCTTCATGGAATTTTTTTTTATTTTATTTTTTTTTTTTTAATATAAATTTACTTTTTGAATGCAGAGATTAGATGACATCTCTTCCTCCATAGTAGTTTAAAGTTCAGTAAACTCCTGTTTATCTGCAAGCATAGCAGATTATGTGCATTGCGGATTATCTGCAGGTGCAGGATCCGCATGCTGGATAAAAAAAAGTGTTTTATCAAGAAAAAACAAAAGCAAACAAGTGGTTTTTTTTTTTTTTTTTTTTTTTTGGGGGGGGGGGGGGAGGCTTAAATAAAGAAAATGTGTAAATATTAAAGAACTGTCTTGCTTTAACGTATTGTATGGTATTGTTTAATTATCCATTACTGTGCATATTATGAACCATTTGGGTATGGTTTAATAATGTCTATCATAATTATATATATTTTTTTTTCCCAGGGGTGGGGCTTGGAAGTATGATAGTGAGAAGATTCACCCACATACATAACACACACTGACCATCTGACCAGTAATAATAATAGTTAATAAAAAATGTTCATTTTTTAAAATAAGACTAAATGATTATGATATTTTTGAAACTAAAAAGTTTAAATTATACATAATTAATTAAATATAAAAACCTTAACAGATACTTCATATTTCATTGTTAATATTTTCGGCTGGGTGCCCAGCTCCTTCCAAACGATCTTCATCTGTGTTGGATCTCTCAGAGTTGTGGTCTTTTATTGACTTCATAAGTTGGTTCCATATCCGGTTCCAGATAAACTTTTTAGATGTTAAAATTAATAGAACCGGAAACCAAATTAAAACTACTGTGTATCATAAACAAACAAATAGCAATGAAATTATACATTATAAATCTGAAACCCCTTTCTGTAACAAATTTAATGCAATTAGTTCATATATAAATTGTGGAATATTAATATGTAATGAAATGATCTTATTGATCCTAAATAATGGATTTAATTAAAGATTTCACCAAAAAAGTGGGTTACCCTAACAAAATCATTAAAAAACTAATTAAAAGCCAGTAACTATATACCTAATTTTCAAAAACCCCCCTTCAGAATTCACCTCTTCCATATCTTATGATTGCGGAGCTTCGAATAAAATTAAAAACACTGCAAATAAAATCGGCGTAAATATCCCTATAAAGCCTAACCCGAATATTTTTCAATTAATACGTAATTATAAAGACCCCCATCCCCCTTTGGAAACCGCTGGAATTTACCAAATACCTTTCACAAATAATCAAGACAATAAACCTGGTTCATACATCGGGGTAACAAAAAGGAAGATAAAAACCAGGGTCAAAGAACATAAAAACAATATAAAAACAATATAAAAACAGGAAAAATAAATACAGCTTTAGCCAAAACTTTCGATAATGAAGAAATTAAAATAAACTATGAAAAAACTAAAAAGATAGCAAATTACAATAATTATAATTATACAATGTTTAGAGAAGCCATAGAAATAGCAACTACCCCAGATGTGTCAACGACAGCGGCGCAATGGCTCCTGACCAGATATGAAACCAACTTATGAAGTCTATAAAAGACCACAACTCTGAGTGATCCAACACAGATGAAGATCGTTTGAAAAGAGCTGGGCGCCCAGCCGAAAATATTAACGAGGAAATATGAAGTATCTGTTAAGGTTTTTATTTTTAATTAATTTTGTGTAAAGTACTTAATTTTAATTTTATTTATTGTTTAAATTGTAGTTAAAAAAAAAAAAAAAAAAAAAAAAAAAAACTAGTTGGCATAGGTGGACTCTGCTCAGTTCCCCATCATATTTATGTTTTCATAAATTTCTAGTTTGAGAGATATAATCATGCTAAAAGAAATGAATTTGACAAAAGCTTGATACAGTGACAGAATGAAAACCCCGCCTAATAGGCTATCCACCGTTCACTTCGATATATTTATCTTATTCTAATCTATTAATTTATTTTATCAGGGTCAATTCCGTTGTTTAGTTTTCATGCTACTGTTTCCAATGCAATAATCCTCAAAATTCATATTTATATGAAAAATTTACAATTTCACTATGTTGATAAAATCGTAAATTACGAATAATTTACGAAATTTTCCTATTAGAATATTTGTATTCAATCATGTTCAAACAAATATCATAAATGTAATTTTGAAGTTGTCTAATGTATTTATGAGCCTCAAAACGGAAGTTTATGCTCAATTTTACCTTATTCTGGCATGTTAAGTAAATCGTTAATTCCAAATAACTTGCGAATTTTTTTAAATTGGAAAAATCATAGTCTATGATATTCATGCCAGTATCCTAAATAAAATTTCGAAAGTGGTTTGACATCTTTACGATGAAAATATCCCTCAAGATTGACGTTTATGTGAAATTTTGCTCTATGCTGCCATGTTAAGAAATTCATAAATTTCCAATAACTTACGAAATTTTTATATTGGAAAATTCATAGTCATTAATATTCATACCAGTGTCCTAAATAATATTTCAAAAGTAGTCTGACATCTTTACGATGAAAATATCTCTCAAAATTGACTTTTATGTGAAATTTTGCCCTATACTGCCATGTTAAGAAATTCGTAAATTTCCAATAACTTGCGAAATTTTCAAAGTAGCATATTTATAGTTACTGATGTTCCTTCTGGCATGAAAACTGATATTTTAAAACTGGTCTGATATTTTTACAGTAAAAATTTTCCATTTAATGCACGTTTAAGTGAATTTTTGTCCTATTCTCCCATGTTAAGAAAATCGTAAATTTCTAATAACTTACGAAGTTTTTAAATTTGAATGTTGCAAATAAATAGGGTTCTTGCCAGTGTCGAAAGTAATATTTTAAAACTGATCTGACCTCTCTGCGACAATTTGTTCTTGAGATATCGTGTACACAGACTAACAAACTAACGGACTTACAGACTGACACCCTACAGACAGACACCATAGAAATTTTATCATTTTCGGATTCCTCACACCTGAAAACGTGTAAAAAAGTTAAAAAAACGAGGTCGAAAATTTTCACGATTACCTAAGTTCCCCATACCTATAGTATGATGGGGAACTAAAAAAAGTGATTACATTTTCTCTAAACATGAAAATATACCATAAATAATCAATAACTCTGTTATCTTGAACTTATTTTTGAAAGTTAATTTTTTATTTGCAGAATGTTATGTAAAAAAAATAAAATGTTTATTTTTCAAGATTGTTATTAGGCAATTTTCAAAGTTATCATGTTAGGAGTTAAATATTCTTAACTTTGTATTCAGCTAAATTTATTTTTATTTGTATATAAAGTGTGCCCAAATGAAAAGGAGACTAAAGTTATATGTTAAGAAATTTTAATAACAATATTATAATTACAGTTCATGTGGAATATTACATCTACAAATAATTGCCATTGAAATTGATACACTTATCCCAGCACGTAGGAAGGGAGTAGATGGCTCAACTGATGGGTCAGGCAAATACCCATTCTGTACATCTTCTGATTCTCTGATACATGCTTGGGCACTCATTGTGCACAAACTTTGCCATAACCAAGCTTTTTGTGGATTTTGTGATGCTCAGTTCTTTTGCTTATCGACAGTTCAACAGCAATTTCACGTGTGGTGATCAGACGATTCTGCCGTATCAGCTCATCTGCAGCCGATCATCTCTTTGTGCTTATCTGGAGAAATCCATCATGCAACGAACTGTGGAAATGACTCTCCAGCAATGAGGATATTGATGCGAAGCTGTTAACTATGCATGTGTAACAATACCACCATGCCATCTAACAGCCAACACATTAACTCACTGGGATTTGATATAACGCCACTACAGTTATGGTCTCCTTTTCATTTGGGCACACCTTTATATATAGATTTTTTTTTTTTACATGTAAAATGCTTTTAACAGAACTAAAGCAGTTAAAGATTTCACGCATGTGTGCTTTATTTTGTTTTGCTTTTAAAATAATACTACTGTAAAAATAAGACTAATTTTATTTTGAATCATGTTAATTTTGTTCAAAATGTTCTGTATATATTTCTCAAATGAATTTTCAAGTTTCAGTTAGCCGACTATGCATTAGGTGAGATTTAATGATTAATATAGTTATTACTAGCAGGCTTTGCCTGCTTCATTAATCTCACTATATTTAAAGGAATTTAAAAAAAAAATAATCACTATATTTTATATCATTTTATAAATAAAAACTAAAAAAAAAAAAGTTCCATTAAAATTGCTTAAAACCTCATTTCGGGTTCCTGTTATGTTCAGCAGCGTCTTCCTTGTCTATGCTATATCGATTCTGGGTCTCTACTGCTTGCATTTGCACCTTAACTGGATATTTTAATTTACGTGCTAACTGGACAATAAGTGGTGTTGGTAATACTTAAGAACTACATTTTCTACATAGATTATCATTTTCACTCTGACAACAGATGGTAACACAAAAACAACCTCCCCAGCCGCAAATATTTCAATTAACCCTCACTTTCCCAAGATGGAGTTAATTTGACCTCATTTTGAAGTTGAAATTTAGTTAAGCCGGCCTCATTCAAAAAGTGCGCTAATTCGCCAGAGATAGCAAATGTAGCCAGTGAAATGTTCCAACTTCTAAACGATACAAAAAGGTGCGGTGCTAGTGATTTTCACCAAACTTGCCAAGCGTCACCTGAAAGCAATTTTTCTGCAGTAACGCCTTGATCTTGGGAAAGTGAAGGTTAAAAAAAAAAAAGAAAAAAAAAATCAATTCAAGAATTAGGCTTTATGGTGCATCAGTAAATTTCAAAACAGACTTTCATGTAAAATTCTCTAGCTCTGTGATCAGTCATTTGCCTACAAAAGCGATCAACATATTTCTTAATTTAACTTCGGTTTTTGTCACTTTTTTGCCATCTTTATGGTTTAGAATACTGTGAAGACACTGAAAGATTTTTTTAATCAATTGACGTCATTTCTATTAATTATTATCTGCAAAAAGTATCGCATTGTTTCTTGAAGGATCAAACCCACAATCTTCATGTTTTTAGCTTGAGACTCTAAACAATTGAACTAATATGCTCTAACCAATTGAACTAATGTCCAAGAAAGACTTTTACATATACTTTTCTATCTCTAGAGCAGTGGTCACCAAACTTTTTGACTTCATGGACAACTTAATTTACAGTTTAAAATTCACCAATTTCAGAATTTAAAATCTTGCAGGCCACTAATATTATTGAGTAAGAAACATAAATATATTTCTAGAGTAAAAAATCAGAGAATACCCATTTTATAAATATGAAATAAACCTATTTAATGTAAAAATTACAAATGTTTATTATAAGAAAACGTAAATAATTGTGTGAACGTAGCCTTAAGGTTGTTCGTTTAAATAAAACAATTATAGAGACAAAAAGTGTGAGTACCTTTTTATTGTTTACATATTATAAGAAACTCAGACAAGAGATTTAACTACTATAATAAATTGGTATTTCCATATATGAAACTACAGTTAATAAATTTAAAAATATGTATATTATATTTCTAGATTATTAAAGTCAAATGGGAAATTATATTTTTTACATACATTTGAAACCTTTCAAGAATCCAAATATTTTAATAAATTTAGAACAATTCATAGTTAAATGCAGCTCAGAAATTTAAAGCCATAACCATGACTGATAATTACAATTAAAATTTTTGTGTTAAAAAAATATTCCATCATCGCTCTCTCACCTAGAAAATTTTGAAATCTATTGTTGTGAGCATGAATGACTCAGAAAATCTTAAAGTTAAAATTAATATCATTATAATGGCTAATGAAACATTAAAAAAAAATACAAATAATTTTTTACAGATCGCCAATATTTTCTCACGGACCACTGGTTGGCGACTACTGCTCTAGAGTCTATCATTTTAGAAATTTATTATTTTAATTAAAAGAAAAAAAAAAAAAATAATAATAATCAAAAATTTAGAAATTGGGCTTTGGGGTACATCAAGTGAGGTCAAAAACACCTCCATGTAAAATTCTGTAGCTCTGCTAGTCCAGTCAAAATAGGAAAAATAGAAGAAAAAAATCGTGTAGTTTTGAAATTTTGCATACTCATAGCCGAGGGGGTCCTGAACAACATACTAAAAGTCCCCGCCCGTGGGGGGTGAGCGCGGGGCAGGGGGGGCATTTAAGGGGGGCAATTTTCAGTTTTTATTAAATATCTTAAAAACTATCGCATTTAGAGAAAAAATGTCAATTACAAAATTAATCTACGTAAAATTTCCTACAAAAACGTATAGTACATTTTGTTTGTGCGATCATTAGTTTAGAAGATATAGGGAGATGAAATAACACATTTTCTTGAAAAATTCTTTTTTGCAATAGTAAAATCAACTAAAGTGTGCAATTAAAAGGGTTCTTGTCAAATATTTTCTAATGTACAAAACAAGTATATACATAGGGAATATGCAAGGATAATACAGCATGTTTTGTAAGTTTTAAATAATTTTAAGGCTAGTAGGCGCAAGTGGCGGTTTGAGTAAAAATCTGGACAAGTCCAGTCAAAATAGGAAAAATAGAAAAAAAAAAATCGTGTAGTTTTGAAGTTTTGCACACTGATAGCCGAGAGGGTCCTGAACAACATACTAAAAATCCCTGAACGTGGGGGGTGAGCGGGGGGCAGGGGGCATTTAAGGGGGGCAATTTTCAGTTTTTATTACATATCTTAAAAACTATCGCATTTAGAGAAAAAATGTCAATTACAAAATTAATCTACGTAAAATTTCCTACAAAAATGTATGTTTCATTTTGTTTGTACGATCATTAGTTTAGAAGATATAGGGAGATGAAATAACACATTTTCTTGAAAAATTCTTTTTTGCAATAGTAAAATCAACTAAATTGTGCAATTAAAAGGGTTCTTGTCAAATATTTTTTCAAGTAAAAAACAAATATATACATAGGGAATATGCAAGGATAATACAGCATGTTTTCTAAGTTTTAAATAATTTTAAGGCTAGAAGGCGCAAGTGGCGGTTTGAGTAAAAATCTGGATAACGAAGACCCAAAACCGATCAACATAAAAAAAAAAAATCGTGTAGCTTAGAAATTGAGCACAGTTATAAAGTTAAGTGCCCTGAATAACATACTAAAAGTCCGTAACCATGGGGGGGGGGAGGCATTTAAAGGGGGCACATTTCAGTTTTTATTAAGTATCTTGAAAACTATCGCATTTAGAGAAAAAAAATCTCAATTGCAAAATTAATCTACGTGAAATTTCTTAAAAAAGTTGTATATTCTATTTTGTTTGTATGATCAATAGTTTAGAAGATATAGGGGAACGAAATAACACATTTTCTTGAAAAATTCTTTTTTTTTTTTTTGCAATAGTAAAATCAACTAAATTGTGGAATTAAAAGGGTTCTGATAAAATATTTTCTAATGTACAAAATAAATATATGCATAGGGAATATGTAAGGATAATACAGCATGTTTTGTACGTTTTAAATAATTTTAAGGTTAGTAGGCGCAAGTGGTGTTTAAGTAAAAATCCAGATAACGAAGACCCAAAACCGATCAACATTAAAAAAAATCTTATAGCTTTAAGATTTTTTTTCTCTAAATGCGATAGTTTTCAAGATACTTAATAAAAACTGATATGTGCCCCCTTTAAATGCCCCCCCCCATGGTTAGGGACTTTTAGTATGTTATTCAGGGCACTTAAATATATAACTGTGCTCAATTTCTAAGCTACACGATTATTTTTTTTTTATGTTGATCGGTTTTGGGTCTTCGTTATCTAGATTTTTACTCAAACCGCCACTTGCGCCTGCTAGTCTTAAAATTAGTTAAAACTTACAAAACATGCTATATTATCCTTGCATATTCCCTGTGTATATGTTTTTTACATTAGAAAATATTTGACAAGAACCCTTTTAATTTCACACTTTAGTTGATTTTACTATTGCAAAAAAGAATTTTTCAAGAAAATGTTTTATTTCATCTCCCTATATCTTCTAAACTAATGATCGTACAAACAAAATGTAATATACATTTAGGAAATTTTACGTAGAATAATTTTGTAATTGACATTTTTTTTTCTAAATGCGATAGTTTTTAAGATATGTAATAAAAACTGAAAATTGCCCCCCTTAAATGCCCCCCTGCCCCCCGCTCACCCCCCACGGGCGGGGACTTTTAGTATGTTGTTCAGGACCCTCTCGGCTATGAGTGCGCAAATCTTCAAAACTACACGATTTTTTTTTCTATTTTTCCTATTTTGACTGGACTTATCCAGATTTTTACTCAAACCGCCACTTGCGCCTACTAGCCTTAATATTATTTAAAACTTACAAAACGTGCTGTATTATCCTTGCATATTCCCTATGTATATATTTGTTTTTTACATTAGAAAATATTTGACAAGAACCCTTTTAATTGCACACTTTAGTTGATTTTACTATTGCAAAAAAGAATTTTTCAAGAAAATGTGTTATTTCCTCTCCCTATATCTTCTAAACTAATGATCGTACAAACAAAATGTAATGCACATTTTTGTAGGCAATTTTACGTAGATTAATTTTGTAATTGACATTTTTTCTCTAAATGCGATAGTTTTTAAGATATTTAATAAAAACTGAAAATTGCCCCCCTTAAATGCCCCCCCTGCCCCCCGCTCACCCCCCACGGGCGGGGACTTTTAGTATGTTGTTCAGGACCCTCTCGGCTATGAGTATGTAAAATTTCAAAACTACACGATTTTTTTCCTCTATTCGTCAAATTTTGGCCTTCGTTGCCTGGACTATGCAGTCAGCCACTTGCCTATAAGATGATGAACATACCAATAAACAAAAATATGAAAAAAAAAAAAAAAAAAAGTAGATTAAAAGAAATTTTTTTCCCTAAAGTTAAAAATGAATGATTTTTTTTTTTTTTTTTTTTTTAAGTTAAATAAACTTTTATTTTGTATAATGTACATGTATTCATAATTACTGCTAGTACTTTATAAAGGAGACAAAATCCATCTTAATAGTGTGTTATTAAATTAAAATGTTGTGATGTATCTTTACTTTTATATATAAGCAGATATGATCTAAAATTGCTGGATTACAAAAATTAAGTAGAAAAATTATTTGAATTTTGCTTTGTAGTAAATATGATTTATTAACTTTTGGCATATAAAATGATAAATTTGAGTCATGAGATATATTAAATATCTGCAATTTTTAAAGTGAACAAAAAGTAAAGATTTTTCTTTTAAATTTGGTAGTTTAAACATAGCAGTATTATATGCAGATACATTTTTGGATTTAAAGCTGGATATGAATCAAATTCTCTGTTTCTCCTCCCCCACATAATCCCATAGATAATTTTGCCCATAAGTTTAGTTATTGTAATTGTAGTGGTTTGGTGAGCATGTTACACAAGGGTGTGATATACACAAAATTATGAAATGTATGCAATAGGTAACAGAAATTGTGGAAATCTATCAAAATTAATCAGGAAAATGAAGTCAAAATCAGGGGATTTTTCTTTTTCTGAATTTCTGTAGCCACCCTGTATATTTAAGTTTTTTATTTTTTTGTTATGTATGTTTTTTTTATTATGACAAATTAGAGCTCTAATTTTCAATCTCAAAACGAAAGGTTTTAATTTATTTATTTTAAAAGAAAACTAAGATAAAGGTGACAGATTCATGGAGTGAAATAATAATAATATTTCAAAAATTATATTTTTCAATAATATATCCATGAAATATAAAGCAATGGCTAACCCATTAGATTACAAGGGGAAGAAGAAATGACAAATTTGACTGATATGCAGCAGTAATGCTATATGTTTTTTGTGGATTTTTTGCTTATGATTTCTATGCATGATATTGAGTATATTGTTTCTTGCATGCACACGCACTTATGTTTTAATTGCTTTTGTTTGCATGATTTATATATAATTTATTTTAAATATTTGTATATTTTTTTAGCCATGATAGCATTAAAAAAATTGCACTACAGATTTTTGTTTCCTTATGCTTTTGCATTAACTTTTTAAGGTAACTATATATATTTTGTCTTTTAATTATACGTTTAAGTTTTGTGCACTTTTTTTTTTTTTTTTTTTTTTTTTTTTAATTGTACTATAGCATTTTTCGCTTGTTAATGATTATGAGAATTTATAGCTAAGATTTATACTCTGTGGTAGAATGAAACATTTTAAAAGAAATATATTTAATATGTTGAATATAATCTCATTTTATGTTTACATCTTCAGATTTAAATCATGTTTTAGCTATAAACAATAATTCCTCATTTGACATTAAAAAAAAAAAAAAAAATGTTATGCTTATAAAAAGTTTAACAATATGCAACATACTTTATCACTTTTATAGGAGATGACTGATGTTACAAATCTTTTTTTTTTTGTAAATTAAAGTCACAGAATTAAGGGTTTCAGCGAAACTTTGTCCCAAAGAGAAAAAAGGGGCTTGTAAAAAATTAAAGAGCAAAATTTATTTTTGCTAAATAATTTTTAACTATGCATCCATAAGCTCTAAGAAAATTTCATTTTCATAATTTAGTAGCCAAAAGTATTAAATAACTTATATGAAAACCCCAAACAAATATTGTGTAAATTCAAAAAGTTGTTGGTAATAGAATGAACTGATATCCAGTTCCTCTCAAAATAATAGCTAAAATATAAAGGATTTTAATCACATTTTTATTTTGATTCAATCAATGCCCAATACCAATACAGTATTCGCTGATTGTAAATAAATATTGATAAAACCCCCTATCATCATAGTCTTTTTTCTTTTCTTTTTTTGAGAGAGAGAGAGCGAGACTGAAATTCTGTTCATTCTATCTCCCACAACTTTTTGAATTTACATATTTGTTTGAGGTTTTCATATAAATACTCCATACTTTTGGCTATTAAATTATGTAAATGATTTTTTTTTTAAGCTCGTGCATGCATAGTAATTTTTACTATGCATGCACAAGCTTAAAAAAAATTTCATTGCTCAAAGGCTCATATTTCATAAGATATTTCACATTTTTTTGCAATCTGATTGCAGTATGCTGCTTCTAATGTAGTGTGCCAAGTTTCCTAAAAAATGTCACTGGATTCTTTTTCCACATCACAGTGTCACTGGATCATCACATCCTTTGCACTGGGTATAATCCCGTATGTGTTATAACTTAAAAAGGTGGTTTCCTCCTACCCCCATAATTTTTTAAGGAAGTTGTTATATTGCCATGAGTATTTGTGGTGACCTCATAAAAACTTATACAAATAATTAGAAGAAGCCTCATAATCACATACTATAGCCAAAACACATTTCAAGCATTACTTTTTACAGAGTGATCAAAAACATTTTATTTTATTTTTTTTTTTTTTTTTTACTGTTCCCTTTTTTCTCTTCAGGACAAAACTTTTGCTGGACTATGAATTTATAACATGTTCTTTATATTCTTAAAGTTTTATGATAATACATAATGATTTTTTCGAAATATTTAGCAAAACATCTAAATTCGAAAGTGTCTAAATCAAGGTGGCCACCAGTCAGGGAATCATGGAAAAGTCAGGAAATTTAAGCAAGTCTGCAAAACTTATGGAATAGTCAGGGAATTTCATGTAAAGTCAGGGAATTTTGACAAATTTTGTTGAAATAAGCCAATATTTGAATGCTCGTAATTATAAATTGCTAAATTGTTAGCTGATTTCATGAAATTTTTTTAGGAAATAAACATTGTAAGTCATGGAAAAGTCAGGGAATTCGGAAAAATTCTAATGTTAGCCACCCTGGAGTGATACTTATTGGTAGATAGTGTATTAACTGTATTAATTTTTCTTGAAAACTGTTTAAATTAGTTTTAAAACTGTAGAATATTAAAAAAAAAAAAAAAAAAAAAAATTGAATGCTATTTGCAACTAAGTTTTTATTTTTTATTCTTCCTATTAAGTTGAACAGTATATTCTAAACATATTTGGATACTAGCAGGCTTTGCCCACTTCGCTGGGCACCATTTAAATGAATTGTCAAAATCCCATATCATTGTTAATAACCTAAGTTAAATTTCCTGTTGTGTTCGGTAGAGGTTTTCCTCGCTCGTAACGGGAGGAATCCAGGTCCCCACTGCCTTCAGTGGCAACTTACTTGTTTTTTACTTTCCTTTCCCCAGCAGGTAAGCTCAAAGTTTTGTGAAATCCCGCAGATACCATAGATTTCCCATAACAAATTTAGTGCTAAAAGGGGGGTTTCAAAATTGTTCCTTCATAACGCTCCATACCTCTCCCCCCTCCCCCCCCCAAAAAAAAAAAAAAAAAAACAACGAAAATCACAAATAAAAATGAAAACGTGTTTTCAGAAATATCCTAAAGAAAACACATGGCTGTTTTCAATACCTTTGTACCATTTTTAGTAGAGCTCTACTCAAAAATTCGGATGTATGAAATTTCCCCCCTCCCTCCTGTAAGAATCGCAAGAATTCCAAAATCGTACATAATGTTTTATTTATACTCAAGTCTAGTCTCCTCATGTGTACTTTCTTCACCATGAAGTAATTTGGGATCGAGTTATACTTACAAATGTTTTTTTGCTTCCTGCAGGGGTGTTTGCGTTCCGGAATTTTTATTCTATTTCCCACCAATAATTACGAATTGTATTTTTGGCTATATTTAATTGCTAAATATTACTAGAAAACTACTACTAATATCACTATTTAAAAATTACTGGTGGGAAATAAAATAAAAAATCAGGAACGCAAACACCCCTGTTCCTGTCCCCCCCCCCCCCCCCCCCTGGGAAGAAAGGGGGGGCAATTTCAATAAATCCCGTTACTTTAGGGGTCGGATACATATAAACAATTAAAGCACTAAACATTGTGACCACAACTCACATTAATTTCCCAGGACAAATTTAGTGCTAAAAGAGGTGTCTTGAATTTCTCTTCATAACACATGACACCTCCCCCCCCCCCCCCCCCCCCAAAAAAAAAAAAGGGGCAGATCACAAAAAATTAAAAGCATGTTTTAGAAATATCCTAAACAAAACGCATAGCTGTATCTTTGTTCCATTTTTGGTAGAGTTTTACTCAAAAATCCGGAATTAGCAAAATTTCCTGCCAAAAATTGATTTTTCCCCTCCCTCCCATTAAAAATCGAAATTTCCCAAATTGCAGATAATGTTTTATTTGTACTCATGTGTAGTCTCCTCATGTGCAATTTCTTCACTGTGAAGTAATTTGGAGCCAAGTTATGCTTATAAAGGTATTTTTACTATCTGTCCCCCCTCCCCCCCAAGGAGTGCATGGGTGTAATTTTGATAAATTCAGTTACTTTAGGTGTTAAACACATATAAATAATCCAAGCACCAAAATTCGTGACCGCTGCTCCCATAGTTTTCTCAGGACAAATTTAGCGCTGAAAAGGATGTCCAAATTTTGCTTCTTTGTAAACAACCCCCCCCCCCCCAAAAAAAAAAAAAAAAAAAAATATATATATATATATGTTTTTAGAAATATCCTAAGAAAGTCACATAGCTTTTTTCAAACTCTTTGTTTTATATTTGGTAGAGTTCTGCTCAAAAATCTGGAATTTGTGAAATTTCCTGCCAAAAATCATTTTTCCTCCTCTCTCCCGTGATAAATCAAAAATTCTTAAATTACAGCTAGTGTTTTATTTGCACTCTTGTCTAGTCTCCCCATGTGGAATTTCTTTACTGTGAAGTAATTTGGAGCCGAGATATGCTTACAAATGTGTTTTTGACTTTTGCCCTCCCAGGTTTGGGGGGGGGGGCGGCAGAGGGGAATTTCGAAAATATTGATAAATATAATTTTACGTTGAATAAAGATCTAAGTTATTGCCAAGCGCCGCTGAATTCCGTACAGCCGTTCTCAAGTGATACCTGGACAAAAATATTGTTACAGACACCATGACACACACACACAGACAAAATTTTCTGGTCATTTTCGGCCTTCATGGTGTTTGAAACATGAAGATGTCACAAAATATTTTGATTCTGACAAATTTACAGACAAAAGTCTGATTTTATTAATATAGATTGCTTTGTGGTTTCATTGATAAAGATCAGATGAGGAAAGATATTTAAATCTGTTGCAACATTTCTCCTCTCTTCGAAGATTGTAATTTCCAGGGAGTTTCTCTACATCATTTCTTGACTTGTTGTATGGCAAAGAGCTATTCTATTGATGTAAAATCACTTTGGGCTTACTAGTTGATGACTTCTGTATCCTCACAAAACCATCCTTCAATTTATTAATTATACCATAAAGGCCTTCCCAGTTTGCTGTAACTTTTGACATTAATTACTATTATTTTGTGTCTCTGTCAAAGAACTATAAATGTTATCCACATTATTTTAATAAGGAAATGCTAAAATAATTCTTTACATATTTCTAAGTAGCTATTCAAGTATATTTACAAAATTATTCTTGACACATTTTAATTCTGTAGTTATTTATGTTTATTTACAGAAAATGAACGTGGAGGGAAAAATCAGTTAAAAAATACTTTACAATGTCGTTAGAAAGAATCAGATCGTTTAAATTTAAGGATAACTTTTTGAAATAAAATAGTTGTTTGTAAAAGAAGGGACTAGGATAAGAGTTTTGTAAAAGAAGGGGCTAGGATAAGAGTTATATTTGTTCTTAAAAACAGACAAATATTTCAACTTTTTTTTTTTTTTTTTTTTTTTTTGTATAACTAACAGTATTTGTCTACAAACTTTTTTTTCCCTATAAGTTTTATTTTTATGAATAATTTAATCACATTTCCATGAAAAATTAAATCCTACTTGTAAAGGTCATACTCATCAGCCTAGTCTTTTAGAGTTTTCTGGGGTTTTTCTCTGAAACTTGTGTAAATACAGGCTAGGACAGTGGTTGGCAACCTGCAGCTCGCGAGCCACACACAGATTTTTCACCCCTTGAGATTTTAGCAAATGTCGACTTAGGAATACTCTAATTATGTTAATAAGAATGAATGAGCCAATATAAATTAGGTTAAAAATTTTTGGCTCCCAAAAGATATTTCAATCGTTGTATTGTTGGTGTTTGGCTTTGTTCAAAAATGAGGTTGCCGACCACTGGGCTAGGATCTTTTAGAAAGACCCTGCCCTTCTCAACCCTGGGACCCTTGCACAGTTAATTGTCCTTATACCTAAACACCAACATGCTACTTGTAAAGTGCTAATGTATTATTTAACCAATTTCTCTGAAATACCAGAAATGTGTTAAGTGAATACGTAACAGTTAAAAAAAAAAAAAAAAAAAAATATTTTTAAATGACATTTATTTAATAATTTTTTCTCCTCTTTATTTCAGGCAGACTTATCTTGTCGTAGTACAAGAGCAGATGTGGGGACCATCTTTACTCAAAGCAACTTTGTAACATTAAAATATGTTACAGATAAATGGACACAACCTGGAAATGGGTTTAAACTAATCATAACTACTTTCAAAGACTCACGTAATCTTTATTTTTTAGCCTCTTAAGTTTTATTACTTAGAAGAATTTTGAATATTTTCATAATTTTTACATTTGTTCATTTTATTATTATTTAGCTGTTGGATGTCGAGATTTTCTATGTTTGAATAGCTTCTGCATTACTAAAGACCTAACTTGTGATGGTGTAAATCATTGTGGAGACAACAGTGATGAAACTAGCCATGCCTACTGTGTTGGTGAGTGTTTGTATATGAAATTTCTCCTCTTTTTAAATCTAATTTAGTTACATTTTACTGCTTGTTTAATTTTAGATGTATTGTAATGTTTTGGGAGACGTATATTTAGTTAATTAATATTTTTGTTAATTTTTAAGCATTAAGTTTTATCTGGCAAAGTTACAAAGTTTTTGGTTAAGCTCTTTTGCTAAGGAGAAACTAGTTCTTTTTATATCATAATTTTAAAGTTAAAAATTATTAATCCCTTTAACACTTGCTTGAGTAGCCTAAAAAATAAAGTTCAGTGCTTGATAATTAATAATTAGTGACTTTTTTTCCGTTTTCAATTCATATTTTTAATTGATAATTTTAACTTAAAAAAAAAAAAAAAAAAAAATTAAGTGACTTTTGAAACAGTTAAGAATCAAAATTAACGATGCATTGAATGTTGGAAAAATGAGTGTGCATGTTACCAAATATTACATGAAAAAATACTTTACAATTTTTCATGCTATGCAAAAAGTTAATTATTCATATTTTCCTTTCAGATGACACCTCAGGGACTGAAATCATGGGTATGGCAGTTGGTGCGTTTGTCGTTTTTGTCATACTTCTTATTGCTTGCGGCATTTTTATTGCAGGCATAGGAGTCTGCATTTGTCGGCGAGCTCGCCTGCAAAGACAAGACCTTGAGCTTCAGTCCCAAAATACTTCCACGCACCCTTTGGTTGCGGGACAACAGCCTTATCCTAGTAAGTAAACTGCAAAAAGGAATTTATGAAAGTCTTTTCTTTAAATTTTTGTAATATTTTACATATATGTAATTTAGAATTTGAATTATTGGAAATTTTCAGAAATTCTTACCAGCAATGCATAATCTGTCATCCAGGGCCGGACTGGCTCCTTTGGGGGCCGTCGGCTAGAAATTGAAAAGGGGCCCCTTACTGAGGAATTTAGAGGGAAGTAGCAGGCTTTACCTGCTTTGCTGGCCATCATATTTAAATGAAGTCTCAAAATTGCATACAGCTTATACTAAAAATCTTATAAAATTAAAAAAAAATAAAAATTTATTGAAATCTGTCAAAATTTTGTTTTTTTTACGCTTCTCTGCCAAAGGGGGCGGAAATTTCGCAAAATTTTATTATAGTGTGTATTGGGTACACATAACCAACACACACCAAAAGGTCACCTTTATTAGATAATTTAGAGCAGAGTTACAATTTGAAACATGCTTTTTTATCCACCAGACCCCAAGGGGTGACAGAGGATCTTCTGTAAAATCCCCCTGTAATGTATGTTGTGTATATACGGCATGGTACAGCCACATAATAAGCAAAAAAAAAAAAAAAAAAAAAAATCCTGAGATAATTGTAAATAAAGTTACGCTTGGAAATATATTTTTTGCCCCCCCCCCCTCTCCCTTCCCCGGAAAAGAGGGAAATTTCACAAAATGTTTTTATAGTGTGTGTTACACTCATATAACCAACCCATGCACCAAAATTTAGATTTCCTAAGGTAATTCCTTTGTAGTGTGTGTTATGTACACACAGTAGTGTGTGTTTTCACACACTTTTGTCTTTTGTAGTGTGTGTTAGTAGTGTGTAGTAGTATAGTTAGTATTTTGTAGTAGTGTGTTTTTTTGTCTTTTGTAGTGTGTGTTATCACACACACCAAAAAATCACCTTCCTGAGATAATTAAGAATAGAATTACGCTTGGATATGTGTTTTATGCCACCGACCCCCACCAAAAGGAAAAGGGGAAGATTTCGCAAAATGTATTTTTAGAGTTTTCAGGCACATATAAGCAATCTATACACTCAGAAATGGCAGAAATTGCCTTTCTGAGATCATAGAATTTAGATCATGGTTACAACTTTAAACATGTTTTTGCTTTCCTGACTCCAAAGGGAAGGAAGGGGAAACTGTTTGCAAAATCGCTGTATAATGAGTGTTGCATACACAAAGCAAACTCATATGCCAAAAAATTGTCGTCCTGAGATAATTTGAAACATAATAACACTTGCAATTCTTTTTTTTCCTTCGCCACTCTCATATGGAAATTTAGCAAATTCCCATCACAGTTAATGATTGATGAAAATATTCAACACATACCAAAATTCGTGAACCTAACTCCTACAGATCCACAGGAAAAATTTAATAGAAAAAGGCAACTCTTAAATTTGCTCCTTTTTGTAAGTCAACCCCCTCCCCCCCAAAAAATAAAAAATTGCAAAACACCCAAAATGAGTTTTTGGAAATATACCCCAGAAGACACAGTTGTTTTCTATGTCTAAGTGCCATTTTTTCGCAAAGTTTTACTGGAAAATATGGATTTTGTGAAATTTTTCCTCTTCCCTTTAAAATTATCCCTTAACAACAGTGGTGATCTCGTGCAACAATACGCAAATACAATTTTACTACAGAGCAATATAGTATAAACAATTATAAAATAATAAGTTGAACTCATTCAATTAAATATTTTATAACAATGTTTGACACAACACAATAAAATTAATTATAAATAATAAAAGTATTAGTTTTAGTTTTGATACAGAAATTTTTATAAGTGAATTTTGAAGTGGAGAAGTTTTGGAACAGTTTTAAATGAAATTAACACTTTTCTACGTTCCCATAGAATCTCAGTAACATAAGAAAAGAATACATGCATAATACTGCCTATAAATAAATAACACAAACTGCCACAATAAGTAAATAAATAAATACTTTATATTTTGAACTTATCATTTAAAATTACTGAATGCTTATTATTATTTAAAATTACTGAATAATAATAATAATAATAATTTTTTTTTTTTTTTTTTTTTGGGGGGGGGGGGCATTTTTTTTTATGATTATGATATATGTATTCAAGTTATTTAAAGTGTGGTAGCTTCCAATTGTCCTATTCGATTGAGCTAAAAATCGGTGAGTATGTAACAAATCATATTTTTGCACAATTTCTGTAGATTTTGATGAGTGCAGGACTTAGTTTTTTTACAGAAACGCTAAAGGAAATTATCTGTCATTAAAGATTACTTGAAATGTGCTAGCTTCTAAATTCTGCATTTGATTAAGATATAAATTGGTAAGCATGTTATTAGTTATCGCAAGAACTATATAGATTTTCATCAGTGGAGAACTTACAAGGAAAGTCTCCTTAAAGCGTATACTCAGAATATTGTAAAAAAAAAATTACAGAGATACTACTTACATAGGTAATACAAGATCAGTCAAATTTATCGGCGGAATCCCAATAGATAGTATGCAAAACAATAATATAGTACGAATATTTAGCGCTAAAAGACAAAAAGTGCATGCAATTTGACGAACAACTTTTTTCCCTGTCAAATGCAAATAATTTTAATGAGTTTAAGAATTTCTTGCAAAACAAATCTTTCTGAATAGCGTTATAGCAAATGCCTGTAAAAAGAGTTGCCTGTTTCTCATATAAGCATGAATAGTATATGCATGTGGCCTTTTATTAAAAGTATTTCATTTTAGTTTTCAAAAATCTTCTTTTTTTTTTTTTTTTTTTTTTTTTTTTTTTTGTTTCCCTTGCGAGTTGCAAATATTTAAATTGCAGTCAAATAGACGTTTAAGTTATACGTATCTTTTGTTTTTTATTTGGTAACTGACACCTCTTATGTATTTTGCAAGTTGCAAATATTTGTTTCTACTTTTATTTAAAGTTTAAAACGAATTTTACAATTTAGAATATTAAATTTTTAATTTTTTTTTTTTTTTTTTTTTAAATTAAAGACAATGTTTTTGAAAATTAACATGTGCAATATAGTTTGGATGCTGTATAAATAATACATGGGAAAAAATATTGCACTCACAAATGTTATAGAAGAAGAAATTAAATTAAAAAACCACATTGTTGAAATATTAAAAATATATATAAGTTTGTAAGTTATGAAAAATTTGAAGGTATTTCTGATGATGCCTATCCTTTATTTAACAAAATATAGCAAAATAAATTCTGATGAAAATGAGTATACTACTGAATTGACTCTTAAACGAAGGAGCACATTCGAGACCTCCCTTTTAAAGTTAAATTTGTTTTGGGAAATCTGTGGGATATGCAGGATTTCACAAAGCTTCGAATTTTCCCGCTTGGGAAGGGGAAGTAAGAAGCAGGTAAGTTGCTACCGAAGGCAGTAGGGACCCGGGATCCTCATGTTGTGAGCGGGAGAAACCTCTACCGAACACAGCGGGAACTTTAACTTAATTTATTAATAATGATATGGGATTTTGAGACAACTCATTTAAATAGTGCCCGGCAAAGCCTGCTAATAAATAGATAAATAAATACTTCATATTTTGAGCTTATTTAAAATTATTGAATGCTCGGAAAGTCAGTTGGAATCACTCCACATTTTTCTCTCAAAGGGCACATTTAAATTATTTGTTTTTATTATTGAATGCTCTCACATCAATCAAAAGGAAAACTAATTTTCTTTTATCATTCTTCTGGGAAGGCTTCATCTTTCATCAGCAGGAAGGAACCAAAGTCCTTGTTATTCTATGTGTGAGGGGGGGGGGGGGATTCAAATTACTCATTATCTAATGCATTTTTAAAAATTCTGTTTTCATATTTAGAAAACTTTCAATTCTTAAATTTAATAAAGTTTTCCAAAAATCAATTTTTAATTTTTTTTTTTTTTTTTTACTTTAAGGTTCTATAGACGTGCTTAGTAATAATAATATAAAAAAAAGTGCACTTTTTGTACTTTATAAATAAAATATGAATCTAAAATATCAATTTCTGGAAAATTAGAATCAAATTTAACAGTTGCGAATTTTGCAAATGTGAACATGGGCTTTAAAAAAATACTTTAGGTAAAGAGCAATGTCCATAAAACAAAATTTTACTTAGAATAACAGGCTACCAGCCTTGATAAGTGAAGCATATCCTTAAAAGCAATTTAAAATAGTTTTCAGAGGGAGTTTAATTCAGGAAATTTAATTTAAACCTGATGTTTTATGTTGTGTAGAGACATGTTTCATATTATATTTGTATGCTTTTAATGAACCTCGCCATATTTTACAGCTTTTTTGATTAGATTTAGAAATTAGCTATAGTAGTTGTCTTCAGTGTTTCTGAGTTATTCATTAAATGTTTATTGGGTGAAAGTTATTGCAATATATCAAGTTCTTTCTATATAATTGTACCTTCTATAAAAAGAAGATACTGTGTTATATACAGGGTGGCTGAAAAGTTCAGGCAATATTTTGAAATATTTCACTAGTGTAAAATTACTGCATAAACAAATGAATCAACACAACTGAACGGATAATAACTTTTATTCATTGAATAACAATAAATTAGAACAAAAACTTTTACAACAAATGCTCAAAATTGCCGATGATGGTCACACAGTGTTACACCGTAATTTCATCCCAGGCGCGTTAGAGCTGTTTTGAGCGCTTCTACATTATTAGCATGTCGTGTAGCTGAAACTTTTTACTCTAGGATGGACCACACTGAATACACTGGAGAGATCCAGCAAATTTGTCGGCCAAATGTCCTTGCCCCAAAAGCCCGGAAACAGCTCTTTGTAAACAGCAATTGTGGATTTAACAGAATGTTCTGGAGCCCAGTCTTGCTGAAATGTAAATCCATCCGGGCCAAAGTGCTGAGTCGTTCACGGTTCGAGTACATTGCGAAGGATCAGTTGCTGGTACCTGGCAGCATTGATTTTGACATTTCTTTGGATAAAGACAAGTGGCATCTTACTAGTGGTGCAAATTCCTCCCCACACCATCACAGACGCCGAGAAATGGCTGCGGCTGATTGTTTCTGCTGGCGTAGTCTTCTACTGACCTTTCTTGAGTATCTGACGTTGTTTCTGGCGATTATGGAATGGCTCGAAGGTGAAAATCTTCTCATCTGTGAAGAGCACCTTGTTCAAGCTACTAGCATCGACCAGCCAAAGCATTTTGTGGCAGTTTTTAAGCCGCGTCTCCTTCATAACATCATTAAGGAAGCAGACGCAAGCGATCTTGTAACAATAAAGTCTCAGCTTTTTTTTGATGATGTTTTGAATGTGTTCTGTGCTGCTGTACTCTGTGGCTATCTTGCACATCAACAGCTCTGGATTTCGACGAATCCAGCATTGCACCTTGTTATGTTCTCTGGAATGGTGGTAGTGGTTGGACGACCACTGTGAGGTTTGTCCGCAATCCCACCTGTCTCTTTGAAGCGTTTCACGATCTTGTAGACGGTCATCTGCCAGTCGTTCAAACAATGTCGGCCATCATCATTCCCATCTTGTGCAGTTCGACAACAGTGATACGTTCATTTTCATGACTCATAATATAAACAGATTGGAAAAAAAGAAACATTTCCTGGATTGAAATTACACGAAGAATTCATTAAAATTGTTCAAAGCAACATAAAACCACAATGACAATGAACCATACAAATACAATTGCCTGAACTTTTCAGCCACCCTGCATTTTGCTTTAGAATATAAGAAGTAAAATTTAAAATACATGCCTTTTCACCCTCCCATTCCCACCTTTTTTTTTCTACACTAAGTTTTGCTTTTATAGAAGAGAAAAAGTGAGAGGACTGGTCTCTTTAATGCGTATCTCTTTTTTTTGTTTTTATTGTGATAATTTTACTTTTAAATCAAAGAATAGTTCCTTTTTTTTAAAAAAAAGAACTTCCTGTAATATTTTTTGCCAAAAAGGAAAAAGTATGTTCCGGGGTTATCAAAGTCTATAGTGGCACATCTCCTGAGATTGTTTATAAAGTCTTTATTTTGGCAAAAAATGGAAGATAATTCACAATTTAATATTAAAGACACTTTATGATTTCTGAAACATAAAAAGAACTTTCAATATGCAACTGTTAATGTGATTATAAGTAAAATACTTGTCTGAACTTATTCTAAATGTTACATTTGTCACTAAAGAATGACGACTCTCTATGGTCATTGTAAATAAAACTAAAGAAATTAACTTCTATCTTAATTAAAAAATAAAAGAAAAGAACTTGACAGTTTTCTTGTAAATATGATTTTTAATGGATTAAAAGAATTTGGTTTATTTTATTTATCTTTAATGAAGTATTATTGTCCTTAGCAGCACCCAGGTATACAGGCTCACCTGATCGAAATGAAGAAAAGCCACCTCCCTATCCTGGTGGAGGATATTCTCCAGGAACTGGCATCACTTACAATGTTACTGATGACAGCCTTTACTTCCCTACTAAGTGAAATTTGACTTGTATAAAACATGATACAAAATATGAGATTGTATTCCTGCTTGGGAACAAGGTGAATAAATGGGATTAAAAAAAAAAAGTTTCATTCCACTCTTAAGTACTCCTATCCCTTGGTTTTAAACATCTTTGAAAAAGCACAAACGGTAGAAAAATAAAGCATACATTCATATATTCTATTTACATTTTCATCTGTGTATAATTAAATTAAAACTGCCATGCCAAATTATTGAATGACATCTGTAAATATTTTGTATGCTCACATATCTGATTTTTATTGTGAAATTATGGTACAATTTCTTTTCCTTGACAGAATAAAGACCTTTTACTTTTCTTCTACTGTAGAATATTTATTTTTTAATTCTACTCTTTGTCAGATAAAAAGAGAGAATAAAAGGCATTATTCATATATTTGACTTTTAGATCATATAATTGAAACAAAATTTATCAGAAAGACAGATTAATTCAGTTGAACATTCTTTACAAAAACTTTAAATAAAATGATGCATGAGAAAAATTAACTTTTATAACATCTGTTTTATATAACATGTAATGCATAACAAAATTATGAAACTATTGTGAATGTAAATTTAAAGAACAGCAAAAACTGCCTTTGTTTTAAATTGCCATATGCTTCTTTTATAGATTGATTTAAGTATTCTCTCTTTTAATCTTTATTTTCTTAAAAATTCTTCTGTATAATATTAAACATGTTTTTAAAATGTTTATTTAAAAAACTGAGTTAAAACTATAAGTTTTAATAATTTCAGGGGTGGCGCCAGCTAGGGGCCGGGGGAGGCACAGGCCCCCCCCCATCGGGGAGTCTGTGACCCCTCATCAGGGCATACTCCTTAAATCTCTCGGGGGAACAAATACAAAATTTTCAGTTTTTCTACTTTTAGCAGCATTTTTCTTTCCTTTTACAAATTTGGAGCATTCCAGTTTTCCCATTCTATATTCAATAGAAGAAAGTATTGGATTCGTAAAAATTTTCAGCTTCCAGTTTTCCATGAATATGCACGTTTTGAGAGTTCCAGAAAACGCTTTGACCACAATATTTATAGAAAATGTCTGTCTGTGACACGATGATCTCCAAAACCACGAAGAGTACTAACAAATGGAATGGTACAAATGTTAACAGTAATATTATTAACAGTATTGCAGTTTTTGATAAATACTCATATAATAAGCTCTCTTTATGTAGTGCCCCCCTGTCGGGGAGGTGGTGTCCCCCCCTTCGGGGAATTTCTGGTGCCACTACTGAATAATTTTAGTTTGATTCTTAAACCTGCTTTGCTGTAACATTTTAAACGTTTCTAACCAAGGGATAGGTAAATGAATTTTGTTGTTTACTATTACTTATCTTTTAGAGATATATTATTTTTTTATAAGCAATAAAAACTTTCAAAATTGTAATCTTTATAATCTTATGTTATATTGAAGCTTTAATCCAGGTCTGAATATATATATGCAGAAGGATGCCTTTCTTGTATATGTGCTAGTTGCATTTACAGCAATACCGTCTAAAAAATAACTGCACAATCTCTTGTGGTTCATACTTTCAATATGGTGTTCAAAGGACATCTGCCTTTCTAAGATCTGTAGATTGACTAATATTTTTGTTTTCATTGTTCGTCTTGAAAAATGTTGAGTGTATGTGTGTTGGTTCAAGTTGAGTTTCTTCTTTGTTTACTGTATTTGAATGGAATTTACTGCAGATGAATATGTGTTAGTTTTTAAGAGAAAAAGTAGTTATAATTAATCTCAAATCTGATTTATCATTTTTTTTTATTATTATTACTGTATTTTGATTGAAGTCACTTTAGATCAGATTTGCCAACTTTATAATGTATACTGCACAACAATTATGCTTCTTCAGTACAAAATGCTGCTGGAAATATGTGTAATCTGATCCGAGTGATTATGTATTTAATGAGATTTATAATAACTTTTTATCAGTGTTATTTTAATAATTTTGGAATAAAATTTATCAAAATATTTATCCCTTCCCCTTGTGTCCTTCATTTTATTTTTTATGAAAAATAAAAACTATTAATCTCTTCTGTTAAGCAAAACTCTATCTTTTTTAAAATTTGTAATTTTACAAACAAGTATATTTAGTGTTTTTACAATACAGTAATACTCCAATGTTATGAAATAGATGGGCTGAGAAAAATTATAAGCTGAGTATAGTAAGATTATTAAAATTTTTTATATGTTCTCCCCCCCCCCCCCAAAAAAAAAAAAAGCTATATTTAATAATTAAGCTTTTTTTTTTTTTTTTAATGATCAAACTGTGTAATAAAAATTTTTGTCATGTTGCCCTAAAATAAATCACAAAATTTAAACAGTATTTCGTTTTCCCACAAGGAGTAGCACATTTATCTAAGGAACTATGTACCTATTATTGTCAGCAGCCAAGGCCCATTTTATTCTAGGAATAGTTTTGTTACGAGAATTAATCATTACTTAATGAATTATTATTAATATCTGTTTTCACATTCAGAGAATTCACAATTGTTAAATTTGTTTTTGTTTTTCGAGAAATAATTTTTTTAATTTTTTATGCTTTTATTTTAGAGTTGAAAAATAAACTTAAATGCATCTTTTGCTCTCTATGGCATCAAAATGAAATATTAAGAAATGAATAATGTGTGGGGAAAAAAAAAAAAAAAAATCTCTAGAATAACATGGGATTTGACTACTGTAAATGAGAAAATTGTAAGTAGTAGAGAAGAGACTTAGAGAAGCACCACTTAAAAAAAGGAATAATTCATTGTGTAATTTTTTTTCTGTTTTCATGTATAGATATATTTTATATCCAATCACTTGAAAATAATAATTTAGAAGTAAAATCTTTCATATTTTCACCATCCAAAGTAAAAAGTTCACAAATAAAGTAATTAATTTAGTTTGGTTGTAATTAAACATCAAAATTAAAACATATGTGCTACAAATGTCGTTTTGTACTTACTATGAATTTTGTATTGAAATATACAGTAGGTGCCGCTTAATGTGATCACGGATAATGTTATCATTCGTTTAATGTTATCAGAATCACGAAGTCCCGAACGCTTGTATATTAACACATGTTAAAAAAATCGGTTTTTGTAATCAGCGCCTTCGTTTATTGTTATCACTTTCAAATACCATTTTCGATTTCTTTTTCATTCAGTCAACAAAAATTGCAAACTATAAAATCAAAGGGAGAATCCCCAAAAGAATAGAAGGCCTCTCTGAATTTTTTCTCTCTGCCCATTTGCACTTATAATCCAATCATTTTAGCTGTGGAAGGAAAACGCAATGATTTAACTCTTAAGGACAAAATTGACATTTTTGAAACGCTTTGATAATTCACCCAAGATGAGTCAGAGAAACGCTGCTGCTGCACTAAAAATCTCTCAGTCATTACTGTGTAAAATGATAAAGAATCGCGAAGAGATTGACAATAAAGCGAAGATGAACGCAAATTTGAACTGTAAGCGAAGACGTGCTGGAAAAGATGGAGAAGTCGAATCTGCTTGGAAACTGTGGTTTGCCAATGTTAGGCAAAATGATGCGCGCATAATGGCAGAAAGCTGAAGATCTTGATTCTAAAATGGTCAAAAGAAATTTCGTCGCAATAGACGGGTGGTTTAATCGCTGGCGAAAAAGAGAAAATATTGTGTTCAAAAGTACCCATGGAGAAGAAAAAGATGCTGATTTTTCAGCTGCAGAAAAATGGATTTCTGAAAAATGACCGAAAATAATCGTTCATTATTCACCCAACAGCATCTACAATGCTGATGAAACCGCACTTTATTTTCGTGTCTTGCCAGAACACACGTATCTGTTCAATGTCATAGGATAGAGTGTCCGAGGAAACAATTAAGAACTGTTTCTCGCACGGCGGATTCGTTAAAGCTGACGAAGGTATGATGTATGAACATACCGGAATTCAACGAAGCAGTACTCGTACCATCAGACATGACTGAAAATGACTTTGCAGAATGGATGTCTATAGATGAGAACGCCCAAGGGACTACAACAATGACTCATGGAGATGTATGCCGAGCTGTGTCTTGTTCCATCAAAAAAAAAAAAAAAAGATGAAATGCATCAGATGAAGATGATGACGATGTTAAAACATTGTTGAGAATCCTCCAACTGCTACTGAAATGAGACAGGCTCTCCATGTCTTGGGACTCGGAGTGCCAGACACTGCTGAAGACTTTCGCGAACATTACAGGTATGAAAGTTTTATCAATAATTTGCTGACCCAAAAAACAAAGCAGGCAACTTTGGAAGACTTCTTTTAACTGGCCTATTTTAACGATTTGTTCAATATAGAGTTTAAATGGATCATTGTCTTTTAATTGTAGCTCCAAAAATAAATGTTCGTACGTAGTAAAATTAAAATTTTGTATTCCTGATAATTTTCGTTTATTGTTATCAATCGGTTATTGTTATCAAATAGTATCTGTCCCAAAGTGATCACATTAAGCGGCACACTGTAGTTTCTTTTTAGTGATTACGTTAATACTATACCCTGCCACCCCCACCCCCTTACAATATCACTAATAATTAAGATAAGAGGACTGTTAAGATGAGAGGATTAGTTAACAAAAGAGAATTTTCACTTTGCTATAGAGTAACTACCACAAGGAAAAAAAAATAGTAATAAAAGAAATATGCTTAATACTTCCAATGAAAGATATTTATATAAAAATAAAAGGGGGGGGAGGAGGGTGAATACCAATTTGCTGTAAATTATTATGAAACAAATAATAATAAAATATATATGACAAATTTAAATACATCATAAGAGAAAATAATTAAAGAAAGTAGTATGTATTTAAATAAATCATGAGAGTAAATAATGAAATAAATAAAAGGACAATGACATTGCACATTTGTTACATGCCTTTTAGAAAAGTCTGCTTGTTCAAAGTTAAAATTCTATTTTGAAATAAATTTTAATTTTATACTTGTGTTTATGTAATTAACAAATGAAGCCTAAGCTTCTGAATTATGTGACAAAATCTTCTTATTTTTACTTCAATTTTTAATTTTTAAAATGTAAAATGTGTTTGTTTTTTTCCCCTTCAAAATTGAAAAAATAACTTTGATTTATTGACGTAAAAGTTTTGCATTATGTAAATCCAAAGTAATTGGGGAAAGATGTTTAATATTATTACTTTATAATCATGTCATTCACAATGCGTAAATAAAATATGTATGTACGTAAAATGTTTTTATGATGGGAAACAAAATTTTCTTTTTTGTGATTATGGTGGAAAGAATAGCTAACTAAAGAATTCAGACATGGTAAAAGCTTACAGAAAAAAAGGCTGAACTTTTCACCCCCCCCCTCCCCCTTGTCAAAATTGGTATCAGGCAACTGACACAATATAAATTTTTCAATAATAAAAATGTTAAATCTGATTGTATACATGTACACACAATAAACAAAATCGGAACAATAAATCTTATATTGAATATCATATTATAATTAAAATAGTTGTCAGTGCTTAAAAAACAGACAAACTTATTACATATACTTGAAAATAAGTTTATTCTATAGAAGCATTGTTTGCCAGGGCAATTGATTAGCAAAATAATGTAGTTCAAGTTCATTAGTTGAAGTGCTATTTCTTTTTCATTTTCTCCAAATTTGACTTTGACATTTCTTGAAAGCCAATCTCATAGAAATTGCATTGCAATAATTCAGGCTGACCCCCCCCCCCCCCTCCTACACATGTCCAGAAAGTTTTAATGCAGATTTGCATTGATCCGAAGAATAATAATTTTCAAGCTTAAAAAGGCTGAAAAGTAACATGTCTGAGAATTGAAGCATGGCAATTTTATATAAAGCTGAGTGAAATAACTTGGGGTATTACTACTTTATATAACACATTGTCAATTTTTAAAATATAAATTTTTGTGTTAGAAAGTCATCACAAATATTATTTTATTCTATTAAATATTTCATTTATTAATATGGCTTTATGCTGTTTACTACAATTTATTTTTTATTGAATTGGTAAAGTTTGTTAAATGCATATAATATTCTGACTATAATATATTAAAATATATATATATACATGTATTTTAGTTATAAAAACTTTTTCAAAAAAAATTGGTGTTTTTATAAATGTTTAAAATGTAATTTTATTGCCTTTATATAATACAAAAAGAATGATAAACTTCTTCCCCAGTTTAAAAAATGTTTGATTAATACCTTTATATAAAATTTAGTATTGATTAATACTTTTATAAAATTGGCAAATGAAACTCTTATATTTGTAAATTGATCAGTTTTGTGACAATTGTGTGCATTTTAACACAAAATGGAAACATGAACCTGGTATCATATCACATGTACCTGAACAGTAATACTGTTATTTCAAACTATACATCTCATATTACTTTTTTTATAAAACAGTATTTTTCATTTGGCTTTCTTATTACGGTTTTGCTATAAAAATATTGAATCAATGTAATTGCATATCAATTTTTAAATTTTTTTAATTCTTATTTTTGTTCTTTTATTTTTAATTTTTTTACACAATTTATGAAAAACTTTCAGAATTGTCTGAAGTTTTTTTTTTTTTTTTTTTTTTTTTTTTTAATATGAATATTTGTTGTTTTGCTATAATAATCAATGCAACATGTTTGTTTATGACCACTATATGACAAAAGATTTTGCATATTTTGCCCATCTTATGCACTAGATGCCTGTTGTTTTTTAAGCAAGAAAGGTTAAAGGATATGAATGATACAGAAAGTTGTGTAAAAACAGAAGTGTATTGAAGTAGCAGAGGCAAGGGTTTCTATTATACCTTGTGCAGGGTGAGGCAAAATGATCCCAAATTTCATTGTATATATATTACCATATGTTTTTCAGGGGAAGGGGTGCTAACAACGTATTGTGCTTCTGGTGCCAGTTATGCTCACTATCCCACTGATTGAAATACTTGATTTTGTTAACAACCTAGCTTCCACTCCAAAGGAAAGAATCTAACTTTCTAAATCAATAAGTATTTTGTTTAAAAAAAAAGGTTTCGGAAAGAGCCTTTTTAATCCTGAATAATTTCTGGAAGAAGGCACTTAATTGTATATCCCATTCATAATTATAGAACTTATTATTAGAGATAGCATTTCTCTATAGATTTACTGTGTACAACTATTAAAATACATTGTTTAACCCTTTCAGATAAATACCTCTTAAAGGCAGCAGGTATAAAATGCTAGGTTTTTAGCATTAGCAAGACCTTCTCTTGAATGACAGAAGTACAAAAGCCTCCATTTTGGCAAAATTGAAAGGCTTTTCGTTATTAAAAATTTCACTTTTAAATTATCTCAGACAATGCTGAACTGTTCTAATACTATGATCAGAGTACAAAAGTTAAGGAATTTTATGCAGTGCCTGTTGTCATGAATTTGTAATGTGTGCATTGTAGAGCTGGATATCTGGTCCATCTCTACTAGAAAGATATACTTAAGAATTTTGAAGAATTATGGCATTTTAGGTAAAATTATTTTTAATGGTATTTTTAATTTTTGTCCTATGGGGATAAATAAAGCAGTACATTCTCAGTTTAGAAATTGTTAATGATTATGGTTTTTAAGTCATAAATCTCTTATGAATACAGAAGGTGAATATTGAACATTGAAGTTGAATACATTAGAAGAAAATTAATTTGTTTTATAAATTATGTGATTTCATTTAATATACTTTTGTTTTGTGAAATATACATACAATAGGTATCTAGTGCATTGTTGAGCTTTGCATTGGAATTAAAGCTGCCTTTGTAATAAACATTTGTTCATTTTATTATATTTCTTTTGATATTTTGACAAAGTTTTTCTTCCCCCCCCCCATCCTCACTGAATGCCTTTCTTTCTCCTATTTGTTATTAAAATGATCTTAGCTGTAAACTTGTGCAGATTTAATAAGTGAAACCTTTTTATATCCAAATCTTTCATGAACCATGTTTCTTATAATCTAGCCAGCTATTAAAATGTTCCTCTTTAGATTATAATTTATAGCTAAAATCTGTGTGTCTGTCAAGTTTTGTTAGGCAGTAGTAGGTTTTCTTTAAAAATGCATGTCATGTTTGAAATTAGTTAATTAGATTTGCATGTACTTCCTCAAGATTGCATATATTTTATTTTAATATGAATTTATAAAACCTGTATTCCCCAACAGGCGACAAACAGTCTTAAGGTAATGATTGCACAATGTTTTTTTTAGTCTAAACTATATAGCGTACATAAAAAGTTGTTTTGAAAAAGAAAAAAACATAAATAGATTATAAGACTTCTTCACACACCATAAATTTTAAGCCAGCACAACCGGTTTCGAAAGGACGTAGCCTTTCTTCATCAGGTGCAAAAAAAAAAAAACATGTGCTACTGCCTTGGAGGCAAAAGCAAGTGGCTTAAAATTTATGGTGTGTGAAGAAGTCTTATAATCAATTTATCGTTTGTACACCAGTTTTGAATTAAGTTTTGGTGAAAAAAACATAGTTCTTAATAGATTTTTTAAAATGAAATCATCAATTAGAGGGGAAAGGGAGATAATACTTACTGATAGTTTAGTAGCTAAACTGCATTATTTAGTTTTACCTTTAGGCATCTGTTTCAAAACAGCTCATATTTATATATCATCTAATAAACTTCTTTTTTAAATATTTTATTTGATAATGAAATCATACTCTTTTTTTTTTTTCTTTTAAGTTTTTGAATAATAATGTCAAAGGGCTAAAATAAGAGCAATTTAATTTTTATGTGAAAGATCCCCAAAACACACTTATTTTAAGGACTACAACTTTAATAGTTTGGAAATACGTTGATACTTTATCATTTTATGAATTGTAAATAAGAATGAAAGCATGTTTATAAAAACTTACGCACTAATATGTTTGCATTTCAAGATTAAATTATGCATCTGTACAGTATGTCATTTCATTTATATATTTAAACTCATAATTAGTGATTTATTTTTGTTAATTGAAACATTAAAATTTTTTATTAAAAATCTTTCATCACTGTATTTAGCATATCAAAATCATATGTATATACATGCATATATACGTATGCACTTGTTCTTTTTACTTTTTTTTTTTTTTTTTTAAGCATATGTATATTTCTTACTTTTTTTTTTTTTTTTAATATATTTTTCTTCATTTTTAATACTCTGTCAGATTTACTTAGCAAAACTAGGTTAATGTAAATATTTCATTTTTACATACACATGATTTTAGATTAGTTTGTAATTTTTTTCTGCAATTGATAAATGACACATTTTTTAAAGTTGTGTAAAGAAAAGTATTAATCATTGGGTATGAGCAGTGGTTTCTCATTGTACTGGTTAGATTGGTTGAAAGATTAAACATAAACCACCTTTTCTTATTTAAAAGAAAAATGTATATCTCAGATTTCTGCATAAATTAAAAAAGAATGTTCTTTAATAGAGTAAAATTTATGCCAATTCTTATTTTTCTTTTCTAATATTAGATGGAAAATTTTTAAATCTGTAAATTGTACAGTTTTTGTTTATTTCATTTTTTGCAAAGTTAAGAATGTTAAAATAAATCCACTAAATGAACGGATTACTTGCTTTAACATTGCACAAATTTGTTTAAGAATAGTTGGCTTTGCTAATCACTACACTTAAGTGAATCGTCTTCATAATAGTGAGTCTGAATTGTTTAATGCCTGTCTTTATCAATATAAGCCTTAAAAATAATTAATAAACTTTGAATAAATTGTCAGTCAAAACCCCGGTTTGAGTTCCCACTATCTTTAATAAAATTTTTCCTGCCTGTTCCTATTGATATATGCCTGTGTTTAGAGACTTTTTTAAAACATAAAATTTTGATTAAATACACATATTTTTAATTTAAATATGTTATAAAACAAATAAAATATATTTTTCACAAATATTTCTTAACAATTTTAAAAATGATCTTTTCATATAAAAATTAAACAAAATTATCTTTATGCTTGACATTGTACAATTACTTCAATTAAAAGAATTTCAGATTCTTTTTTACTGTACATCACTGTAATGTGTACACAATCAGCTAAAAGTTTTGTGACATTCCTCAATTTCACCGAAATATCTTTGTGGGAAAAAATAAATAAATTTTAATATATGCCAAACCTAGGCATGATTGCCATTAGTCTATGACAGGCAGTCCAATACAGTTCAGAATTACATAAAAAATTTATAATCATTTTTAGCAGCTGTGGAACAAGAATTCAAATTATATCACGCAAGTCATTAACATTACATAATGGGTAAGTTAGGGAATATGCTAAACCAAATCTATGCAGGTGTTTTCTGAAATAGTAATGTTTAGTTTTTATTCTGAAGTTAGCAACACAGACAAGAATTTTTGTGGAAGAGTGTCATTTTATGCACAAACAACTGTAAAATTACCAAGTGTTTAATTTGGTTTTACTATCGTAATTTTCGGTTCAAAACATAGAAAATAATGTATAAGATTTTTATCGAAATGTCTTTAAAACTCTTATAAGTTTTAAAGTTGAGATCTCGGGCACAAAATAACTGAAAAATTTGTTATTTAGAAAATTCAAGGATTTTGCTCAATTAAAATTTTAGAGGTTGAAACTTCAGCACACTCTTTTGTCGTAAACTAATTTCATAATAAAATTTTTTTCATAAATATTTTTTGACTTCCATGTATTCTTAGGAATTTTTAATTCTGGTTCTGAAAATATCCCTTCTGCTTTAATTATAGTTGGGTTGGTTATTAGCATTGGTTCTAATTTTTATATAAAATAAAGTAAATTAATAAATAGGCTTTGGATTCCTAAAATATTCTTCTTAAAAGAAAAATAACCATTTTGACGCAGGTGCAGATGCCTTAATAGGCTTCAAAATTTATGCTAAGATACCTTGAAAGACTTTGAAGTAAAAACTTATTTACTGTATAACAATCTTACTAAGTTTCTAGTCTTATTCATATTTTATCTTTGTTTATAATGAATAAAGAAACCACTGTATAAATACATCATTTGTCTTTTTTTTTTTTTTTTTTTTTTACACACAACTTTTCAAATTAAGTTATACTAAATTTATAATTATTAAATTCCCTAAATTAATTTCTAAATTACTTTTACTATTGTTATTTTATTTTTATAATATAAAAATTTGAGCTTTGCACTTACAAAACATGTATAATAATATCTATGGTTATGCATATAAAATTCAGCTTATATGCTCAATTGGTCATTAAAGTTTGATCTGTACCATCTGAAAATATTCATTTTTTTCTGTTTATTTGGTGGGAAAGTATTTTGTATATGTTTATAGCTGTATAAAAAAGTGTATAGTGCACATATACTAGAAGCATAATTTAAATTATTTAAACTTACAATGTGCATAGTGTTATTATTATTATTTTTCCTTTTTAGTTACATTTTGATGTTGTAATCTTTAGATTACTGAGGTATTTTGTAAGAAAATATTTTGAAATAAGAAATTTAATCATATGCTACTTCTTGTACTCTGTAGTATGAGGTATCAAGCTGAATTTTTATAAATGAAATTATTAAATTGCTAAGCATATTTTCAGCATATGTAAAATTTGTATTGAAATCACAGCTCATTGATTGTAACACATTTATTAGTTTGTTGCCTACAAATTGATCAATTAAGATTACTTTTGGAAAAAGAAAATTATTAAATTTCTCAGGGTTTGCATCAGAGGTAAAAAGTGGGTGAGAATTTCTCACCCTTACTCAGAAACAATGGGAGATTTCTAAAAAGAATATAGAAACACAAAACTACTTTTAAAAAAAAATTAATAAATTTTTTTAAATAATTAAATATTTAATGTCTAATTTTATAGCTCATTGGTATAATTTGAGTTTAATCACATTGAGTTGTTTTAAATATGTCGATTGTTTTTTCTGCCAATTATTGAAATTAGCAGCTCTTAATAGGCACTGTTAATTTACTTTTCTTTATACCTTTAATACAAGATTATTTACCTAAAGGTAATTAATTACCTAATTACTTATCAGGAATTATGTACTTAAATGTAAATAATCTGATTGGCAAAATATGTAATTTTCTTATCCAAGTTTTTTTTTTTTTTTTTTTTTTTTTAAACTATTTAAAGTCATTCAACTTTTGTGAAGGGTTTGTTAAAATTTGCTAATTTTTGTGAAAGGTTTTTCATTTTAAGATGGTTAATTTTTATGAATAATCTGTTTACTGACCAAAAATTTTATTGACTCCAAAAAAGTGCACAAATTTCTCCCAATGTTAAAAAATTTCATGTGAGGGAGGGAGAGGGAACATGAAATTTTTGTTCTCTAATGGGAACCCTGATTTCTACAAATTTATATTTGTTTTACATTGTTTTTATTGATAGAATCTTAAGAATTTTTGTCAAGTAATAAATAAGTATATTATTTCGTACAATATAAAATATGAGATTTTCAATATTTCTCATTATATATGTATATATATATATATAATTTTACTACTTTTAGAAGAGAAAATTAATATTTAAATTCTAATTTTTTTTTTCCCCTCATTGAATCGAAATGACTTATCACTAAGATAGATTACATTTTTACTTATTAATAATCTTTATCTTCCTTTCTGCTGTGATATTTTGGAACTGAAACAGCTTCTATATGTAATGTAAAATCTTGAAGCTTTTCTTATAAATATATTCAATTTATTATCAATTTTTGCCAAATTAACAAATTTAGTATGATAAAATAATTAAATGTTTGTTTCACAAATTAGTCTACTAGAAGTTTTTTCTAATTAAATATTAAAATTATGAAAAATTTAATTTTCTATATTTTATTATAATTTTTGTGATAAGTTCTATTTATTCTTAAACCAAAATTCTTACTCAAATATAATAATTATTTACTGTTTCTAATAAATAAAGTAAGCATTAAATAACATAATTTAAAAATTGGGATTAAGAAAAAAGTTTAAATATTTGTAGGTTGCAAACTATTGCAGTTTTACTCAATATATTGCTTTTGGATCATTATTACGAAATAAAACATTTTGCTACTATGTATTGCCTAAAAAGTAAATGCATAATAGGTATTAGGAGTTGCGTTTTTTATACTATATAAATATTGGTAATATGACGTTATCAAAATAATAAAGTTCAAAATAATCAAATTTTACTTGATGTCAAATATTACTGTAATACTGCTTGATAGGAAATACTTAATTTTAACAAAAATATTTTGATAATTGTCAAAATATTGATTTTGAATTACTGTAGGAAAAAAAAAAAAAAAAAAAAAAAAATAGATAATAACAAGTAAAATATACTGACATTGTGATTATTACAAAGTAGCATAGTCGGTAGCCAAATTTCCATGTCATGTGAATTGTAAATTTAAGAGTTTGGTAACTTTTTGCATGCAAATTCTAATCTAGAAATGCATTATTTTCAAAAACCTTCAGACTTCTTAATTTGGATCATGAATATCTATATATTTGAAAGTTTTGACTATTGTAAATAAGTTTTTGCATATTTAATAGTGATTTAGATTTTTTTTCTGTAGTTTTGTGCAAATATGTTTTAAATAAGTTGATTATATATTAATTTAAAACATCTATCATATGTATTTTTACAACAGGTAAAAAAAGACACTTAAAAAAAAAAAAAAATCACATCATATTTCAAAATTGTAAATTATAATATTACAAATTATTTCAGTGTATCCAACTGAGTACAAATATACCACATTATAATAATGTTGCCAGAATTTACACAGCATGCAAACACTAAATCTTAAAGTGAATTGAACTCATAGAATTCAGCTGTAATTGGTATGAAGTTTACTGTGGTTACAAAAACAAAATATTATTGATTTAGTATATTTGTTTTGATAAAATAGAACTTCATATGCAGCTCAGTTTATTTAATTCTGTTAGCTTTTATAATAAAAAATTTTATAAAAATTTACTTTACCCATTATCTGCCAAAATTTTTTAAATCTATTTTTCTCTTAATTATTAAAATTCTCAAGTTTGAGCAAAGGATTAAAGCAAATTGAAAACAATTAAATATATTACATAAAGTAATTACAGTATTTCCTTCCACAGTTGATTGTGTGATTTTATTAAAAATTGTATTTTAATTACAGACCATCCCCATTTTTCCGGGAGAATGGTGATTAAACTGTCTAAAATATTACTTTTAACAATAAAAAGCAACATCTTAAAAAATGAGGACAGTGGTAGGTAATGTGTTATTAGGAGGCTCTAAATAAAGGGAAAATTATAAGGAATTGAAAACTAATTTCAACATAAACTTTAAAGTATACTTTTAATTGAGACTAAAAAACCTTTCAACTCTATAGATATTCATGATATAATAATTATTTTTTTTTTTTTTTTTTTTTTTAGTATGAAGAATTTGATTTATTTGGATGTTGTAAAAAATCTTATACATTTTTGAGCATTTGTGTGTTAGCATATAAGCTATATTTTGTAGATTGCACAACTCGAAAACAAAGAAGAAAAAAGGACTTGCTTCATGATGAGTGGCCAAGTTTTTTTTGGTCTTGGCTTCACATAGACATATCATTTCCTTTTTTGTATTTTTTATGGGCCTTTCTATGTTTGTGTGGTGTGAAGCCAAATAAAATATTTCATGTGTCCAATAACTGATGTTTTATTTTACTCTTAAAAAAAAAAAAAAAAAAAAAAATCCTTTGAAAATTTTTTGTAACCCAGTTAACTATTTTTACTTAAAAGATGCCATTTCTGTACTTATCGTGTATAATAAAAACAAATACACCTCTATCTCTCAAGAATGACTCCAGTATGAGCCACTTCAAAACAAATTTTTAGACGTCATTTTGGATTTTTTTTTTTTAAACTAAACTAACAAACATGTTATTAGAAAGCACTAAAGCTAAACATTTTTTGTGTGTACCGTTTTTTCATTATTTGAATTCCTTAAAAGATATCTAAATTCTACTATTATTTGTAAACAAAGAAAAAAGAGTAATTGACACATTCTTTATAATTCTAAAACATCCATGGATTATTATTATTTTTTAAAACATTTCAAGAAATGCATAATAAACTACACATTTTTTTATAAATAATAATGCAACTATATATCCCCCCCCCCCCAAAAAAAAAAAAAAAATAAATAAATAAATAATAACTAATGGTAGCAAACTCTTATAATTCAGCAGAAGTCAATCTTAATTTTGACGATTTAATTTTCAGTTCTTTAAAATTCAGCCTTCAGATTCTATCACAGATTTACTATAATTATTCAATTAAATATATATTAGCATGGTAGTTCATGTTGAAGAAACAACATATAGCATCATTTAAGATCTGCACAGGCTTAAAGTTTCAAGCCTGTGTCTGGTCTTAAAAAAAAAAAAAAAAAAAAAAAATATTGCAGTTCCTTGCCTGCTTTATTATTATAATTATTATTATAGGGAAAGGATTACAAGCCACAGATAACAACATAACAAGGGACAAAAACATGTATAATTAAATACAAAATCATATCTTTAGAGTGGAGAGGAACGTCTTTCCGCGTCGGTCATTATAACCATATCTCTGTCAGTACATAATAAAAAAAAAAAAAAAAAAAAAAAAAAAAAAAACTGTACACAGAAAATTATAAAATAATAAAAGACAGTAAAAAGGTGGCGGGGTTGGGTGTGCAGATGTTTGATTACGGAGGTGGGGTGGTGGTGTAAGGCTGGATAGTTGGGTGCGATTGTGGGAAAAAAACAAAAAAAAAAAGCAGAAGGCTTGTTGCATTTACTTTGTAGAACTATGCAAACTTTCTTTTTCCATTAAAATTTCAGTTTCTTCTTTTTTGAGTTGTCAACTATTCTTAAAATTCTAATCATACTATTAAACACATTGTAATCAATCAAAAAATTTCATTGTTGTTTCGTAGTTTCATCATTATTCATCTGCTTTAAAATTTTGCCTTTTTTAATCCATATAACTCCTATTCTGGTCCTGGCAGGCTGGGGGAGTGTTGCCAGCGTGAAACTAGTTTAACCCCACAGGCAAGTCACAAGTCTTGCCACCTGCCTCCTTCCTTAAGTTTCTTAAATTATTTTTTCATAAATTTCGATATAGTTTGTTTTTAAGTTAAGATTTGTTGTGTTAGTTTATTGATTCGTTTCTTTTGCAGGCTGTTAATTAATAAATCTGGTTTCTTTAAATATGTGTATTTCATCCCCTGATAATTTTTTTTTTTTTTCATTTTTCTGAACTACCCTTTAAAGTTGGAATTTCAAGAAAAGAAGTTGTAGACTATCTACTTAGGTCTAAAGGAGTACGCAAGTATAATTTTGTAAAGATATTACTTACCTTTTTGAATCTGTGGGTGTTCCATCAGCTGGAACACTGCGCCACTAGAGCTCTGAAAAGTGCATCTAAGTGAGCATCGCAGCGAAGCGCATAAATGATTTTCATATGAATTAAAAAACACTGTATTATACCTGTGTAGCAGATTTCGCATGACCCAGGGTTTACACACGGGGAGGCCTGCTACTCTACCCCCCCCCCCCCCCCCCCCCAAAAAAAAAATAAAAATAAAAATAAATAAATAAAACTTGGTTATGTTATTTTTTATGAAATAATTTGATATTTACAGTTAGTATACATATATACAAGTCCTATGTGCAAAAATATTTACAATTAGTTTATTTTTTAGCTTCATGAAATTTTAAGAAGCACGTCGCACCCTTTTGGTAGAAGTCTGGAATGTATATTTCTTGGTTGTTTATTAAAAAAAAAAAAAAAAAAAAACTCCCTCGCAGTATCTGATAGCTTGACGTCATTCCCTCCAAACAGAGGAAAACAGAAAGCGTGAACACAGCTGTCTTCTCTCATCATTGCTTTCGGTAGCGTAATGAAAAGCGCTAGAGTCGCAGTGTTCCAGGAGATGGAACACCTTATTTTATTCAACAATTCCTCGTATGTTTCCTGTATAAAAAGTTAAAAATAATATAGAATAAATAATTTAGAGTACAGCCAGCGATATCACATAGAAATTTTTTTTCAAGCAATCATTTTTGTATCACAAAATTTACAAAATTTCTTGTAAATACGAGGATTTAAAATAACGCATCTCAGTTAAATATCATGGATTGCCTTGTGTAGTGGTGTCATCTATGGGTGAAAAGGAAAGTTCAAAGTTAAAAATAAACCTATTTTTATGCATTTGCGATTTAATTTAACAGTTGGAGAAGCTAGCGAAGTTAGGTGTTCCATGTAGTGGAACACTGAGCGGCAAAGGGTTAATGTATTTTTTCTCAAAAATAAATAAATAAATAAAAATAAATAAGTAAATAAATAAATTACAAACACTTGTACAAAACACTTTAAAATGTGATGGAAAATGATCACCCACTAATCATAAAATAAATAAATGTTGGGGCAAAAATTCATATAAGAGTTTGGTGCACTTTATCAAAAAATAATTGAAAGAGCTATTCAGTCAATAATAATAATAAAGCACCACAGAAATGGTGTTTTAATGTAATAATTACAGAACTTTGGATAAACACCATAAAATGCAATAAACTCACAATTGTTTCGGGTCAAAAGAATACACGACCCTTTGTCAGGCGAACAAAGTAGGCACGAGTGCTGCATTGTTGCGAGTTTAGTGCATTTTATGGTGTTTATCCAAAGTTCTGTAATTATTAATGATAATGATAGTCACAGGGCTGCCACAAAAGAAATAGAACAAAAATAGTTGCTTTAGTAGCCTAGAAGCATTAAAATAGTTGCCTAAATAGTAGCCTAATGACCAAAATACTAGCTTAAATATTACTGTTTAACGAACATTAAAGGAAAAAAAAAAACTTGCATTTTCTTACTATTCATAAGTATGCCATTAAAAAAAATAGTTTTATATAATAGAAATGTATTCAAATGTTAGATTTCCTAAGTAATTAATACAAATAGAAAATATTATACAATGAATTCTCATTAAAATGGCCTCATTTAAGATGGATTTCTCATTATTATGTACAAAATCAGATTCTTAAATTAAGGTCTATAGAAATTACATGTAGTTTGTTAAGGTGGACTCTTTTTATTGAAAGGGTGAGGAGGGAATTTTAAGCCTACTTTCCTCAGAAATATAAACTCCCAAAATTTTTATTTTTTTAAACATGAAGTGCAATAATTAAAAATTTCTTTTCTTTCACTTGATGCTATAACACCACAGGAAATAACGGTGCCGATTCTTTACCTATTATTTTGGAAGAGAAGCAAGCAACAGGGCTGAACTGTATCATTAATTTGCTCCTACCTGCACTTCTATTGAGGAGAAAACTTTTTTCTTTCTTTATTTTAGACAGACTAAAAACTATTAGGTACCATCACTTTTCCCTTCCAATATCGCATGAAGTTGTATATGAATACAAATAATATGTGAGCAAGTGCTACAATTAAAATAGGTACATATATTCATTAATTATTTTCACATATTTTTCCTGATTTATAATTTTTAGTGAAGTATCATAAAAGGGTTTGCGAAAATAATCATTCATATTAATATGTATGTGTGGTGTACATAATACAAGTATATATTGCGTATTGTTCAGGTTTGTGATTTCCAGTTATAACAGTGTCTCATTAATAAGGGACAGAAATCATTGGCTTTTAAATATCTTTGTGAGTTTACTGTAATACTTAGAAAACAATGATGTTGTAAAAGTTAAGTTAAAAAGTTAATTTAAAAGTTCTAGACATTAAAGTTCTAGTTGGTAGAAAGAAAATTTACAAATGATGAATATTTATTAAATAAAAGGTATACATCAAAATTCATAAAAAAAAACCCTATCAAAATGATTTTCCAAAATAAAATTTTCAATTATATAAAGTAATATTTTATCTCTCTGAAGAATTGTATATTTAATTATTGTAATAAAGTTGATAAAAATTACTATTAAGAAAATTATTCATATCTTATAGTGTTCAATTTTTAAAAAAATCATCAGTTATTCCTACAAAATTAGACCAAAAAAAAAAGCCATATTTTAGTACTTTTATAGGGGGGGGGGGGGAGAAAAACTGAAAATTTATTTATTAAAATTATAAGACCAAATAGGAATGGTGAGAAGAACAGCCATTAAAAATTTAGGCGAAAGAAAATATCCACCTTAGACAATTAAAGTTGAATTAATTTATTAAATTTGAAATAATTATTTTTGATATACATATATTTTTACTTCATTCTAAAAGAGGTAATACAAAGAAAAAAAAAAAAGTTGCCATTTCCCCCCCAATGTAATGAATAACCATAAATAAGTATCTTCTATTGAAAACATTAATTACTCAAAAACCTGTCTAAAACTTTGAGATTTAAATTAGTAAGAAAATTGTCAAATAATCTTGTAAAATATATTTTATTAAATTTCTTGATATTTCTGGAAAAAGAATTTTGCAAAAGGTGAAAAACAGTCTCCCGATAGTTGCCTTTTTGTGAAAATAGTTGCTTTTTCAAGCTTTTTAAGCAAAAAAGTTGCCATAGTCTCCTCAGGCTGAAAATAGTTGCCTTTTAATAGCCTGTGGCAACCCTGTAGTCAGCTGCAAGTGTTGTTTATTGGTCTAATCTAAACCTGTAGATGGCGCTGCGCGCCGATATTAATGTTCTGTTTCTTCTTTTCTCTTTAGTGTGTGTTCTTCGTGTTCGTCATTGTAGTGTGTAATAAATGTATGTCTCAAAATGATATCATTAATTTCGTTTTAAGACTTCAATCGACTCCAATGTATAGAAAGGAATCTACAGAGGCCGGCAGTCCCCACGAATCTGGACCGATAAGGTAAGATATTTACCTTATTTAAATATAATATTCTGAAATGTTTATTAAGATTTATATATGAAACGATATATCTGAAATGAGTCGCCAAAGTAGCGACATGTGCTTGAATGATGATTTTTATAAAGTCGTTAAGAATTTTAGCGACATAATTATTGGCGCCCGAACAGTGACTGCCAGGCCCTTAAATATGATTTATAGCTGTTATTTATACTATAGTCCAAATTTGTAAATTAAATCAATATGGCTACCGAACTTGAAAAATTGAAGAGAAAAAGATCTACCCTAAAAGGATTGTGTACAAAATTGATAAACACGATAAATATAAAATTAAATGAACCCGACGAAGGGTTAAATGTTTTTGAATTAGAATCACAGTTAGAAAAACTGCAAGTAAAGAATAACGAAATTATAGAAGTTGAAGATCAAATTGAGGCCAAAATCACGGATCTCAACGAGCTACAAACGGAAATAGAAACGAGACAAGAATACAGAGATTCAATTATTGATGTAAAAGCTCAAATTATCAATAAGATAGAGAAAATTAAAAATTTAAACGTTACTCCGATCTTATCGCAGCCAAGAAATGAGCAAACAACCAATCTGCATTTAGAAAGAATAAATGATAGTTCTGTGAGACTACCCAAGTTATCAATTCCTGTTTATGACGGTTCTCCAGAAAACTGGATTGAATTTTGGAGCCAGTATGAGATTACAATACATAATAACAACAACATTTCTAATGTGCAGAAATTTGTGTATTTACGCAGCTTTTTAAAAGCCCAAGCTTTAACAGCTATTCAGGGTTTAGCACTTTCAGATCAAAATTACAATACTGCAATTGATTTATTAAAATCTAGATTCGGAAAAAAAGATATTATAATAAGATATAAAATTGATGCGTTATTAAATTTGAACCCTGTTAAATCTCCAAATCAAATTAAAGAATTACGCTTACTGCACGACGCCCTTGATATTAATATTAAATCTCTCGAAAATTTAGGTGTGGATTTAAAATCTTACGGAAATTTGTTATTTCCAATTGTTACAAAATTAATACCTACCAGTATTATGATAGACTATAATAAAATGAAAACAGAATCCGAGGAATGGGATGTACAAGATTTGTTAAAACATTTAAAATTAGAAGTTCAGACTAGGGAAAAAACCTTTTTATTTTTAAAACGCGAAGTAGAAACTCACAATAGCGGATATAAAAACTCAAATTCCAGATTTGATTCAAAATCATCGGAAAATAATAATAATAATAATGCTTACTACCGGAAATCTGGTTCGGGATATAAAAATTCTAACACAATGCAAAAGGCATCAGCCTTTAAATTAACTGTTAGTAAATGTATATTTTGTGTTGATGTAAATAACGATCATGACAGTAAAATGTGTAAATTAAATTTAGAGGATAAAAAATTGTCTTTACGCAAACAGGGAATCTGTTATTTATGTTTCAAAAGAGGTAAACATACCGCAAAATTCTGTTTATCGGGTCTCAAATGTGAGATATGTTCAGGAAAACACAATACATTAATTTGCTATAAGCAAAAATCGGAAACTCCAACGGCTCATATGAAAGATAAAAATCACATCGAACATACCCAAACAAATAATTCTGAGAACAGTGTTTGCGAAAATGATAATTCTGTATTGTCCTATAAGTGTCCTGTACAAAATCCGCTTGAGAATAATGAAATATATTTACAAACTTGCTTCGCAAGAATAACAAATAGTTCTAATTTAAACTCTCTAAAGTGTGCCGTATTATTCGATAATGCATCCCAAAGAAATTTCATAAACATATCACTCGCCCGTGAATTGAAATTGCCGGTGATTAGAAAAGAAACTGTGATAATATATCCGTTTTCGTGTAAACAACCCCAATCTAACGAATATTCAGTCGTAAATTTCGAATTGTCTCATTTAAAAAACCACAAACAGAAATGTTATGTAGAGGCATTGGTCGTAAATCAAATCTCTTTTACGAAGTTACAGATTCTGGATGACGCATCATTTCGAAAACTTTGGGTTTCGAGAGAGGGGGAAAGAAATAAAATTCCGCAATTGCATTCGAAGGCTCCAGACATTCTAATTGGCGGCGGGTTATTTTGGAAACTGCAAAAAAATAAAAAGAAAATTAATCGTTCGTTGTTTGCTGTAAATACATTATTCGGATGGACATTGTCAGGAAACAATAATTCAGGAAACGATTCAGACAACTTAATTACTGGCGCCAGCGTGTTAAAGATTGAATGTGGTAACTCTTTTTGTTTACATGAAAACCATCCATGCGTGAAAAAAAATTAATCATCCGATTCTACGGGTAATGATTTGCAAAGGTTATGGTCTTTGGATTTTTTGGGAATAAATGATGATAAATTGATTTCTGCTTCCGATCAGGAAATAATAAATAAATTTGATAAACAGTTAGAATATAAACAGGGTCATTATGTTACTCATTTATTATGGAATGATCATAGTATTGACAAATTTGAGAATAATTTTGAAAACGCTAAACGCCAATTCAATTATTTGAGAAAAAGATTAAAGGCGGATAAATGGATTTTCGAGCAATATAGGCAGATAATCACAGAACAAAAACAATTGGGTATCGTTGAAGACTGCGGTCGTACAAAAAAAGAGTATTTCGCTCCACATAGAGAAATTGTAAGACGGGAAAAACAAACATCAAAGGTACGAATTGTTTTTAATTGTTCCAGTAGAGTATCGGGGTGTAAATCTTTAAATGATTGTCTCGTAAAAGGGCCATGTCTTACACCTCCAATTTTGGATGTAATTAATATAATAGATTTCGAATGTTTAAGATTGCGTTTTGCGCAGATATTGAAAAGGCGTTTTTAATGATAGAAATCGCGGAACCCGATAGAAATTTTCTAAAGTTTTTATGGTTTGACGAGGATACCGAGAATTATAAAATAATGCGAATGACCAGAGCTACATTTGGTTGTACAACTTCTCCTTTCTTTTTAACGGCAACAATTAAGAAACACATTAAGGAATATAAGGAAATTTATCCGGATAGTTATGAAATGTTAAATTCAGCTCTGTTTGTGGACGATTTGCTTTATGGCTCAGACACCGCAAACGGTGCCTATGAATTAACTTCTACTGCGGTAAATATTTTAGCAAAGGCTGGAATGAAATTAAGAAAGTTTAGTACGAATTCACAGAAATTAAAGAACATGTGGGATAAAAATGATTGTTTTTCGGAGGTAAATAATGAAAATGTAATAAATATTCTTGGATTGGTGTGGGATAAAGATAGTGATAAATTAGGATTAGCTTTGAAATCTATAGTTGAAAATTTGGATATATCGGTATGTACGAAGAGATATGTATTACATACAGCTGCAAAATTTTTTGATCCTATTGGGATTATATCTCCCTTTTTAATTAGGATAAAGTGTTTTCTTCAAAGAATGTGGGAAAGAGGTATGGATTGGGATCACGAATTGCCGGATGATCTTAAGGGAATTTGGATAAAGTGGTGTAACGAAATTAAGGATTTATTAGAAATTCGAATAGATAGATGCTATTTCACGTATGTTGATTTGAAAAATTCGCGTGTAGAACTACACATTTTTTCAGATGCTTCACCACTTGCATATGGTTGTGTTGCATATTTTAGGGGTATCAGTAATGATAAAAAATGTTATGTAAGTATGATTATGTCAAAGGCTAGAGTTGCGCCGCTAAAGAAACTAACGTTACCAAGATTGGAGTTAATGGGAGCGGTGATAGCAGCTAGAGTAGCGAAATATATTTGTGATATATTTAAGGAAATTAACATCGAGAAATTTTATTGGACAGATTCTACTATTGTTTTACACTGGGTGAAGGGATCGGCGAAACAATGGAAACCCTTTGTTAAAAATAGAGTAGTTGAAATTCAGGAATTGTCAGTACTCGAAAATTGGTCATATTGTAATACAAAGGATAATCCCGCAGATTTAGTTACTCGTGGTATTAGCGCAAATGCGTTAGTTAATAATGATTTTTGGTTTAAAGGTCCAAAATGGTTATCTGAGCTAAATGGTAAAGGTAATGATATTGGGGAAAAGGTAGACACGCAATATATTACCGAAGAAAAAAGGAAAACACCTGAAAAAATAATTCAGTTTAAAATCTGTATAGAAACAGTTGAACCAATATTGGATCTAGAAAAATATAGTAACATTTTAAGAGTCCTCAGAATTACGGCATGGATAAAGAGATTTCTTAACAACGCGAATCCTAAAAACGAGAAAGTTAGCGGTCCATTATCGGCAGAAGAAATTGGTAGTGCGCAAACAATATGGGTTAAATATACACAGAAAATTAGTTTTCCGAATGAATTAAACTGTTTGGTAAATGGGGAACCTATTTCTAAAAATTCAAATTTAATTGAGTTCTCACCATTTTTGGATTCCGTAGGAATAATGCGCATCGGAGGAAGGCTTCAGAAATCAAATTATTCCTTTAACGAAAAACACCCGATCCTGTTGCCTTCAAAGGGTAAATTAATTGATTTGTTAATAAAAAATGCGCATGAAAAAGTTTTCCATTTTGGAATTAATGATACATTAGTACAATTACGGGAGGAATTTTGGGTAATCAAGGGCAGACAGGCAGTAAAAAGCGTATTAAGAAGATGCAGAATTTGCATAAAATTTAATTCTAGAGCTGGAGCCCAGATATCAGCTCCGTTACCTGCAGATCGTATCAATGAACAAAAGCCATTTGCAGTGATAGGCCTTGATTTTGCAGGCCCTTTATACATCCGAAATACGGATAGCAAAATATATATTTTGTTGTGCACATGCGCTATCACAAGAGCAGTGCACCTAGAATTGGTAGAGAACCTTTCTACAGAAACATTTTTATTGGCCTTCAGAAGAATAGTAGCAAGGCGGGGTCTTTGCCATACGGTTTACTCCGACAACGCACGAACCTTTCATCGAGCTGATATTGAGTTAAGGCACATCTGGAAAATAATCACCCATCCCGACGTTAAAGATTACTATAGTAGTAATAAAATAAAATGGAAGTTTATCATGGAAATGTCCCCATGGTGGGGAGGCTTCTATGAACGACTTGTGCGATCTGTAAAAACTGCCTTAAGAAAGGTGGTTGGCAAAACCACTTTAACACACACACAACTACATACAGTTATATGTGAAATTGAAGGGTCAATTAATTCCCGACCCATTACATATACATATGCAGACTCAGGAGAACCTTCCCCAATTACGCCAGCACACTTCTTGGTAGGTCAGCGACTTACTACCCTACCTATCGTGCATATGAAACCACATGTGCTTCCTGGAACTTCGGCAACATATATCAAACGTTTTAATCAAAAGGAAAGAATATTGGACCAGTTCTGGTCAAGGTGGAAGAAGGAATACCTTCTACAGCTTAAAAACGCCATGACAAGTCGACACTCCAGTATTCGTGAATATACTCCAAATGATATTGTGTTAATCCACGATTCCAAATTGCCACGGCACTTGTGGAAATTGGGAGTAATAACACAAGTGTTTCCTGGTAGAGATGGAAAGGTTAGATCTTGTGAGATAAAAACCTCTACAGGAACATTGAGACGTCCTTTCCAGTTGATTTATCCAGTTGAAATTTTTGAAAAGGACTAAACAAACTTTAAAAACTTTCATTTAAACTATGACATTTGTGTGAACTTACAATTTGAAAATATATTGGATTTAGAAATGTCAGATATAATTACAATGGGAAAATGAACATAAAGTTAATGTTCATCCGGGGGCCAATGTGTTGTTTATTGGTCTAATCTAAACCTGTAGATGGCGCTGCGCGCCGATATTAATGTTCTGTTTCTTCTTTTCTCTTTAGTGTGTGTTCTTCGTGTTCGTCATTGTAGTGTGTAATAAATGTATGTCTCAAAATGATATCATTAATTTCGTTTTAAGACTTCAATCGACTCCAATGTATAGAAAGGAATCTACAGAGGCCGGCAGTCCCCACGAATCTGGACCGATAAGGTAAGATATTTACCTTATTTAAATATAATATTCTGAAATGTTTATTAAGATTTATATATGAAACGATATATCTGAAATGAGTCGCCAAAGTAGCGACATGTGCTTGAATGATGATTTTTATAAAGTCGTTAAGAATTTTAGCGACAGCAAGCATGCTTTTATCTGTTTATTGTAAAACTAATAAGCATAGATTGTTCCTTTTGGGAGAAAATCTCATGAAAAATAAATCCTGCTTTAATCATATATTTAACCCTAGTGTCAATAACAGAACAACCTCTGTTTAATCACTTGTTACTGCTGCAGTACCCACATCGAATTTCGAAAGTATGACACAAAAACAAGCATTCTTTATATGACTTCTATTTAAATAAAACTGTTCTTTAGAACTCCCTTTTTTCACAAAATGTACCCATCTTGTTTTTATTGAAAAATGAAATGGCTGTATTTTTGTTTTATTGTACTACAATTGATTGTATATTTAATATTTCATAATGAATTATTTGTTTTTATCTATCATAATTACAACTGACCTGAATTCGAAATGAAAGGAAAGTAAGTCATGATTCAATATTGAAATACAGTTAAAGCTCTAAAAACTGGGAACTGCGAATCACTTCATTTCAGGTCAGGTGCAGGTAAAAGAAGTTAATTTGACCCAATACAGGACACTAGTTCTCACCTTGTTGTAATGCAGGGCTATAGAAGAATAAGGGCTAGCTCAATCGTCTCCGAAAAGTGAAGACAGGAAATTGTCACTGATGACGTAGTGTGGTTCACGTTTCGAAGCAAAGGATAGTTTAGCTAAAACATGGGAAACACAGTTTCCCTAATGTCTTTTTCACAATTTCTCATACAAAATAATTTGCATGTTATAATATCTGTAGAATTTGAAACTTAATATAATAAAATAAGAAATCGGTAATAATTTTATCAATAGAAAACCATTGGAAATAATTTAATTTGTTATTATAATATTCCAATAAAAAGGAATTACGCAGTTGCGTGGTATAATAATTTTAGCAGAAATTTTGTTATTTATTCCAATATTACAATTTCAAAGTTAATGCTTCTCCTTTACACGGAAGTATTTAAATATTTTATGTATCAGGGATGAGGTTTTTCAGCTTTTTTGTAAATTTTACTTTTCAACTTTTTTATGTGCATTTGTCACTCCAGCTAATCAAATATGACTTCAATAAATACTAAAGCATAATGGTTTGTTCATTTTTTTTTTTTTTTTTTTTTTTTTGTATATTGAATATTAAAAAACACATTTATTACTGTAATACAATAGATTTTGTCATCAAAATTCTAATATTTTATTTCAACGTTTTGTTTTTGGGTACAGTTTCAGCTTTTTTGGATTTTTGTTTATCTCGTCCCTGATATATATAAATCTAGAAAGAAAGCTGAAACCTCATTATGAATATGTAAGCATTTTAAAATAATTGTTACAGTAGTTAATTCATCATTAAATATATTATGTAATTTATTATAAAATGATTTATTTTTAAATATTGTTTTTGCATAAAAATAAATAAATAAATAAAATAATAATAAATAAATAATCAAAAATAAATAAAATAAAAGAGAGAGAAGAAAAAGAAGGGTAAGTATAGCGTAATTTAGGAATATTATAATGTATTTGACATTCTGGATTTTATTGAATATATCTTTTAATTATTGGTCCCGAGAAGTACTGCTCTCAAAGCTGGTACACGGAAGGTACTTGGTTCGAACTAATGTAGCACTTAATGGTCTGACTGTTCGGAGGGTTTTCTCCGAAACTCGCGTGAATACAAGATAGATCTCTTTAGAAAGACTCACCATGAAAAGTATGTCACAGAGGCCTAGACCTCAAGTATAGACATTTGGCTTTCAAATCCTACAACACAATACATATACTAATTCTAAGAATTTGCGTGAAAGAGAATTTCATTCCCTTATAATGTCAAATAAATCGTGTTAGCATTTATGTTACAAAAATCTAGCCATTTTTATTGAATATAGATATGAACACCTCACATTTTTGACAATTTTCCTTCTCTAAATCTTCAACTTCATCCACATTCGTATAATCATTTTTACCATTAATTATTTCTCTGCCGCATATTTTTATATTGTCCAAATCATCCAATCCAGCTGGGGCATTTTTCAAAATTTTTCATTTTTTCTGTCTTTCCGATCGAGGGGTTATTGTAAAATTAATATGAATTATTGATAATAGTAGTAGTTAAAAAAATAGTAGTAGGAAAAAAAAGTTGTGCATGTGGGGGGGCATCGCTTCCCCCCCAGCCCTGGGGGGAGTAAATATTCAAGATGGGTATCTTTCGAAAGGTCTCGTCAATACCTTTATAACGAATGGTTGAACTATAGATCTGTGATAATTTAAAACAAAGTTATCGATTTTTTTTTACTTAGAAAAACTTTTTTTTTTTTTTTTTTTTTTTTTTTATTATTATTGAAAATAAAATGGACTTCTTTTTGGATATTTAGTGTTATACTACTTCTCTAATATGGAAATCGTCTGCATTATCATGGAAGATAATTTTTTTAAATAATAATTTTAATAAATTATTTTTACTGAGTGAATTTGTATAGGAAAATATAGAAGAAAGTCATGTAGTGGCCACAACATACTAGTTGTGTTTAGTGGATGTGCTTTATTAATAAAATTTTGCCATTTCCATGGAAGCTGTTCGGGAATTGAAATGAATTCCTCATAGAGATATGGTAAACAATGTATGTTTTTAAGCTAAATATTCAGCGCTTGATTTTTTTTTTTTTTTTTTTTTTTTTTTTTGTATATTTACACGTTTTGAGGCTTCCTGATTACCGTAGTCAAGTTTTTTAACGTTTGATCTTTGTCTGTGTCTCATAGAGTGACTTAAAAACGAATAATTTTAGGGGATAATTTTGGATATGTAGTTTTATACTACTTTTCTAATATGGAAATCGTCAGCATTATCATGGAAGATAATTTTTTTAAATAATAATTTTAATAAATTATTTTTACTGAGTTAATTTGTGTAGGAAAATATAGAAGAGAGTCATGACATGATTCAACAAGGATTTATGTAACAAAACAGTATTAAGTGTACTTTTTTTATACAGTAATTTTTGCTACCGCTCGAATAATTTTGCTGCCAACTATATACATGCAATGCCAATTATTTTTTTAGCTCTTAAGTGTATTACTGGAAGTCAATGTGAAGAGGCAAACAAGTTGTGGCTGGCTGCTCCATATCGATACAGCACACATATCTCCCAAGTACATCGCATTGTCCCATTCATGTCCCACTACTTTGCTCTCTGAATAGTATGTCACTGCAAAAGCAGTTTGTGATATTTTTGCATTTTCTTGTACGCAATCAAACTTGTGAAAAGTATGTTCCTGAGACAACAATATCACTGCAAAGTCGCATGCATGCAGTAGTGTGATACCTAAATGATGTATTTCATGTCACAAATAGAGGACTATTCCACATACGTACAACAGTTATAAATGTTTTATGAATATACATGCAATACTTAAACACAAGGTTCAAAGAATACACAGAGATGTATGCCCAAATGGGTTTTGAAGGCTAAAAAAAAGCATATTAACCCTCTTTTATTTATTAAAAAAAAAGTATTTTATTCCAAATTTTGAGCATATGAAATATAAAAGATCAACTATAAAATTAACATTACAAATTTTGGCAAATTCAGCTGGTGGATCCTGGTTTCTGGAGACCTTTTAATAAAGTGGTGGACTTGATTTCTCAAAGACCAATGCACCGATCTCATTGAAATATCGCACACTTCCTCAAAGAAATAGAATTGAAAAGTGCTTGAAGAAAGGTTTTTTTTTTCTTTTCTTGATTATAACTAATTTTACAAGACAAAATGTGAGATAAAAAATTGTACCTTTTTTTTATAAACAATTCTGCCAAAAATTCAAATTTCAGTTTAAAAAAAAATCCTTAATTCAAGCATTAGTATTATTATTCAAGCATTATTATTTTGAAAGAGTGCAAAATTTCAATAAGATCAGAGCATTAGTTTTTGAAAAATCTTATTTATTGCTTTTGTGAAGGGTCTGCAACTGGACCCCACAAACTGAATTTTTTAATAAAAATTTTATAAAATAATATTTAAATATTGCTTTTTTATATGCTCAAAATTTTATTTATGCCTATATATGCATTTAAAAGAAAGAGATTTTTTTTTTAGCTTTTGAAAACATGTCACCTCTTAAAATAGTTCAAACACAGTACCTCTTATCTGAAATAATAATCTACCTTTATGATATTAACCCGTTAGTAGTTGCTATAGACAGCCTAGTACAGATTACGCACTTTTTTATTCAATTGTCACCAATAATTTTAAGAAGTGATATATATATATATAATCGACGTTTCTTCGATTCTATTCACCTTTTATGTATATCAAATGCCACTTTTAAAAATGTATGGTGGCTATTGAATAAAAAAGGGTGAAGAAAAGTTATGTGAGTGCCAAATCAGATTATTTTTAATTGCAGCAGTACAGGTGCCTATAAATAATACATACATTTAAATTTATAGAAATTTCATATTTACTTGGTATTTTTGGAATAAATTTCTTCAATTAAAATAATATAAAATATTTATTAACAATTTGTACAACATGTTAACAAAGAATTAAGTATAATAAAATTTACAATTTTCATTTTCTCCTATAAAAATTTTTAATTAATGAGGCCAATCACACTTGTGTGGTTTTGAAGGTGGTGGTTTTAAACAATCTTTTAATTTTTCACATCCCGGGGGAGACCAGTGCTAAAAATAGAAAAAACATTCAATAAAAAAATAAAATCCCAACATTCTTTTGTAATATGCATCACACTATAGCAACAAAATTTAATATATATATAAATTTGAAACAGCTTATTTGTAGCTATTTAAGAATAGAACATTTTTTTTTTTTTTTAAACTTTATTGCTGAAGTAGTAAAGTCAAAATATGTGTTTTAGAGTATAAAACTACCTAATGTACTAAAAATCTAAGACTTATTTTTGCACCATAATGGTTATGTGATTTGTTAAAACTAATGTAATGATGTATTCAGGTTATTATTTTGTTTCTCGTGTTAATGTTTATACATATCGTATTCCAAAAATTATTTCATACACAAAAATATTCCTGTAAAAATTTTAATAATGTGTTTTAGCATTTCTCACTAAATTTGTAAATTTAGATACATAACAGTGTATAGTACACTTTCCTTTGTTTGCTCTCGTAAAAAATATATATATATATATATAAATGTACACACAATTTCCTATAATAACCAGGCTGCAGAAAAGTTTTAAAACATATATCAGTTTTACCTTTTAAATAAATTAATTCACTTTAGATAATTAGCCCCCATAGAAGATATGCTTTAATTCTTTACATGCTTCCTCATAAAAAGACTAAGTAATATGCACATCATTTCTCTTAATGATCAGGCTTTAGCAAAGCAATGATATTTATATAAGCTTTTTTCAGTTTTAAATAATTTAATATTATTGAAATAAACAACTTCAAATAATTTGAGTTCATATATCATATTGTAAAAGAATTCTGTTTTCTATCCTTGTAAAAGAACAATTAATCCTACTCTCATGAACATCTAGATAGTTTTTGTGATGAGAACTTATAACATACCTATCGAATTTGATATTAATCAAATACAGTCGGCAGCAAAAGTATCCGAGCACTAGCAAAAATTCCTGTATAAAAAGGCATACTTAATACAGTTTTGTTAAATAAATCCTTATCGAATCCTGTTCTTAGTCAGTCTAAGAACAAGATTCGACAAAGATTTATTTAACAAAATAGTATTAAATGTACATTTTTTATATAGGAATTTTTCTTAGTGCTCGGATACTTTTGCTGCCGACTGTATGCAGTTTATACACTGGTGCACTTTAAGTGATTGAGTCTATAATAGGCTATATATGAATTCTTTGTATTTTTGTTAAAGCATACTTGCCAACATCCTTATTAATATTCCGTAGTGCTACAAATTCCGTCCTTTTTCTGATACCAATAATTTTTTAGAGTTTAGTGAAGTTTTGCATTTTGAAGTTTAAAAATGAAATCTTAAAAAATTAAGCAATAAATTGTTTGACAATTGTGAATTTTTTGAATGTGAAAACGGAATTTAAAAATATACATTCGTTAATAAGTTATAATGGAGCAAAATTCCCCATAGAATAATACTGGCTGCGGCTTTCGGAGATGATAAGTAGAGAATCCTCTTAAGTCAAAATATTTGAAACATAGATGCTATATATATCGAGCAAAAGCAATTTTGTACATCTAACGAAGATTAAACTTGCAGAAAACCTAATGATTCATAAAGTGTATTAACTTCTGTTGACTTTTTTTTTTTTTTTTTTTTAGTTGCTTGGTTACCAAATGCTTTAAGTTTTTCACGAATAAATTATACTATTCACAAAGTAAGGATGAAGAACTATTAAGAACTGACATAGAGGCTATAACAGAATAGAAACTCCTTGCATATAAAATACATTAAAAAAGGCTATTATTTACACATTGTCTTCTAAATGTCTCAGTTTCTTGAGATCGAAGCTCGTTTAAATTTTTTTCGTTTGTGAGGGCAATCTCTATGCAGCATTCAACAATAATCTGCTAATATATTAACATTCCATCGACTCTGATACCCCTTTACATTTCTCTGATGTCTTGATGAAATGTCTCTCCTTCTTCACTCATATCGCCTAGATTTTCCGGGAAAAAAAAAAACTGAGATAAGTGTTGAAAAAGTAGAGTTTTAAACTCATTTCTGACAAAAAACCCATTTTCTGCCTAAACTGTGTGAGATGGAAATTTTTGAATATTCTTTTCTTAATAAACATCCAGAAACACATCACATCTCATCGCAAACCTCTATTATCAATATCACTATATATATATTTTTTCTGATTAGTACTGTGTGACAGAATAATCAATAGTTCTGACGCAAAAATTACGCAGAACACTCTCAGCCTTTACCATTATTTTTACTGCAGAAGGAGGCCTCACCAGTAGCTGAGTGGTTCTGCTCTCGAAACTGGTAGACTGAAAGTAATGGATTTAATTTCAAGTCGCAGTCGTCGACCTAACCATTCAGAGTTTTCTGTGGTTTTATATGACACTTGTATATATGAAAGGGATAAAAATAAATAGTTTTAAATTATTAAAAAAAATCAATTTATTATTTTAAATTTGAATATTTATTGGAGTAAAAATTTTTATCAATTTCAGTATAATTATTACATGTAAATAATATTTTTTTCCCTTTCTCGTTGAATACAAGTATTTTTTAATTTTATCCAATTGAAACTGAAATTTCTGAATATTATTTACATATGTAAATCAATTTATTTGCCTTCTCTAATAATTCACAAGCAGATATTCCCTTTTCACATTTTTTTTTAGTCTTTTTAACTGATAAATAGTTATCCTTTCTCACTCCTGATGCCTCTAGCAAGAAAAATTTCAATTAACAGTGCTGGGATTTGAAAGCTATCAATTACTGAAGTGCAAAATTTTCCATTATCGTAATTCTAGGAAAGTCCCTCTCAGTCATTCGTCTGCAGACTTCCCCCTCCCTCTCCCCCAGTCTTGTGAAATCTATAGACTTTATAAAGCGCCATCTACAAAGGGAAAAAAGCTCTGGCAAGTGCAGCGCCTTAATGTTACAGGGGAATTTTTAGCTATCCTGATTTGTTAAATCGGTTTTTGTCTCTTGACCGCTATATTCAAAAATAGTATATAATATATGTAACAAATGTGTAATGGATGTCATGTGGTTGTTACATACCAGATGATTATAATATTTTTCTATTTCATATTTGGAAACTAATACATAGTAAATATGAAAAGCAGTTATTTAAAATGATCTTTATGTACGGCTAATTTATATAAACTTCTTCATTTGAAAGTACTGAATTTATTATAATTTATCACTTTTTAAAGCTAATTTATATATATATACAGTCAGACTTCGTTAATGTGAATCTGTAGGGGTATAAATTTCTTCATGCTATCTATCAGTAACTCAGAAACCAATTTTCATTTTGTCAAGGATTATGGAAACCGTTCATGTTAAAAGCAGTTCACATTAAGCATGTTTACGTTAATGAGGTTCAGCTGTATTTGCTAATAATGATTTAATTTTAATAAACAAAAACTGTATACAAAAAAATCTTAAATGGTAGAATTATGTATTTAGGGAATATCACTTGTTTTTCTCAATAAATCTAAAAGCTAACTCAATTAAAAAATTTCCTAAACAACTTAAATTTTGCTATTAAAATTTATTGGTCATAAACTTTAACTATTAAAAAATTAAATATACAGATAAAAGCTTCGAAATTTACCATTACTGCATCATCACACATGTTAAGCTGGGGTTCACCAACAACCAAAGAATTTTTATGCTTTTGAACTTCTTGTAGGATAATTTTCATAGCTATTTTGTATTCTTTTGAAGAAGGACTAACATAAAAAATGCAAAATCTGTTAATATACTCAACTAGAACTAGTATAGTTAAAATGAAATAACTAAAAAAATAATTCATAATTAAAATTATTTTTTTTTTTTAACAAATATATCTAACATAAATTTACAAATTAACTGAGAATTACAATTTCTATAATTAAATCTGTACTGATAAGTATAAAGGATTTAAGTCCAAAAATGTCGATTTTGAGTTAAGTACATAGTCAGGCCCAGAAAAGAATTCTCTATCGATTGGTATAAAGGTTTTAAATACATGTCATTTAGTCTTTGAGAAAATCCATTGGTAAAAAAAGATTAAAATCAGAAATTTAGCATTAATCTTTGTATAAAATATTTAATTCAATTTTTTCCCTTTATTAAATGAAGGTTGACAATCACTGAACGGTATAAAGGGTATAAATCAACATAATCCCTTTTTCCTAATCGATTCTTCTGATTAGTTTTTAGTTAGTTTAACTTTATTTTTCGTCTCCTGAAAAATCAAGAATATGGACTTAAATCCTTTATACTTATCAGTACAGAAATATTAGTTTGGTTTTAGTAAATAAATATGAATTCTTTTCAATATTTCATCATGTTATATATATTTTTTAAATGTTTAAAACAATAATAATAAGTGGTATTTTACAAGTTTTTAAAAAAGAAATGTATGACGACTGAAGCAATGAAATTGTTTTAGATAAGTAAAAAATGAAATGTATCATTGTCAGATTGAATTCGCAATTTTTAATATATACTGGATGATACAAAATAAATCTTATATTGATAAAAATATGGATTTTGGTTTGCCTGCTTTTGTTTAAATGCACTCGCATTTCAGTAAATGATTTTAAATTTCTTGAAATCGATGTATGTCAAGGTTCATAACTCAAGTTCACTATACCACATTTTCTTTTTACAAATAGTTTACATATTGCTACTCATTTTTATACAGTGACTCACAAAATAATTGGAATAATTTACAATATTTGAGATATATATATATTTTTAAATATACTAAACAATATAAAACAAAATTAACATACATTAATCAGATTTAGAAGAGCATGTTTCTTATAGAATTATTATAAGTGATTGGTTTACAAAGTAACAGAGAAGTATACAGATGACTGATAATGGAGTGTGATTAGGAATAATGGAAAGTGCATTTTCAGATGTATTATGAGGTTTTTCTTTAACATCTATATTCTGTACAAGCAATTTTTGCATTATATACAGGGCAACACACACACACACAAAAAAAAAAGCAGTTTCATTTTAAAAGCAAATTTATGAAGGTAGTCTGTCAAATTTCCATAAATGAAATATCTTATTTAAGGTGTTTTGATAGAGATAAAATACATTGAAAGTTAAGCAATGCAACATATTAGTTGGAATGTGTTTCATAATCTATGATATTAGTACATTTTTTACTCTCTTCTATATTTAATAGAAGAAAGTATTGGATTAGTAAAATTTTCGACCTCGGGTTTTTGATGGATTTACATGTTTTGAGAGCCGTTGAACACAATCTGACCATTTTTAGAAAATGTCTGTCTGTCTGTGTGTGTGACAAAATTTTGTGGTGACTGCATCTCAGGTACTACTGCACAGAATTTAATACAAATTGGTATGTAGTTACACATTGACATAAATTAGTGCCTATCAACTTTTGGTAAAAATTGTCCAATAGCTTGTGTTGCCATCCCACTTTTACTAAATTTTTAACATGGTGGTATAGGACAAAATTTTGTATAAATGTGCATAAAGAGAATTATTTTTTAACAATCATTATGACATTTACAAAAAATATTTGTAATAGAGATAGTCAACTGACAACAAGGACGTACCCAGGATTTTATTTCGGGAGGGGTCCAGAGTTAGGGTTTCATTAAATCACGTGGGGTGCAAGACTGTGACGCTTTCAGGGCCCCTTAACTATACTATTATAAATACATTTTAAACTGAGCATCCTTTTAACTATAGTTGAAAACATTACTTATTAAGTAATTACCATTATTTATGCAAAATTTAAGCTTTTCCTAGAATTTCAGTTTAAGCTTAATTTTTTAAATACCAAAATTTAAAATTCCAGTTCATACTGAAGTCATACATACTGAATCCACACGAAAAAAAAAAAAGAACATTGTTTTAAGTATTTTTCGCATATTTAACATGTTGATCGCCACGCAAATTCTTAAGGAAATCCCATTCAGGCCACGCGCGCTGCTTAGAAACGTGTTATGTTTACTGCGTTATGTTTACCGTGTTTCAATAAAATACATTAAAATGCCTTAATGATATAATCCTATAATAGATAAAAATTAAGTAAATTTGAAACAAATCTTCAGTTATTACTTAAACCAATGTTGTTGTTTTTTTTTTTTAAAGTTTTATATCACATTTCACACTGTCAGCCACCGGTGGCTGGCGTGGCCTAAACGGAAAGTTCAGTGTCAGCCACCGATGGCTGACATGGCGCTGAACGTGTTAAAACATAATTCGATTCCTTAACACCTGAATACTAACTTCAGGGAATTTTGTGTATTTTTCTATACAAATGTCTCTGGAAGTATCAGAAGATTTCTCTTTGCCGGGAAAAGGGTTAGTTATAATATTTGGGTTAAAGACAATTGATTACGCTAGTGTCCTAGGCCTATGGGTAGAATTTCTATCATGGGGGAGGGGGATCTTTCTAAGAGGTCGTAGACCATATTTACGCATGTTTCAGAGAAAACCACGGAAAGCTCCGAATGACTGGGTCAACGAGCGCGACATGGGATCGAACCTGCACTTCCTGTCTACCAGTTTTGAGCGCAGAAACACTCAGCCACTGGTAACATTTTGAAAAAGTAACCAAAGAGTTGCTCATGTATCAGAAATATCTATAAGAAATCATCTACTCCCTCCACAAGAAAACTAATTCGATCAAATGATAAGTGTAAAGAACTGATTAAAGAACATAGTTTCTTTTTAAAGTTATACATGATATAAAACAATTTATAGCTTCAAAAGAACATATTTATTAAATTAACTTTTATTACATTTTATTTTGGGAGGGGTCCGGACCCCATGGACCCCCTCCCTGGGTACGTCCTTGACTGACAAGGAAACATTCAAAAGGTGTCATCTTCAAAAAGTATTGAAAAAAATATATTTGATTCTACTCTTCATAAAACACCAGAAAATGAAAAAAATATCGGCTGAAATTAATTACAGCGACCACAAAAAATTACCAAAATTAAGCATATTTGGCGATTTCACACTACTAGGCGATTGATTTTGAGTACTTGGCGGAAAAGCAAAACACGGTTCTGTTCGTACACGGCAATCTATGTGCTAGCAAACATATCGCCTAAGAGCGCTAAATCGCCAAATATGCTTAATTTTGATAATTTTTGGTGGTCGCTGTAATTAATTTCAGCCGATATTTTTTTCATTTTCTGGTGTTTTATGAAGAGTTGAATCACATATATTTTTTTCAATACTTTTTGAAGATGACACCTTTTGAATGTTTCCTTGTGAGAAAAAAAAATTGTGTATGCAGGAGCCTCGCCTCCACTCAAAGGGGATTAAATTTTCATGATGGGTATCTTTCAAAAGAGCTCACAAATACCTTTAAAACGAATGGTTGAACCATGGATCTGCAATAATTTAAAATAAAGTTATCAATTTTTTTTTAATTTTTAACAACAACAACAAAAAAAAAAAATTGACTTTTTTTGGATATTTAGTGTTATACTACTTCTCTAATATGGAAATCGTCTGCATTATCATGGAAGATAATTTTTTAAATAATAATTTTAATAAAATATTTTTACTGAATGAATTTGTACAGGAAAATATAGAAGAAAGTCATGTGGTGGCCACAACATACTAGTTCTTTCTTGCTTTATTAGAGTGAAGAGGTTTAAATGAAGAAGTAAGTAGTCATTATTCAATAGTTTATTAAATTCTTAATTAATGTTGTGACAGTAGTTTATTACGGTCATTCCGTGTCAAATCAATATAGTTAAAAACCTAACCCCTTTAGATTTTCATGAAATTGGGCTGATTTATGTGTTCTATAGAAAAATGAATGTATACTAGTTAATAGTAGAGAGATAAGTTTGGTGTCATTAGAAAGTACTTAAAATGGGCTTTCAAATGATATAGCACATGCACATATTTTTAAATTTTTTTACTAAGGTCAAACATTTTGACCTTCAATGTCTCAAAAAGTACATATTTAATTTTCTTTTAAAAATTATATGTTGTTCCTAGATTTATTGTCTACAATTATTGTGATTTTCAACTTGGGACCATCATGGGGTACTGAGTTATAAATTAAAATGGAAACTTTTATCAGTATCTTTGCACTGAAATAATAGAATATTTTAGAGGATTTCATTTGGGTGAACTAAATTAGTATGTATAAAAATTCTCTAAAGGGAAAATGGTTAATCATATTGTTTTTGTAATTAATAATTATGTGATATTAAAAAAAAAAAAAAAAAAAAAAAAAAAAGATGAAAGGTGCAATTTTGTTATTTTGGAATGATAGTCTGGAGGTTGAGCATTCCTTTTAAATGTGCTAAGTACAACATCTCAACAGTATAGATCAGCTAGTATTGGTATTGGTGTGTATGTGTAAGAAAGGGGGGAGGAAGGGGTTAACCACTGGTTTTTAATAAATTGAAAATATAAATAACTTACAACCATGCTAAAATCTAAATTTAAAATGGTTAAGTAATAAAATATCCCTTTTCCTGTTTTGTCTACTTTTCTAGTGTTGTTTTATAATTTATCAAAATATGAAAGACATATATATTAATAAAATAATTTTCCTTATAGTTTTGTCAGTATTATTGGCTGAATATGACAAATTTTGAAACATTTAAGAATTGTTTCAGATTCAAAAGTACATTAAACAAATATATATTTAAAAAATCTTACTTCTGTGCAAATATATTTACAAAGACTTGGGGCAATATGTACTGGTAAGCAATCGTTACAGTTAATTTAAAAGATGCAATAACATGGAATATTTCTTCAGGAGATAATGTAAGTTTTTCCAGTGGCAGTACTTTTGGGGGATTACAAACCATTAAATTTATTCAATTATTGTATGAATTTAATTGATTATATTCTTCTTTACTCAATTCCTACAAATTGCACCAAATCAGCATTAATTTAACATTTTCATGTATATGACAGAAAGAACATGTTCCACTCTAATAAGTACAGTTGAACACCTTTAAACTGCACTAATGCAATGAACTGCCAAATAGCAAATGTAATAATTAATATTCAAATTATCTTTTTTTTTTTTTTTTTTTTTTTTTAACATCTATGTGTGCGTGTGTAGATTTTATACATAAAAGAGCATTATAGAAATATACTGAAAACATAAAAGCAAATTTAACTATAAATGGTTCATTAAATCATTGCATTTTTTAAAACTTGAAATATTACAATTCATACCTTAAGGCATATTTTTCACCAGGATCTCTTCCAAGGTGGTAAAGTAGAGGCTTCGCAGTGTAATTCATTTGATCATGAGTTGTGACACCTTTTATATCCATACCAGGACAAAAATCTATACCCTATGGACAATGCACATTAATGTTTATTTGACATATGTGTATAGTATTATAAAAAGATATACAATAATTAATTTTAAATTTCACAGCATGAATATATATATATATATATATATATATATATATATATAAAGGGAGAAACTTTGGGAACAATTTTGCATATTAAGTGCTATTGTACTTAAAGTTCAACTTTGCATATTAATTAAACCCAAGATATCTAGAACCAGGCTAAACTGCCGGCCATCAGATTAACAACCAATTAGAATCAAGAATTTCTAGAACAAAAAGCGAGACTTCTGGGTGGGGTAAGTTACACAAAGATAATTTGAAATTATATAGTACTAGCCTTTCTCATGCAGAGCATCTGTATGATAGCACCTACATACCACATACCTAATATGATTTTCAGAGAAATCTAATAAATAAAATCACCGTAAAATTTCAGTTTTTTTTTTTTTTTTTTTTTTTTTTTTTTCATTTATTATTGTTATTTTATTTATTATTATTATTATTATTTTCAATAAAAGATATAAACCTTTTATATTTGCATTATACTTTCAATTTTAGAAAATCATTTTTTCTGCGGCTAAGTTAAATCTTTTTAGAATTAAATTATTGATATATAATTAAAATCAATTATTCCCTAAAATTTGACAGGATTAAATTACTATATCACCATACATAGCAGAAATTCGGATAGTTAATAAATGTGTCTACAAAAGAAATAACATTCATTCTATTTATAATTGATGAAAAATCTTTAAAAATATATAAGATGGTGCCACTACAGGGCTGCCAAATAGCCACCATTAAATGCAAGACTTAAGTAGTTTTAAATTCTTCTAAATATACTTCTAAATATGAGATTCTGAGCAGATGTTTTAGCACAAAAAGTTAAAAAAATTTTCAATTTCTTTAAGAAAATGTGTATTTTAAGTATTAGATTAACTTTTTGTAGCCAAAATGCTTTTAATTGCTTTGTCTCTAGTAGCCAAATTTATGCTTTGGGCCTGGGTTGACCAAACAGATAACACCTTATCATATCGTTTTGGCAAAATTTAACTGATCCACATTAGAAAAAAAATTATGTAGATTTTAGGGTTGCAAATGCTTTGTACAAAAGCTGGGACTAAAAGAAAAGAAAAAAAAAAAAAAAAACATTAGTGTAATATAAATCACGAAATCATTTTAATGACTAGCTTTAGAAATAATGTGTGCTTTTTGGCAAAAAGCACATGTGCTACAGAATGTGCTTAATCATAAATTGGGCTACAATCATCCATACAGGCTTGATTAGTGCCAAATGAAATTCCTCACATTAAGATTCCTTTCTCTCTCTTACAGTTTCCCTGTCTCCAGTCACCAAATCCCATGCATTTCTATGGGGAAATTTATTTATAAAATTACTCATTGCCTAATGTATTTTTCAAAACTCCATTTTTCACATTTAAAAATATGAGAAAAATGTATTTAGTTAATGTTTTGCACCTTTAAACTCAAAATTAAAATATTAAAATTATAAAAAATCAATTTTAAGAAACAAGTAATAATTAAACCATTGTAAATTTTCCAAATGTGAAACAGAATTTAAAAAATAAATTAGGTAATGAGTAATTCTATAAAGTAATTTCCCCCTAAAGTTGATTGGAATTTGGTGACTAGAGATGGGGAATTTGTTAGAGGGAAGAGAGTAGCTTTAAGAAATATCCAGCAATCTAGTATGTCAATGAATCAAACTGCCATGACCTATTCATTGATGCCTAAATGCTACTGAACGTCACTGTTATTTATGTAAATAACTGACAGTAATAGAGTACTAAATAAGTGCAATCTAAAGTTAAAGAATAGATTAAAAATATTCTCAATATTGACAAGGAAAGCCAAAATAATATTTCTTATAAGAATTTCTGATGCAAAATAGTTCTAGATGTAAAATTTATTGCATTTTATACAAAATTGTTTTTTATTTTTTAAAAAATAACAAAATACAGAATATTAAATAATTTCATATATTCACCTTATGAAATTCTTCATAAGAATTCACCCAGCACCAGAAATGTGCTTTAAATAGGCCGTACCTCACAGCCATCAATTCATTGCCACGATAATAGAAAACTGGTCTAAGAAATTAAATGGAAAATATTAAAAATAATCATTATATTTACAAGGGAAAAAAAAAAAAAAAAAAAAAAAGCATATGACTAACAAGGAGACGGCAAGGGTGTGGGGTCCTCAAATCGAACGGAGGTTCCGCGTGTAGTTAGCACTCAGTGAGTGTATTCATATACTCAAACCCTAGAGCGCACTACTAAGCCATCGCCGAGAAAAAAATTCCTAAAGTTTGAAAAAAAAAAAAAAAATTAATTTGTATTAAAATTTAATAAATTGTTATAAACAATTTATTTTCAACTTTTATACATTGTTAAATCGCGATTTTAATGATTTCTAACTTTTTAACATTAAACATATGGAAATTTATTATTCGCATGTGGTTGGAATTAAATAAAATTTAATATATCAAAAATAATATGAAGAGTTTACAAATTACAAATTCATCTGTTCGTAACGCTCCATTCCATTATGGAAATTTGTGTTTTCTTGTTTTTATGATAAATATCATCCAGGTTTCTGTATTCGTAAAAATGAATGATTGAAAGAATTGCTAATGCTATAAACGTATAATCATAAATATTCATTGTATTTAATAATATGTTATTTTATAAAAAATAAATGGTAATGTTTAAAAGAACTGTGGCTTTTGTATTTATTCTATCTACAGTTCTAAGTTCTAATCGTTAAAAAGTTAGAAATCATTAAATTTGCGATTTAACAATGTATAAAAGTTGAAAAGAAATTGTTTATAACGATTCATTAAATTTTAATACAAATTAAAAATTTTTTTTTTTCAAACTTCAGGAATTTTTTTCTCGGCGATGGCTAAGTAGTGCGCTCTAGGGTTTGAGTATATGAATACACTCACTGAGTGCTAATTACATGCGGAACCTCCGTTCGATTTGAGGACCCCACACCCTTGCCATCTCCTTGTAAGATAAAAAGTACTTTTCATATTTGAGGAGCAAACATTCAAACCGTGTTTTCTCCAAAAATTAAAAGAAATGAGTTAGTGATTTTTCTGTGAACTCAACATTAAATAGAACAACATTATACTATTATTTTAAACCAAAAAATTTTTTATCACATTATAAACGCTCTTAAAAAGTTGGGGTTTCAATCAAACAGTGTTTCCTCCAGAGCTTGTTTTCAGTCAAACTGTGATTTCTCCAGCCGACCAGTCAGAACTGTTCTTTCTGGTCGCGTGACTCGTACATGTACCAGCTTTTTATGTTTGTTTATTTCGTTAGTTCTATTTTGTTTTCTTCATTTTAGAGGAGTGATTTTTTTTTTAATTTCAAATGGAAGAATTAATAAGTAGTGTATTAGTGAATACTTCTAATTATGGAACTAGAAAAATATAGAGAATTGGTGGGTAAAGAAAATATGCGGAAAAGAAACGATATTCAGCATCTTCAGATAACATTTATGCTCCATGCAAACATTTTAGTAATACTTTTTCATGCACTGATGTTAGACCTAATGACGTTAAGAAATTTTGGGATAGACTTTACAAAATTGCGGACAAACAGCGGCAAGATTCTATTATAGCCTCATTGGTTGTTACAAAAAATGTAATTAATTGTAGGCCTTAACCCAACCCAAAATAAATCGCAATCATCTGGCTCAAAGCATGCATTTTCTGCTTCTTATTTTATTACTAGTGGCAGTGGTAGGAGAATTCCTGTGTGTAAAAACAATTCATGGCTATAACTAAAATAGGTCGTACAAGGCTAGCCAATATTGTTACTAAAGTACGTGCTGATGAACCTATTAAGGATAAGAGAGGATGCGATAGAAAAAACCACTTAAGCATTAATAATAATAAAAAAAAAAAACAAGGTAAGAGAATTCATCTCAAACTTAAAGGCATCAGAAAGTCTTTATGAAAGACAAAAATCGAAGCGATTTGCATGATGTTTACAACAAGAACTACAACGATGACCTGGACAAAGTTAATTTCGCTATGTTCAGGAGAATATTCATAAATGAATTTAATAAAGGCGTTAAGTCTCCTTCTAGTGAGGTTTGCAGCACATGTTCTTTACTTGACCAAAAAATAAAGTCCTGTCCTGCAGGGTCTACAGAAAAAGTTGATCATATGACTGACAAAAGAATTCATATACTAAGAGCCAATGCATTTTATTCCATTATGAAAGAAAATACAGATGAATCAGTTGTTAGTTTATGTTTTGATTTACAACAGAATCAACATATGCCAAAAACAAATATTCAAGATGCCTATTACTTAAGGCAATTCAACTTTTACAGCTTATGCACAATGAGTTTGGATGGTCTAAATACAACATTTTATACTTGGTCTGCGTAGTTAGCAGGCAAAGGCAGCACTGAAATATCGCTGGCTTTATATTGTCACCTAAACAAAATGGACCTTGAAGGTAAAAAATCTTTGCAGCTCTTTACTGATGGGTGCATTGCCCAAAATAAGAATAACATAATTCTTCAAATGCTATTGCACTTTTTCTACACTACAACGTCAAGCATTGGAAATATAGTATTGCACTTTCCTGTCAGAGGACATAGTTTCCTTCCAGCAGATCGTATATTCGGTCGTGTTGAGAAGATCCTCAGATAAAATGTAACAATAACATCAAAAGAACAATACTATAAACTCTATCATAAAGTTGGTGATGTAAAAATATTGGAGATTGATTGGAAACTTTATAATACGAAATCACTTAATGCTTATTTCAAAAATTTCCCATACATATCAGAACTGAAAGGAATAGTTTTAGAAAAAAATAGAGAAAGTGTGATGGTCAAAGGATTCAAAATCTATAAATTCGAAGATATAAAAGAACAATCTGGAGCAAAACTTTTTAGGAAGGGGATTAATACTACAGTGGAGCACCGTTTATACGTTTTTCAAGGGACCATTCCTAAAAAACGTATAACTGAAAAAAACGTACAACTGAAAATTCGTTTTAACATTAATACACAATGAAGTGTCATATTAATAATAAAAATATAATCAACTTTCATGATTTCCTTTACATTTATTCGAAAAAGATATATTTTTAATTAAATTTAAAATATTTTTAAAAGGTAGAATAAAAATTAAATAAAAATTAAAAATATAGAAATTCAGATTTTTTTTTTTTTGAAGATTTCCTTTTTAACCTTCGAAGACAAAGCGTTTCGTTCTCTAAACGAGTGACATTTTTGCAAGCGATTAAAAGGAAGGAAAGAAAAAAAAATTAAAATTAAAATTAAACTTGTTTCTCCAAACATAATGTCAAATAAACAGGATATAAAAAAAGAAAATCTTACAAGTCACCCAAAGTGAGTAATAAATCTTCAAGTTTACAAAATGGTTTTTTTCGCCTTTCATACCCCATCTCTGGAATCAATTAAAGAGAAAGTGGGAGGTCTTCAAGTGGTCACTGGCTACTTGTTACCATTCAACCCAGTCGTCAACTGCTCTCTGAAAATTTCTCACACCCCCTTTCCCCAGGCTATGGACGCAGGTCGCACTTTGTTACCATAGTTCTAAGAAAAAATAATCGAAAAAGATAAGAATAAAACATAAAGAGCATTCAACTTTTTTTTTTTTTATCCTGGAAGAAAAACTCAAACTTGGGATTCTACAAGGAGAAAAAAAAAAACGTATAAGTGAAATTAAGAATTTACTCGTGTCGTATAAACGAAATATTTTAACATTAGAATTCAATGGAATGATTTGGGACCGAAGTCGAAAAACGTATAAATGAGAAAAACGTATAAATGAGAAACGTATAAAAGGTGCTCCACTGTACTATTATACGAAATGTTGTCTTACAATGTCTTCCTCTGAGTCATGGAATATCACTTGAAAAGAAAAATGACGTAGACAAACTTTTAAAATTGATGTATGGTAAAGAGTGGAAAAATCAGCCTCATTTTAAATGGTATAAAGATATCATTACTAATAACTTTCATGTAGAATATGAAGAAACAGAGGTTTAAAAATTTAAATTTCAAATTGGCTTAAAAATTTTAGTTCTTACCTACAATTTGCAGGATGATTTTTCACGTTAAAATATTTAATTTTATTTTATAATTACGTAACAAAGTCTGTTCTGTTATTTAGTTTTATTTCATTAAGAGTGTTATTTTATCGATATACAAGTTACATACTTTTTCATTCAAAAAATGTTTTGTCCACATTGGAAACATTCAAAACATGTTTTCTCCTCTGTGTTTCGGTCAAAACATGCTTTCTCCAAATTTCAAATGCATCTTTCTAATTAACTCTAAGTTTATTAGGTAAAGTATGCCTACAGATCTTCCTGGTAACCAGTAATACAACTAAACAAACGATAATTAGGGTCTAAGAAGGGTTACTTTTTAATTTATCAGTTTTTTGTGTTTTCTGAAAAATTGTATTCGAAGGAGAAAACATGGTTTGAATGTTTGCTCCTCATTTACTCACATTCTAAGATGAATAACGTAAAAAGAAATGTTAAAAATAGTAATTACTAATCATCATAACTTTAAAATATTTTATATTTCCTAGAAATATTGTATTTTAACATTTTAAGGCTACAATGTTCAACAATTTGTATATCGATAGATATTGAAAATATTAAACATGTAAGTAATCAAAAATATTTTTTTTTAATTTTAGAATACAAAAACTAAATATGGCATTCAAAAAGTCATGTTCTCTCACAGATGGCAGCATTGCAAAAAAAGAGCAAAGCTTACACAACTGATAATTGAGTTTCACAGCTTGAAGTGGAAGCTTTTCTAAAGTTGCACCATTATGGTTGAAGAGATATGGGTGCATCACTTCATCCAAAAAATGAAGCAAGTTTCAATTGAATGCAGATACATATTATTGCTTGTGAGAATAAAATCCAATGTTTCCTGATCAGCAAAATCAGCAATTTGCGATAGATATCGCAAATATTAAATATGTAAGTAATCAAAAATATTTTTTTATTTTTTTATTTTAGAATATAAAAACTAAATATGGTGTTCAAAAAATAAGTCATACTTCTCCTCTCACAGATGGCAGCATTGCAAAAAAAGAGCAAAACTTACACAACTGATAACTGAGTTTCACAGCTTCAAGTGGAAGATTTTCTAAAGTTGCATCATTATAGGTGAAGAGATATGGGTACATTACTTCACCCAAGAAATGGAGCAAGTTTCAATGGAATGCAAATACATATTATTACTTGTGAGAATAAAATCCGATGTTTCCTGATCAGCAGGTAAAGTCATGGTCAATTGAAAAAGAGGTGTCTACACCAAGTTTATGGAGAAAGGCACAACAATAAATGCTGAGTTGTACTGTGAAATACTAAGAGGTTTGTACAAAGCTGCGAATAACAAGAGACATGGAAATGTAAGCAAAAACATTGTTCTCTTGTACAGCAAAAGAAGTCTGGCAGCATCCACCATACAGTCCTCATCTGGTACCCTGCAACTTTCACGTGTTCAGCAAACTCAAAAAACATTTGGGTGGAAGACAATTTACCAATGATGATCAGGTTCAGACACCTGTTCTAAGCTGCCTTAAAAACCAAGGAATGAGTTTCTACCATCAGAGTATCCAGCGATTAGTGCAACATTCCAACAAACGTCTGCAGTGACTGAGAAGTTATGTAGAAAAATAGTATGCTGTATGAGTGTTATATTGTGTTGTGGCATACTTTTCAATAAGGTATTCTTTTTTACTTACATTGTTTGAATACAACTAACTTTTTAAATGCCCTTAAAATATTATTGAGTTTTATATTACCATACTTAAAATGAAACGAAGTTCTGTATTCTGTTACACAATTAATAATTTTGGGCATGAATAAAAACTTTTTTTTTGCATTGTATGGATAAAAACTTACAGCCATGTAAAATAGAAAAAGCCACACAAAATAAGAATGAATGAAATTTTGCAGTTAATGAATGTTTTAATATGCAGTTGTTAGGATAATAAATTGTGGACTGCTGCTAAGTAGCTAACTTTATAGTCTATATGGATTGTAAAATAGAAATTCTAACCTCTTTACATGTTTATACTGTATGCAGAGCTGCCAACCTTGGTGGGGAAAAAAACAGGAGATTTTACATAATTTCAAGGGAGAAAAAGGGAGATTTACGGTTTCGTGGATAAAAACAAAACAAAATTATTTTATTCAATACATGATACTTTTTAAACTAAAAAGACCTAATATAGCTTTTGTTTGGTGATTTATATTTTAAACTTATTGGGAAAAAACAAATAGTTAACAAGTTCATTAACAAAGTCTAAAAATAACTACATATGTAAAGAATTTTGAACCCCTATATCGCTTCAGTTGGTTCTAAAATCTAATAAAACAAGTTTTTATGAACATTGATCCAGAGTTTTCCCCAGATAATTTAAGGAGGGTGCTGCACCTCGCCTGCTCTTTGATTGGAAAAGAAAGAAAGAAAAAAAAAAAAAAAAACACCTTGCCCTAATCTGTTCCCCCCCCCCCCCCCATTATTGCCTTTGTAGAAAATAACCTACAAACTGAAGATAAATGATGTAAATATAAATAAAACTATTGTGTGTGACAATCAGCACACTAACAACAAGTAAAAGTAAAGAAAAGTTAAAAAACATAGACTTTTTTCTTTTTGTATGCATATTTATAACTAAATTTTTAATTTAAGTGTTTGGATTTTAAAAGTCAAATGTGTCCTTAAAAATTCAAATCTGCCCTCAAGAATCTAAAAAGTGCTTTTTTTTTTTTTTTTTTTTTTTTTAATAGCAGTACCCTACATTTTTTAAAACCTGGGGGGAAATGTTTGATTCGTTTGTTGTAGAATTAGAAAGCTTGAGCATCAAAGGACATTTGATCATTGATTGGAGAAAGGGAAAATTGGGAGGAAGCGGGGGGGGGGGGGTGTGTCAAATGATAACTACATGAGTGTGAACTGTTAAACATTTCTATTCCTTTATAGGCTCGCTCTAGAATCTAATAAAACAAGTTTAAAATGAATATTGACTTTTTGTTGTGGCCTGTGGATGGAGAAAGAATGGGAAACAAAAGAGTTCAATAGAGCATTTGATCATTGATTGCTAGTTGGAGATAAGAATATACGGGGGGGGGAGTTAAAAATAATTACCTGAGCAAGAAATATTGAAGGATTCTGTTTCTTTTTAAAGATTTTAAAATCTCATAAAGTAAGTTTTAAATAAATGTCGACATTTATGTTGTGGGTGGAGAAAGATTGTGAATTGGAAGGCTTTCGTAAATCTGAAAATATGGCACCTACGAATTGTCAAAAATTAGCGTTTTTAGTTCGATTTTTCGAAAATATTAGAAAAACAGGAGAAATACCCATTAAAACGTAAAAACGGGAGATAGGATTAAAAAAACGGGAGAGTTGGCAGCACTGTGTATGTGAGATTAAGCTAAGAAAGCTTATCGACAAAATCAAAATATTTCAAATCAGTAGAAAAACATACACAATTATTTTTACTGAAGACAGTGGAATGTGCTCAAAATACTATAAATTTTATGGACAATGTTGAAGGAATCTAAGCATGTGTGCATCTATATGAAATTTTAACATTAGAATAAATGCATTTTATTCAGATCTTTTGCAGATTCAAACTATAGGCGAATTAATATTACTAAAATTATTAAATTTAAGTGAATCATGTTACATTTCACCAAGTAAAGCATAAAAAGTATTTCACACAATCAAAAATTTAATATATATTTTAAAGCAAGGATATTTTTGTAAGATAAACACAATTGTACTGTAAATTTTAAACAAAGCAGTACTATTAAAAAGTAAATAAGTCAACTGTCAATTATTAATTGATCTTTTTTAATTTTATCACATGCTTCAATAATAATAATAAATGTTTGAATCATCTCATACAGTTTTTAGAAATTCTAATAAGAAAAATTTCTATTTGTTAGTTTGAACAGAGAATTCAATAATATGTAAAATTAGTTACACTAATATTTTCTAATTTTATGCAATAATTATAACTAAATATGCAATTAAATAAGAGTTTTAAAAAGTCTTTAAAGAAAAATGGATTCATCTGATTAAAGTAAAATTTGACTTAAAATTAATTTTACCTGTCTTTGGCATTTTTGTTTATTAAAGAATCCATTAGATTGATTCCATCGATAAATCTATCTTGGGGTGGTTTTAAACCAGCCAGACTCAATGCAGTGGTGAATAAATCCATTATAGTACTTATTTGATGAGATACCTACATAAATTAGATTATAATTCACTATACATATTACAAACTAATTATATACATGTAATAAAAAAAATTTCAAATGTTATAAATTAAAAATTTATTAAAAACAGAAAATATTTCATCGTTAATTAAGCATGAAGTTTGTAAAATATACAACAAAATTTTTCCTAAATTGATTGCTACAATACTGATTAGTACAGAAATCATATCAAAACGGGTTTGATTTTTATAATAATCAGTAGTAATCTGTTGTTTAACATATGATTTAAACTTTAAACAAGTTAAGATTATTTATTTTTCTAACAGTTATGATTCCTTTAAAAAAGAATAGCTAAAACTGCTTAGTATTGCTAAAGTATCTTGAGAGCAGATTATATGCAATTGCATATGCATATTTAAGCACTTTTTTTTTTTTTTTTCATATAAATGCTTAAAACCCCGTTTTTTTTAATTTTTTTTTTACTTTGAATGCAATTTTTGACAAATTTTAGTTTTAAAAAAATCCCTTTCCTCTTTGAAATTTACATTTCTCCATCCATATTTTTACTTTTTCACACGTCTTTGAGAATATCAGGATTGTACAGAAGAGACCAGTTATCAAACATAAACTAACACAGAACCTTAATTAATCATGGATTTTTAAGTTGGAAAAGGAATGATTTATATGCATTTTGTAAAAGTTTAAATATCTGTTGGCAGGGTTTAACCTGGCAAAAAAGTTTCTTTAGCATTTTAGCTAAAACCTATAAACAGTATTTTAGCTTTTTCGAAAATTAATTCTTTGAATAGAATTGATTTCTTTTTCCTATCTTGCTTATCCCCAATTTTGTTTTCTGTTTGTTTTGTTCACTGACGATTTTAACCAAGCATATATTGTGATTTAACAAAAATGAATCAGCAAAATTTTGTTTCGATTTCAACAAACACAATACTAGCACTGAGAATACATCTATGAAGCAAATTCTTAATTATGTTTTTAAATATTTTTGCGTTTAAATTCAACCATTAAAAGTCGAAATTAAATCCGAATATACTAAATAGATAATGATTCCCAATATTATTAGTGATTTTGTAATTTCTGTCCACAAATATTTGCATAAAAACTAGAGGTAGTTATATAAAGATATTTTATGAAATAATCTAGTTTTAGTTTTTTTAGCGAAATTCTTACTGACACAGTTTAGCAAAATACAATATCTTATAGCAAAATGCTAAAAAAGATAATGGCAGTTTAAACCCTGTCTGTTGGAAATGACTAGACCTAGTCAACAAAGAACCTTTAATAAAAACATTGAATATTTTTATGGAAAATATTTAACTTCAGAAGGACAAATTGTTTGTGTGTTGTAAGGGAAAAAAAAAAAAAAAAAAAAAAAAGATATTCTTTGTGTTACAAGATATCAAATGCATGTGAAAAATAATGTTTACTGTGCAAAGAAAAAACAGAAGAATAACGATTCTATATAAATTTGTACAAATTTTACTAATCACAATATCGACTCCACCGGAAAACAGAAAAAATGATGTATCTATTGATTTATGTAAAACTTTATCTAATAGCATATCGAGAAATTAAATAATAAGAAATTTGGAAGCTGTCTAAAAAAAGTTTTGTGTAAATTAATTCATCCCAGATGAATTACTCTTTAAAAACACTATCTTGGGGCTATTTACTGTGAAGTTCTTAGTAAAATTCTCCAGAATATTGAAAAGAGCCATTGATTTGTGCTAATGAAACTACAGACAAATATAGCTGTTTTAGAGCACTTTAAGTTTGTGGAAAATTAGATATTCTTCTAGTGCGAAAATGCGCTGTTTTTTTTTTTTTTTTTTTTTTTCCTTAGTGATGGTATAATGACTTCTTATATGATTAAAGCTGCATCAGCTTTTGAAATATTTTATCCAAACATACTACATATTATTTGCTTAGTTCATGACCTTTCCAGAATAGCAGAAAAAGTTTAAAAAAATCTACGGTCCTGTAAATAAAATAATATCTTGTGTTAAGAAAATTTTCTTAAAACCCCTGTGAAAAAACATTATGAAAAGAGATGTACCACAACTTTTTTTTTTCACTAAAACCTATTCTGGGAAGATGGGGTATTTTGATAAATGCTGCTGTATTTTATTTACAGAAAACTTTGATTCCACAAAAAATATTGTTACTGCTTTACATAATACAGAACCTCCCTCCACCTTCACTGCAAATAATTCACAATAACTCCATCATGATCCACTTCCATGATATCTCACTTTGAAAAAAAATATCAAATATAGATAAATATTTTTAAAAAGTATAGTAATATTTAGTATATTTTCTGTTTTGAAGTGCATATAATTTGTTCTCTAGTAATAACCATATTGAAATAGAAATAAATAATACATAAAAGAAAGGTACCTCTCCAGCAGGGATAACTCCTGGCCACCAAGCAATAGCGGGTTCTCTCATTCCCCCTTCAAATGTTGTTTGCTTTCCACATAAAAAGGGACCATTACTACCAGCTTTAGAAAAAATAACATTTTCAAAAATAAAACAAAACAAAAATATTTACAAATTGATTTAAACTACAATAAAATAAAATACCAGACTAGCTTCCATATGATATTAAAATACAAAATTAATTTACAAAACAATACTTTCTGAAATTTCATATATAGTATTAATCCATACAGTATTATATTTATAGCTCAACATTTTCCCCTATAAATTAAAAACATGCTTCATAATCCATAAGTGATACATGATTTTTTGATCATCATATGTGTGTGTGCATGCAAATATAATCTATTAGGTAAGAAATGTGGGAAGTGTATTTTTGGCTTTGTTTCACTTTTCTTATACTTTCCACTGAAGTTAAAAAGCATTTATAAAATCAGTAGGTTTATTTGTGTGTTAAGCCATGTTATAGGAGAGATACAATGTGCAAGTTATAATAACCCATTAAGCGCCAAAGCTCCCATTGCAGGAACATTTGATTACAGATTTTTTTCTCTACTTTTTTACTATTTTTTTTTTTTCTCTTTCTTTCTAGTAATTCAGATAAATATATTTTTTTTTATTATTATTATTTGAAATTGAATATTGAAGTGCCTAGCTTTGTTAGTGATTTTTTCAAAAAATTTGTAATGTAAGTTCCATTTTTCTAAAATTATTTAAACAAAATTGTTGGGTTTTACTGTATAAGTAAAAAAAAAAAAAAAGTAATAATAATAATAATAAATAACTCATTTGAGTGCAGGGGTTGAAAATAATGGATATGAAGTAAAACAGTTCTTTTCTTAAATTATAACAAACAGAGATCGACAAAACTAATTTAAAGGGGTTTTGCAGTTTATCAACATCTATTCTACCCCCATTAGGTGCCAAATCTTCCATTTTAGAACATATAAAATCTTCTAACAAAATAAATTTTCCTTTATTTAAACTACATATGATTAGAGATGTACATTAAAACCCAAAACATGAAAATTCAAAATTTTTCAGTGGAATTCATATAGCAGCATTTAATGGGTTAAATAGAGAAAACAGAAATTATATACTGTTTCAGTGGCCACCCTGTATATATTTCCCAACATCAATTGCATGCAAGTTTTAAAATACATTAGAGAAAAACTATCCTACGTTTCTTCTTTAAAAATGAAGCTAGTTTAAGGGCCCTCTTCACTCATCGCTGCCGGAAGCCGAAGCTAATGTTATTCTATGGGAAATTTTTCTTTACAAGTAACATATTAACTAATACATATTTTTAAAATTCTGTTTTCACATTCTGAAAATTCCCAGCTGTTAAATTGACGAACCTTTTTTTAAAAAAAACTATTTTTTAAGTTTTTTATATTTTATTTTGAAGATGCAAAATACGAATTTTCAATATGTGAAATTTTTTCATTTTGCATTTTCAAAATAAAATATTAAAAATTTAAAAAACACAGTTTTAAAAAAGGTCCGTCAATTTAACAGTTGGGAATTTTCTGAATGTGAAAACAGAATTTAAAAATATGTATTAGTTAATAAGTTATTTGTAAAGAAAATTTCCCCATAGAAAATTTCCCACATTGGCTCGGACTTCTGGCGACGGTAAGTGAAGAGGGCCGTTAAGATATTATCATGGAAATAAAATACATTGAATGTTAAACAATGTAACAAATAAATATAGTTGGAAATTCTTTTAATAATTTGTGCAAACTGTTATATATATATATATTTTTTTTAAATTATTAGTTGTGAAATATTTTTTTATCTCTGCATTTGATGTACCAGTGTTTATACATTTATTTTTATAAAATTACTTTAGACATGTTTCTTGTAATATTGAAATTTAATAAACTATATAATATTTTGCATTATCCAATTTTAAAATCAAAAGAATTGACTGCATCTGAATTATTTTCAAATGTAAAAATAAGGCACTGAAAGTCAAACAATAGTGTATTAATACCCTTTAAAAAATGTACTATAACATAATAAAGATTTCTTTTAATGTAATAAAATTTAAACAAATAGAATCAATTACAGTGGTTTATTTGCTTCGTTTTAGAATTTAAAGGAATAAATGCATAATTACTCAAATATTTTGCAACATTAATGCTTGTGAGATTAAAACATTTTAATGACTTAAAATGTTATTACAATTACATGTGTAACAGCAATTGTAATGACTGAGGGTTAACGCTCACACAGTAATCTTCACTGATTTGTATGATTTGTGAAGATTATTGTGATCACACTGATCTGTGTGATCATTACTCTTTAATTAATTTTCCCATGATATCATATATGAAAATTTAAAATTATGCTAATTCAATATTTAAACTTTAAAACTTCTTCACACACCATAAAGTTGAAAGCGCAACCGGTTTCGAAATGACATGGTCTTTCTTCTTCAGGTGCAAAAAACATGTGCTACTGCCTTCGAGGCAAACACAAGACATCTAATTTAGCTCTCTAGACATCTGATTGATCTGATTTAGATCTGTGTCCCATGTATCTAATTTCACAGACTGAGAGCAAAAACTGAACTAACTGCCAAAACACCTGCTCACATTAGCATAGAAGGTTGGCTGAATAAGGAAAAATAAAGAGGGGAGTGTTTGGTTCAGGACAGCAATTATTCTTTCTAAACGTTCCTCTTAAAGATATGTATATACTAATTCATGTAGTACATATTTAAAGTAGAAGATATACAAAACGTAAAAGAATTTACCCATAGTCTGGCTTACAAGTGCAGCTCCATTATCAGAAGTGAAAAACACAAAAGTATTTTTGTCAATATTAAGGTGACGAAGAGTTTCTAAAATTTTTCCAACACCATAATCAAGCTCTTGCACAGCATCACCATACCTAAATAAAGAAGAATGAATTTAGTAAACAACTGAATAAAAAGGCTAACACATCTTATTCACATGCATGTAATACTTCTCTGAAGCTGTGATGCCAAAACAAATGCATTAATTAAACCTTAGATAAAATAGAAAGTAAAAAAAGAAGCTTACAAGCCTCTTCTGCTTTTACCCAAGAACATTTTAGATGCATAACAAGGAGCATGAGATGAATCAGGAGTCCAATACAAAAAGAAAGGTTTCCCAGATTTGTGAGCGCCATTTATAAATTTTACAGCCTCCTACAATAAAAAAGACTTATTAAATTAAGCAAAACTAGCATTATTAACTACAACTCTCATACAAAAAATATGTATTTATTGTCAGTTTTTCCACTACAATCGCATATTTCGCAAAATGCAAAATGTCTATCCAAAAAATGAAAATAAATTTTTACTTTTTTTTGCTAAAGAATTTTACTAAATACTGTTGTTAAAAAAATAAAAATCTTTCATGAAAAAGTTGCGAATGGTGACAAAACTATCCTGAAAGAATCATAACATTACATGAATTGTGTTAGAAATTTAAATTGCTTCAATTTGGTAAAAATAGGGATAGTAAAAATAAGTTATCCTTTAATAGTGTCAATCTATTAATAAATATTAACCCCTTAACCTACGATTTAGATTCGAAGATGTCGGGCCGAAATCGTATACAAGCTCGACCATCGTACGCGGGCTATGCCCGTAATATTCACTTCTGGCTCGATCACCGTACGCGCAGAGCCTGATTAAGGGAGAAGCACACATTATCTCCGCTCTCACCGGAATATTTTTACAATTATTTTTTACTTCATGTCATAGAAATTCCACGCTTTGACGAGGAAATATTTTTTATAAAAAATGAACGGTGTAAAACAATCCAATTTACTCACCGTTATTAGACACCAGAATTCTTTTAAAATAATTTTTAATGAGAATTTTCTGTTTATTATAGGAGGAAAGTATTTGTTAAAAAATAACGGTGTAAGTATAAATAATGTGTGCTTCCCCCTTAATCAGGCTCTGCGCACGCGGGCTATGCCCGTAATATTCACTTCTGGCCCGACCATCGTACGCGGGCTATGCCCGTCATTGTAGGTTAAGGGGTTAAATGCCCTGAAAGTGGATTTAACTTTCAGAAGATATTTTTAAAATGGGCTACTCTGAAAGAAAGAATAATTATAAGATGAAAATCAAACTAGTATGTTGTGGCCCAAACAAGACTTTCTTCTATATTTTCCTACACAAATTCACTAAGGGAAAATAATTTATTAAAACTATTATTTATTAAAATTATCTAACATGATGAATGTAAATGATTTTCATCTTAGATAAAACTAACACTAAATATCCAAAGAAAGGACAGTTATGTTCTCTATAAATAACATCTTAAAAAATGCGTTTTTATAATGGATATCTTACATATCAAGTTTCGTACAGCTATATGCCATACAAGTTGAGATATATATAGCCTTTTTTGTTAACAAGGAAATTTTTAGTATAGTAGCACCATTTATTGGCCTATAAGCATCCAACTTGAATCAGCATAATGCCTCATAATGGTCTTCTCACATATCAAGTTTTGTTTGATTATACACAATAAAACCTGAGATACAGCTTTTCCTTAAATTGCAGAAATCACTGTGTAGCAGTGCTACCTGGTGAGCAGTTGACACCAAAAGTTGATAGGTATTATGTCAAAGTGCATCTACACATAAATTTATATGGAGTTCTGTGCACTAGTTCCTGAGATATAGCTTTCCCTTAAATTGCAGAAATCGCAGTATAGCAGCTCCACATGTTGGCCAATAATCATTCAAATTGAATCAGCGTAATGTCTCATAATGATCTTCTAACATATCAAGTTTTGTTTGATTATATGCAATAGAATCAGAGATATAGCCTCTCCTTAAATTGCAGAAATCACTATATAGCAGCGCCATCTGTTGAGCCATTGACACTAAAAGTTGATAAGCACTAATTTAGGTCAAGGTGCATGTACACATAAATTTATATACAATTATGAGCAGTAGTTGCGGAGATACAGTTGCCACAAATTTTGTCACACACACAGACAGACTTTTTCTAAAAATTGTAAAATCGTGTTAATCTATCAATAACCAGAAGTCGAAAGTTTTTACGAATCCAATACTTTCTTCTTTTGAATATAGAGGAAAGTAAAACCTTTCAATAATAATAAAATTTTATTTCCGTTATTTTTCTAAGTTCTGCTATAATATTTTAAGTAAAGCTAGATATAAAACATATTTTTTTTAGCTTTTTTATATAACTGTTTTATAGATATAAAAGTTTTATATAATACTATTGTAATAATTATATCCCTGAAAATGAATATAAATCATAGCTAACAAACTCAAATTACTTTAAATTATAATAATGTTTGATTATAATTTTGTTCTCCAATGATTTATAATGTATTAGAATTAAATTTGTATAAATGATAAGTGCAGTTATTAATCATATTTCCATTAAATATATATGTATATTAGTTGTGGTATAATAATTATATAGAGACATCATGATAAAATTTTAAAGTTTAACTGAGAAATGCAAATAAAATAGAGGCAAAATAATATGTGAATGCTTTTCATAAGCCTAGTAATGTTTTAGTATTTTGCTACAGTTTTTTACCTGATTTTAGCTTTATTGTTAAAGAAATTTTGAACATAGGTTAAACCCTGCTTATTATATAAAACCCATCTGTAAAAGAATCATTTCATGAAATGTCACACATGTAATAAAATTTTAAAAATCAGTTTTAGGAAATTAAACAGTAGTTTTGTTTTACTACTGATTTAGACTATAACGTAGGAAAATAAGATATTATATTAAAGAAATAGCAAAAATATAATTCCAAAAATTTATTTTCTAAAACTGGCTCTTAAGATTTTGTTACATATTTCATGGGATGATTCAAAAGAGAAAACATGAAAATTCAATATGTTGTTATGTTAGATATATAATTGTACATTTTAAATATAATTGTTGTATTATAATTACTCTCATTTCCATGCAATTTCACTTGCAGATGAGGAAGACACTGCCAAAGCTGCTGGAGACTCGAAGCGAGCTTCTGAGCAATTTCAATGTATTTTATTTTTATTTTTACTTTCTTCTATATTCAATAGAAGAAAGTATTGGATTCATAAAAATTTTCGACCTCGGGTTTTTGATGGATTTACACGTTTTGAGAGCTGTAGAACACGATTTGACCATTTTTAGAAAATGTCTGTCTGTCTGTCAGTGTGACAAAATTTTGTGGCAACTGTATCGCAGGAACTACTGCACAGAATTTTATACAAATTGGTATGTAGTTGCGCCTTGACATAAATTAGTGCCTATTGTTGTAATTTTTGTCAATGTTGGTTTTATTTTATTTTCTTTATTAATAACTGTAATGTTTAATTGTGTTTTGTTACTTAAGTTAGAGGTTTTGACTAGTAATAAAGGATAAAGAACTAACGTTGTATTTTCAACCGGCAAACGTTTTGAGTCAACTTAAAGTCTAGAATAAGAGTTTAATTAATAAATTGTATAATTGTGGTATGAAATATTTTATCTATCACATAGTCTAAACTTTTATTGAAGGCATTTCTTATTAAATACAACATATTTACTTACGTTTTGGCCGGAAACTTTATTTTAAATAATTTCCGTTTATGTTTACATTAGAGAACTACTGCTAACGACGATCGGTTGGTTGCTCACTGGTTTCTTAACATCTCGCACTGGTTTACCTGTTTAACTGCACTATCGCCAATTGCCGTCACTAGATGGCAGTGCGGTAACTAGTTTTCGCGGGCTGCCATTGGTTGAGTGTGCTGATCCGATGATCAGTATTTAAGGCCTTACCGGCGAGTGATGTGGGCAGTTCTTCAATGTTTTGATTTGCGTAGCTGTCTACTGGAGCAGCTCCGAGATGCCTGTAGTTTTTTTAAAGTTCAACCAATAGTGAAACCTATTAAATGAAATTCCTTTTCCCGTCGTCGTGGTTTTTGGCGGAGTCTTCCGGTGGTCACGAAATGTCGTAAGTTGCTTTCTGTTAAGGTTTTTTGTAGGAATGTTTTAAGAGATGTTTAGTATCTCAACGTTTCTGGTACTTTGAGTCACTTGTCGTTCGTTAGACTATGGTGTAACGTCGTTGTATGTTGTTTTGTGACTTTGTGGTTTGTTAACTTTGGTTGACATCGTTTTGACTTTATGACATGTTAAGTTTATAAATGTATATTGTGTTTTGAAGTTAAGTTTTAAATTTCGTTTAATTAATTGAAGGTTTATAACTGTTGAAGTTCTATTATAAATTGTTGAGTTTCGTTAAAGTTGGAAAAGTTTTATCATAGGTTAAAATTGCAGATAGATTTATGTTTTTAAAACTGTTTAAATTGTTGAGTTTCGTTAAAGTTGAAAAGAGTCTATGATAGTTAAAATTGCAGATAGATTTATGTTTTTAAAGACTGTTTAAATTGTTGAGTTTAGTTAAAGTTGGTTAAAAGTTTAATTTAGTTGAAATTAATAAGTCTATTATAAATGTTGAAGTTTCAAGGTATTTTGTTAAGTTTTTATGAAGTTTGTTTGTTGAAAGTTGCTGGTCAACGTATGTTAAAATATTGTTTACAAGCGAGCTGTTGGTTGCCAGAGATAAGTTGTTGATAATTGCTATACTAATATATTGTTGTTGAAAATCATTTACATATGTTGAATTTCTATTCTAATAAATACAGTTGTTATTTTTAAACTTGTCCTCATTATTTTTGTTGCATCTTCTGAATACACATTTGAGTCTGCTTAATGCAAGTTTACAGTTAGAGTTTTCATTGTGCGTATTAAGACACTCTGCAATATCAACATTGGCCAAATTGGCTAACAAATTTGGTTATGGGCTTTTGCTAGAGAGCAGCTCATGTATTGTGTTTTTTTGTGATGCAGCTTTGGTGGTAGGTTTGTTCTAATAGAGAAGAACGCGTGGGACATTGTTGCTGGAACGGAGACTCTGCCGGAACCCGATGAAAAGGGGGGAGTCGCTAGTAAAGGAAGCATAAATGATTTCAAAAGTCGATCGCGCCTGGCTTTATCAACTATATATTTAAATATCACTCCTGAGTATCGGGGCTTAATAGACGACTGTACGTGTCCTGTAGATGCCTGGAAAATTTTGAAAGAAAATTTTGTGAAGGATTCACGGGCTCACCATATGCGTCTTGTTAATGATTTATTTAACTGTAGAATGAAACCAGGTGAATCTATAAATATTTATGCTCAAAGGCTATCTAAGATTGCGGAGGAGCTTAAGCAAATGGGTCATCCAATGGATGATACGTATGTCTGTTATCAATTTCTACAGAATCTGAATTCAAAGTTTGAATCGGCAGTGCAGTATATTCTACGATGGCAAGAGGGTTTCGAATTTAAGAAAATTGTCACCGAAATGATTGCTGAAGAATCGCGACTTGAGTTGAGAGACTCTAATTCAAACCATAGAGTTGAAATTCAAAATACAAGTTCTAATGTTAGAAGTTTTCCCAATATTAAATGTTACCGGTGTGGACGTCAGGGCCACATAAGGAAAAATTGTCGCGTTACTTTGCCTAAACATCCAGTGAATGAATTTAATACCTCATCTAGAAATGACTCCAGAAAGAAGCCTATGTCATCTGTAGCTAAAAATAAAACTAAAGCCATCGGCCGTAACTTTTCTTCCAAAAATTATTTTGTTGCTCAGGCAAATTTTAGCAAGGTGGATGATGATTGCTGTTGGGCTTTTGATACCGCAGCATCTCACCATTTTTGTAAAAATATTGAGTATTTTTCAGATTTTACCTCTATGGAGGGTGAAGATTTGTATGTTGCAGTTGATGGTGTTAGTTTCCCCATTGAAGGGGAAGGTACTGTAAATTTAACTTTTGATAATGGTAATTCATATGTTTTGAAAAATGTGCTTTATTCCTCTAAACTTAGAAAGAATTTAATTTCGGGGCCTGTAATGGACTTAGATGGGGCTAGTTTTTTTGGTAAAGGGGGTAAAATTGATGTGGTCGGCAAAGATAATAAAAGAATCTTTTCTGCTGAACTAAGTAATGGTGTTTATAATGTTTTTCCTAGAATTTTGAATAAAAATGAAGAGCAAGTTACAAATGTTGCAAATGCATATAATACGAACTGTAATGATATTGAAGCATGGCATGCACGTTTTGGTCATGTAAGCCCGGATTTGGTCATACATAAAGTTTTTATGTGAACCATGTCGCTTAGGAAAGCAGAAAAGAATTCAATTTAAGTCATTTAACGGTACTCAATGTAGTGGTCCTTTAGAAAGAGTTTTTATGGATATTTGGGGACCTATCCAAATTAATGGTTATAGGGGGGAGAAATTTTTTTTATCAATTATTGACATGTATTCCAAAAGAACTGCTATTTACCCTTTAAATGATAAATCACAGGTTTTTTCAGTTTTTGTTCGCCACATTGCTCGTGCTGAAAGGTTATTAGGTAAAAAGTTGAAGTTCATTCGAACAGACAACGGTACCGAGTTTGTGAACAGTGAGTTTAAAGGTTTCTGTGATGAGAATGGGGTTGTTCATGAATTGACGAACACTTACTCTCCAGAACAAAATGGGGTTTGCGAGCGTCTTAACCAAACAGCTTTAAATTGTGTAAGGGCAATGTTGGTGGATAGTAGGTTACCTATTCGTTTTTGGTCTGAAGCAGTTCTCTATTTTGCGTATACGTGGAACAGAGTGGTTCACCGTGGAGAAAAGAAAACCCCGTTTGAGCTGTATTTTGGACATAGACCGTCAGTTCGACACTTGAAACCTTTTGGCCTTGTTGTGTATGCTGGTGTCCCAAAGCAAAAACGGCGACATAAGCTTTCACCAAAGTCCCAAAAGGGTGTGTTAGTGGGATACGCTCTGAGGACGAAAGGCTACCGAGTGTGGTTACCGGAAGAGGACAAGATCATCGAAACCTTGAATGTTTCTTTTGGCAATAAATTGTATGGTTCTGACAGTGGAGCTGCACTGGGCACCTCATCTTCAGATTTGGAATTGCTCACCGATGGTCCAGTTGATCGTGCCAAAGCCGATCCTGTTGACATCATCGTGCAGAGCGAGCCCGAAGAAGTTGGTGAGGATGTCCAGGAGAACAATGTTGAACCTGTATGTCCCCTTTCTGAGACCCAATCTGAACTCGTGTGGCGACGTAAGGCTGTCCCTAGGCCCAATGCGAAACGGGTGGATATATATTATTATCCTGATGGTTCTAACACACGGCTAAGATCTCTTAACGATGTCCAGAGGTTTTGTTTAAGTAAAAATGTGGTGTTTGACCTGGATTTGTTTGATTTTTCTGGTGCTAATTTGTTTGAGGGGTTGGTGAATCAAGCTGTCGTACCATCGTCTCAGTTGACGAAATTTAAAAGGAAGCGTAGGCGTAAATCCAAGTGACTAGACTTGTCTATTCCAAGAACATTTAATCAAGCAATGAAATCTCAACAACAGGCTGAATGGAAAGCTGCCATGGATGAGGAGATGAGTAGTATGAAAGAGCGTAAGGTTTGGCACCTGGTTGAACTGCCGAAAGGTAAAGTTCCATTGGGAAATCGCTGGGTCTATGCCTTAAAGAAGGACGAGCATGGAAACATCGCACGCTTCAAGGCAAGACTCGTGGCTCAAGGATTCCGTCAAATTAAAGGCGATACATACGATGAAACCTTCTCTCCTGTGGTGAACTTTTCAGTGGTCCGGTTTTTCTTTTCACTTTTAGTTTCAAATTTGAAATGGTTTAATACACAATGCGACGTTAAATGTGCCTATTTATATGCCCCATTAGATGAGGAAATATATATGAGCCAACCTTTTGGGTATGTAGTTCAGGGCAAGGAGCATCTGGTATGCAAACTTGACAGAGCACTGTATGGCTTGCACCAAAGCGGACGCTTGTGGTATTATGAATTAAATCGTGTTTTGTTGGACCTAGGTTTTGAGAAATTTAATTGGTGCAATTGCACGTATAAATTTAAAGATTTTATTGTTTTGATGGTTTATGTTGACGATATAGTAATTTTTGGGAAAAGGCAAGTTCAAATTGACAATATAATTAAACGTCTGGAAGGCAAGTTTGATTTAAAAATTTTGGGACGAACTCAGAAACTTTTGGGGGTTGAGTTCTCATATGATGACGGTGATGTACAATTATATCAGTTGTCATATATCACGGAAGTTTGTGAAAGATTCAGTTCATTTCGTATTCCTGTGTCTTCACTCCCAATAGTTAAAGGGGTTAAATATTCTAAGAAAGACTGTCCAGCAAACCAGCAAGAAATTGATGAGATGACTAAATTTCCCTATAGGAGTGTTTTAGGATGCTTATCATTTATTTCAAATAGGACTCGTCTGGACATAGCTTATGCTGTAAACATCTTTAGTCAATTTCAAAGTAATCCAGGTCTTCCCCACTGGAACGGGTTAATAAAACTGTTAGGATATGTGTCATATACCAAGCAGTATTAACTTAATTTAAAATGTCATAATTCTAATTTAATAGCATATTCAGACGCTGACTTCGCCATGAACCGGGATGATTACGTGTCTATGGGAGGACAAATTGTTTTTGTTGATGAAAGTCCCATCTCTTGGAGGACATTTAAAGAAAGTGGAGTAAGCCTTTCCACTATGGAAAGTGAATTCGTGGCTATGTGTGAATGTGTTAAAGAGTTGATGTGGTTAGACCACATATTAGAGGATTTTTATAGTTTTGGTATAATTCCTGGTTCACATGTCCCTCCACTTCTTCTAGCTGATAATCAACCGGCTATTGACTTTACGAAGTCGCCAATTGAAAACAACCGTTCGAAACACATAAACGTAAAATTGTTTTTCATACGTGAATGGTTGTTTGAGGGTTTGTTTAATCTTAAATATGTTTCTAGTCAATCTAACTTTGCCGACCCATTCACGAAACCCATTACAAAATTTAATTTGAATAAATTCATTGATAAAGTATTTTTGAGAGATAATTAAAATTAAAAGTCATGTATTAAATTATATAGTAACTACAGTTTAAATTTTCCTCGTTTTAAATACATTATGTGTTTAAATTTCGGGTTATGGATCCTACCAAAATCCATGGTTTTTTTGAGAATTGTTTCTCGAATATAATATTTCGGGTTTATGGATCCTATCAAAACCATAATTTTTTTCCCTCTTTTGGGGTTTTTTTTCTATTTCTCATTGCTAATGTGGTGTTTGGTATTTGTACATTTTTCTTATGATTTGGTATGAATGGTTAAGCATGGGCGCTCATGTACGTATGTGAATGTTTTATGTGTTCGTCTGTATCATTGTATATATTCCATTTAAATGTTTACTGTGTATGAATTGTATATATATATGTCATATAAAGTACTTAATTATATCTATGTTTATTGGGTTTGCAATGAGAAAGTGAAAATTGTAATTGTATATATATATTACTACTAATGTTTGAGAATTTTTCCTAGTGCATAACTATTGAAAATGGACTTTAGGAGCAGATCGTACTGAAGAGCTGCTTATGATTCTTGTATGATATAGTGTTATTGATATTTTGAGAATTGTTTCTGATGTGCTACTACTTTCGGATTCTATTGAAGAACTGTCACTCTGGATGTGGTAACACTTGTTTTTTTAATCCTGGCAACTAATTGCTCTCTTGAAAAAAAAAAGCAACATGGAGGGGGGAATATGTTGTAATTTTTGTCAATGTTGGTTTTATTTTATTTTCTTTATTAATAACTGTAATGTTTAATTGTGTTTTGTTACTTAAGTTAGAGGTTTTGACTAGTAATAAAGGATAAAGAACTAACGTTGTATTTTCAACTGGCAAACGTTTGGAGTCAACTTAAAGTCTAGAATAAGAGTTTAATTAATAAATTGTATAATTGTGGTATGAAATATTTTATCTATCACATAGTCTAAACTTTTATTGAAGGCATTTCTTATTAAATACAACATATTTACTTACGTTTTGGCCGGAAACTTTATTTTAAATAATTTCCGTTTATGTTTACATTAGAGAACTACTGCTAACGACGATCGGTTGGTTGCTCACTGGTTTCTTAACATCTCGCACTGGTTTACCTGTTTAACTGCACTATCGCCAATTGCCGTCACTAGATGGCAGTGCGGTAACTAGTTTTCGCGGGCTGCCATTGGTTGAGTGTGCTGATCCGATGATCAATATTTAAGGCCTTACCGGCGAGTGATGTGGGCAGTTCTTCAATGTTTTGATTTGTGTAGCTGTCTGCTGGAGCAGCTCCGAGATGCCTGTAGTTTTTTTAAAGTTCAACCAATAGTGAAACCTATTAAATGAAATTCCTTTTCCCGTCGTCGTGGTTTTTGGCGGAGTCTTCCGGTGGTCACGAAATGTCGTAAGTTGCTTTCTGTTAAGGTTTTTTGTAGGAATGTTTTAAGAGATGTTTAGTATCTAAACGTTTCTGGTACTTTGAGTCACTTGTCGTTCGTTAGACTATGGTGTAACGTCGTTGTATGTTGTTTTGTGACTTTGTGGTTTGTTAACTTTGGTTGACATCGTTTTGACTTTATGACATGTTAAGTTTATAAATGTATATCGTGTTTTGAAGTTAAGTTTTAAATTTCGTTTAATTAATTGAAGGTTTATAACTGTTGAAGTTCTATTATAAATTGTTGAGTTTCGTTAAAGTTGGAAAAGTTTTATCATAGGTTAAAATTGCAGATAGATTTATGTTTTTAAAACTGTTTAAATTGTTGAGTTTCGTTAAAGTTGAAAAGAGTCTATGATAGTTAAAATTGCAGATAGATTTATGTTTTTAAAGACTGTTTAAATTGTTGAGTTTAGTTAAAGTTGGTAAAAAGTTTAATTTAGTTGAAATTAATAAGTCTATTATAAATGTTGAAGTTTCAAGGTATTTTGTTAAGTTTTTATGAAGTTTGTTTGTTGAAAGTTGCTGGTCAACGTATGTTAAAATATTGTTTACAAGTGAGCTGTTGGTTGCCAGAGATAAGTTGTTGATAATTGCTATACTAATATATTGTTGTTGAAAATCATTTACATATGTTGAATTTCTATTCTAATAAATACAGTTGTTATTTTTAAACTTGTCCTCATTATTTTTGTTGCATCTTCTGAATACACATTTGAGTCTGCTTAATGCAAGTTTACAGTTAGAGTTTTCATTGTGCATATTAAGACACTCTGCAATATCAACATTGGCCAAATTGGCTAACACCTATCAACTTTTGGTAAAAATTGTCTTACAGGTTGCGTTGCCATCCCGCTTTTTCTAAATATTTAACATCGTGATATAGGACAAAATTTTGTATAAATGTGCATAAAGAGAATTATTTTTTAGTAATCATTAGGAAATTTACAAGAATTATTTATAATAGAGATAGTCAACTGGGAAAAAAAAATTTTATGTGCAGGAGCCTCATCAACCCTCCTCGAGAGGAGTAAATTTTGAAGATGGGTATCTTTCGAAAGGTCTCGTCAATACCTTTAAAACGAATGGTTGAACTATAAACCTGTGATAATTTAAAACAATGTTATTGATTTGTTTTTATTTTTTATGAAAAAAAAAAAAAAAAAAACTTGGAAAAAAAATCGTAATTAATTTTTTTTTTTTATTATTAAATTTAACCAAACTTGGTATTTAGTTGGCCCCTGACATAAACTGGTGCAGATTAGATTTGGGGATCAATCGCTCAACTGGAGGCGCTGTGATCGTATTTTTTCTAAATTTTTAACATGGCAGTATAGGACAAAATTTTGTATAAATGTACATAATGAGAATTATTATTAACCTGTGATTGTAAAATTAATATGAATTATTGATAATAGTAGTAGTTAAATAGAAAAAAGTTTTGTGCATGTGGGGGCATCGTTTTCCCCCCAGGGGGAAAGTACCCGCCGGAGGGGGGTGGGTAAATTTTCAATATGGGTATCTTTCGGAAGGTCTCGTCAATACCTTTAAAACGAATGGTTGAACTATAAATACAGTAGAACCCCTCTTAACCGGCTTAAATGGGACCGAGGGTAAGCCGGTTAAGCGAAAATCCGGTTAAAGCGGAGAAGAGAAAAAATGTGAGATAAAATGCACTTTTTTTTAATAAATAAATGAAAAATTTAATTATTACGTCAATTTATCGTATAAATTTACAATATCACAGATTATCACATACCTTTAAGATGAACTAGTATTAAAAAAATCAGTAACTTTTTTTTTTGCTGGAGACGGGAAGTTCGACTACATGCAGCATAGTTTCGCCATTTTTTTAAGAGCATCACATCCATGGGAGAGGCCGATGCCTGCTGCTCCACATAGCACAGTGCCATTTCCAAAGCTTTTATTCCATCCGTATGTGATATGATGGATGTGGCGGAATTGCCGTCGGTGTCGTCGTCCTCGTCATCTTGAACATCTGAGACGGCGCCTACGATTTCGTCATCCGACAAAGTCTCTTGCTGGAGATCCTTCTCAGCGGCCAGCCACTGCTCCACGTCTTCTGCATCGACGTCTTGAGATCCATCAAGTCCTGTTAATGTTGACAAAAAGGTGTCCGAAGAAAGTTCTGTTGAAATGACCGTCTCTTCTTCAATATGATTAGTAGGCCAAATTTTTCGCCAAGATAACACCAGTGTGGATTCCGGTAGCTCTGACCATGACTCAGCTATCATGTAGATAACATCCTTTATGTTGATCTTTTTCAACAAATCGATGGCGCTGATATCACTGCTGTCTTCTTCACACAATGCTGTCAGAAGCTTTTTTCTGTACCTCCTCTTAACACTCTCTATTACGCCCTGGTCCATGGGCTGTATCAGAGCCGTCACGTTCACTGGCAGAAAGATTGCCTCAATGTCACCCACTTTCAGTTCCTCTTCACATGGATGGGATGGTGCATTGTCCAACAACAATAGCGCTTTTACAGGCAACTTCTTGGATTTGAGATGTTTTTTACAGATGGCACAAACTCGGAATGGAACCATTCCACAAACAACTCTTGGTTCATCCAAGCAGATTTTGATGAACGGTAGTAAACCGGGAGAGACTTGACGTTGATATTACTGAATGCTCTTGGCTTTTTTGCTTTACCAATTAGCATCATTGGTAGTTTATGAGTGCCAGCAGCGTTAGAGCATAGAGATGGGGTCACTCTGTCTTTGCTTTTCTTTGCCTCCTCTTAACACTCTATTACGCCCTGGTCCATGGGCTGTATCAGAGCCGTCACGTTCGCTGGCAGAAAGATTGCCTCAATGTCACCCACTTTCAGTTCCTCTTCACTTGGATGGGATGGTGCATTGTCCAACAACAATAGCGCTTTTACAGGCAACTTCTTGGATTTGAGATGTTTTTTTACAGATGGCACAAACTCGGAATGGAACCATTCCACAAACAACTCTTGGTTCATCCAAGCAGATTTTGATGAACGGTAGTAAACCGGGAGAGACTTGACGTTGATATTACTGAATGCTCTTGGCTTTTTTGCTTTACCAATTAGCATCACTGGTAGTTTATGAGTGCCAGCAGCGTTAGAGCATAGAGATGGGGTCACTCTGTCTTTGCTTTTCTTGTAGCCTGGTGCCGCAGATTCTTTTCTGGATGCTAAAGTTTTCGATGGAAGCATTCTGTAATAGAGGCCAGTTTCATCCACATTATATATTTGTTCACTGGATAAATTTTTTTCTTTCACTAAAACTTCAAATTTCTTTTGAAATGTAGCCGCTTCTTCAGGGTTGGACGATAACTTTTCTCCAGATATCGTGAGCATGTGGATCCCGTGCCTTTTCTTCCATCTGTTTAGCCAACCTTCGCTTGCTTTAAAATCATCTTCTCCACCCATTTTCTGATGAAGAAGAACAGCCTTTTCTTTAATGATGGGTCCGCTGATCGGCTTTCCATTCGCTCTTTCCTGATTAAACCATAGAAGAAGCACATCATCTAGTTTTTCCAGCCTTGGTTTCTTCAGGGTGGAACGGGATTCAAGGGTGTCTTTCGAATCCAATTTTGAGCAAAATGACTCAATTTCGGACGTCTTCTTCTTCCAGTCACCTACAGTGCTTTCACCAACACCAAAAGATAAAGCAGTAGATTTCAGGCTTTCACCCTTATCAATCCTTTTTAACGCCTCCAAACGTAATTCCATCGACACAACAACACGCTTCCTTTTCCCACAACTCGCCATTTTTGAAAGAACTTTCAGCTTTTAACACGTTTAGTCGGGAACAAACAATGATCTGTAAGTGATTTCGTCCTTTTGTCGCATTTCTAGTCATTTCCTTCCTTTCACCCCTCGCAACTTGGGATCGTCTGACTCAGCCAATCTCCACACTTTATTGGTAGAACACGTGCCTCCTTCTCCAATGTCAAGGTCAAATTGTGCCTGTCCCTTTTCTGAGTGCAAAAGCGTCTGCAATATTGCACGCAATGTTTCTTTTTGAAAACTTTTATTGTTTATAATATTTGAAAAAAAAAAAATACTTCATATAAATATCGGCCCGGTTAAAGCAGAGAACCGGTTAAGGGGGGTTCTACTGTATGTGATAATTTAAAACATAGTTATCGATTTTTTTTTTTTTTTTTTAAAGAAAAAAAACTTTGATTTTTTTTTTTTTTTTGTTACTGGGTGAATTTGTATAGGAAAATATAGAAGAAAGTCTTGTGGTGGCCACAACATACTAGTTTGTTTATAAAGCAATATAAAAAAGATTGATTCTGTTTGTAATTCCTTTAAATATAGGGCCAGTGAAGCAAGCAAAGCCCGCTATTTTTTAGATATAGTTGTTGTACAACATATTACTTTTTTTTTACTTCCTTATACAAAGTATAAGGAAGTATAGTAATCCCGATTTGCAAAATGGATTTTGTATTTCACATTGCTCGAAAACGAATGATCGCTGAATGTTCCTAATTTATACGTATGACTTTCATGATGTCTAGTTGCACACCTGCAAGTGTCATCTTAACACGAGCTCTCGTTTTAGAGATATAAGGGATTTTACACGATTTTTCGTGACGTCTGTATGTGTGTGTGTGTGTCTGTGTGTGGGTATGTCGCATAACACAAAAATGGTTGGACGTAGAAAGTTGCGAATTGGTACATAGGTTTGTTATAACATCTAGTTGTGCACCTCCCTTTTTGCACTTTCTATGATTTTCCGTTTTGGAGATATTTAGGAAAATTAGGTTTATAATGACAAAAATTTGGCCATAATGTATCAAAAAACGGTAATAACTCAAAAACGGTTTAGACAAATCTTGCAATTTAACTGACTTTCCGATTAGCTAGACATTTGAAACTTTCAGAAAAGCTCAGAACACGTTGACAATGCATTTTTTTAATATTTTTAGCCAACTGTTTCCGATACTTGCTGCCTTCAGCAGCGTTTATGCAATTCAACAGAAAATTTATTTAACTAACTTCCCGACTAGCTAGACATTTGAAACTTTCAGATTAGATCAGAACACGGTGAAAATGCATTTTTTAAATACTTTTAGCCAACTGTATAGGATCCCTGCTGCCTTCGGCAGCGTTACCAGTTCAAATCTTGGAATCGATTTGTAACTAACTTCCCGACTAGCTAGACATTTAAAACTTCCGGAAAAGCTCAAAATACGGTGACAATGCATTTTTAAAATATTTTTGGCCAATTGTTTCGGGTCACTGCTGCCTTCGGCAGCGTTTACATGGTTCAACAGAAAATTTATTTAACTAACTTCCCGACTAGCTAGACATTTGAAACATTCAGAATAGTTCAGAACACGGTGAATATGCATCTTTTTAATACTTTTAGCCAACTGTTTCAGGTCCCTGCTGCCTTCGGCAGCGTTTATATGGTCCAACAAAAAAATTATTTAACTAACTTCCCGACTAGGTAGACATTTGAAACTTTCAGAATAGTTCAGAACATGGTAAAATTCCTTTTTTTAATACTTTTAGCCAATTTTTTCGGGTCCCTGCTGCCTTCGTCAGCGTTACCAGTTCAAATCTTGCAATCGGTTTTTAGCTAACTCTCAGAAAACTCAGAACACGGTGATAATTCATTTTTAAAAAATATTTTTAGCCAACTGTTTCGGGTCCAATGTCAATGTTTTTTAACATTATGTATATTTCTAAAAGTGTATAAGGAAGTCATGTGGTGCCCACATCAGATTTTTTTTTTTTTACAAAGATATAGAAAATTTTGTATATAAATGGCTCACATGACTACAGAGATGCCAAGTTTCAATAAGAACTATCAGTAATCAGAGTTAAATACTTATGCAATGTGGAGACGTGAACCACATCACGGAATAATTTTTATACACAAGCCCACATATAATAATGAATTGCACTGCTTTTGTAAATATAATATATTAATTAAAAAATTTCTAAAACAAAAGTAAATAAATATGTATTTCTTTACTTTCTTACAAAATGAAAGTTTTTTTTTTTTTTTTTTTTTTTTTTTTTAACCTGCTTTGGAGGGGGGAAAAACATTTGGATCTCTCTCTCTCTCTCTCTCTCTCTTTTTTTTTTTTTTTTTTGGAGGGATGGGGGTACAAAAATTTATTTTATTTTATTTATTTCTATTATTTAATATTCACTTTTTCATAGACAACTGTTTTAACGCATTAAATACTAAAACATTGCTCTAGAAGTAATCCTTGATCACTAGCTGGAAAGAAGGAGGGGCAGTCAAAATATAAATAATTAGATAAATGAGAAATGAAACAATCCTACTTCTTTATAGGTTCTAGAATCTAATAAAGCAAGTTTAAAATGAACATTGACATTTATGTTGCTGATGGAGAAAAATTGGGAAACTAAAGGCTTCTGCACAGCTTTTAATCGACGATGGCTAGTTGGAGATAAGAAAAGAGGGAGAGGGGAGTTAAAGAATAATTAATTAATAATTATTACATCAGCAAGAAATATTGTATAATTCTATTTCTTTATAGTTTCTAGAATATTATAAAGCAAGTTTAAAATGAATATTGATATTTATGTTGTGGATGGAGAAAGTTTGAGAATTGGAATGCTTCCATTGTGCATTTGATCGTCGATCGTTAGTGGGGCTTCATTTCTTTTTTTTTTTTTTTTTTTTAACGAACGATATTCAAGATTTTTTTAAAAGCGTATAATCTGTAATTTTTATATGTTGTCTGCAATGCCGTAAATCCGTAATAATTACGAACTAATCGTAATACTTGGCATCTCTGTGACTATGAAATTTAATTTATTTCTAATATACATTTTCACAATTTCTTTATGTGAATTATTATTTTGTTTTGCACATTTTTTACAAAGATGCATCAAAATTTCAAATGCAATATTTTTTATGACAATGATGCTTTGCAGGAAAATTTATTATATGTTGTTTTTGAAAATAAATATATTATTATTACTATTACTACTATTATTATTTTGATATGAAATATGAATAATGATACAAGAGTGGTTTCTAAAATTCCACACATATATAGGTATATACACACACACATCAGAGTTGTAATTGTGGTAGCAACAGACAGAAACTGTATGTAAATTTCATAAGAAATATCAACATTTAAAATTAGAATATTAAGCTAAAAATAGAAAAAAAAAAAAAAAAAAAAAAAAAAGATGCAGGGAGGGGAGTCAACTTTGTGTTTTTAAAAATAATTGAAGGGATCAAGGCAAGAGAGTACTAAGCCAAATTTGTGAACTTCTGAGCTACATTAATGTAGAAGTTAGATCAAATATACTCAATTAAAAATATAAACCTTTTTTTTTTTTTTTTTTTTTTTTTTTTTTTTAAGCTAATTTCTTAGTAACATTATGAGACATTTTGAACAAAAAAATGGCATTACTTTAGTGTACTATACTATATTACTATAATGTATTTATTTTTCCTGCAAAAAAAAGTTCTAGAAACATTTGGGGGCAAAAACAAAACCTTTTCTTTAAGCTGCCACCTGGTGACTTTACAAGCCAATAATATGTAGAATATTATAATTTACAATAATAAGCAACCTATTACAGTGTTGGTTTTAATTCACAAAAAAAAATATGGCTTGGTACTTTCATCTCCCGACCCCCTCAATTACTTGTTTATAATTTATTTCTAATCATATTTTATACATAGTTACTTATTTATCTTCATTTTATTATTATTTGTTTAATTTATTGTTAGTAGTTACTTTTAATACAACAATTTAATGTTTAGTATGTATACTTAGAAATTACCACTTATAATATTCCTTTTTAATGATAAGATTAATCTTAATATATATAAATCTCGTGTCACAATGTTTGTCCTCAATGGACTCCTAAACCACTTAACCGATTATAATAAAATTCGCACACCATGTGCAGTTCGATCCAACTTGAGAGATAGGATAGTTTAAATCTCAAATTATAGTCGCAATTTTAATTTATTGCTAATTATTTGTCTGTTATTATTTGACAGTCACAATTATCTGTTAACTCCAAATGATTCTAACAGATGTCGATACCTTTCGACTGGGTTGAAATGAAAGCTGAAATATATTTGGTGCTGCCATCTACACAAAGAATCTTCAACTTTTTAACCTATTAATAAATTTCGTATAATTCAATTATTTCCACTTTTTAAATTTTTGGTGTTAGCATAGCCGGCCACGTGTTACTTAGACTGAAGTGTAAATTGAATTCATATTATAATGAAGATAATACAGTGAAATTAATCCTGTTTTTTACTTATTTGTGCTTCATTGATCAAAACTTTATAATTTAATATAATATATATATATATATATCTTTATATATAAAATTTATTATGTTTGTCCGCGATGAACTCCTAAACTAATGAGCCGATTTTAATGAAATTTGGACACTGTGTGCAATTTGGTCCAACTTGAGAGATAGGATAGTTTTTATTGCAAAATTCGCCTCCCAAAAGGGGGGGGGAGGGGCCAAAACGTGATTTCACAAACAAACAAACAAACAACAACAACCAAAAAAAAAAAAAAAAAAAAAAAAAAAAAAAAATAGAAATGCAGATAGACTGTTCAAAATTGGTATAGAGAGGTTTTAGAGGCCTGCAAATCGAATGAGGATATTTTCGAAAGTGTAAAGTTATTAGGAGGGGCGGAGGGGCAAAAAAATAAAAATAGAGTTACATCGCTAAAAATTGGTACATAGAAGTTTTTGATACGTACAAATCGATTGCAGATATTTTCGAATTTGTAAAATTATTAAGAGGAGCGGGAAAGGGGGGGGGGGGGCAGAGGAGCAAAATGTAAAAATGGAGTTAGATCATTCAAAATTGGTGCATAGAATTTTTGATACCAACAAATCGATTGCGGATATTTTCGAATTTGTAAATTTATTAGGAGGGGCGGAAAGGGGGGCAGAGGGGCAAAAAATAAAAATATAGTTAGATCGTTCAAATTGGTGCATACAGGTTTTTGACACCTACAAATAAACTGTAGATATTTTCGAATTTGTAAAATTATTTAGAATAGTGGGAGGGGGGAGGGCAAAGGGGCAAAATAATAGAAATAAGAGTTAGAACTTTGAAAATTAGTATTATTAAGTTTTAAGGCCCGATAAATCGATTGCGGATATTTTCGAAAGTATAGAGTTATTAAGAAGGGCGGGAACGGTGGATGAAGAAACGGTGCGCATGGTTTGCGCAGGTATACACTGCCGCAGGCAGTGGGGGTCCGAACAGATTATTCCACCAATGAGAGAAGATTTTTTTGTATTTTATATCATTTTCCTTTCGATAATATATGGATTCATTATGAGTGTCGAACATTTTTCCCGATCAGATTTTTTTTTTCTCTATTTTTTTCACATGTTAAAAATTAATGCAATTTTGAGAATTCTTTAATTATAGTGAATCATTTAAAAATAGGGACCAGCGAAGCGGGCTAAGTCTGCTAAGATCAAGGATGTTATCAAGGATGGTCTTTATTCGTAAATAATAATTTTAATATATTGAATATTTTACTACATTATAATTCAACGTATAACATAGCCACAGCAACGCGTGGCCGGGTCTGCTAGTATATATATATATATACGAAGCAAGCCACTTTGGTCCCGCCGTTTTGGTCTCGCCACTTTGCTCCCGCCATTTTGGTCCTGCCGATTTGGTCCCGAGGAAATTTTGGTCCCTGGCCATTTTGGTCCCGAGACATTTTGGTCCCGCTAATTTTTTGCTATTTTTTAAATATATATCAATTTTTTAATATGATAGCCTATTTGTTGATACGGGAAAATTGAAGTGCTCTTAGAATATCTTTAATTAAGGAATATCTTATAGGTAAATACATAAATTTTCTACATTATGATTGCTTCCTAGACATTGAGATTCCAAGAATTTTGTTCTGATTTTTTATGAACATTCAATATATATAAACTTTTTTTTTGATGCAATTGCACTTTCTTTTATTTTTTCTCTCTCTCTCTTTTTTAAAATTTGATTTCGATTTAACTTATTTTAATTGTAATTTGGTTTTTAATTTACTATTAGTGACAAAAATTTTTTATTTTAAAAGTATTGCTAACAATAACAACAGTACCTTCTTATTAAAAAAAATCCCCACTTGAATATATTTATTGTTAAAGTCCGAATTAATTTAAAAATAATAAAATACAGAACATTTTTTGTTAAAAAAAAAAAAAAAAAGGAAAGGAAAAAGAAATAAAGTAAACTTTAAGATATTAAATATAATTTGCTTTTAGTGACAAAATTCGGTTTCTTTAAAAGAACTAATTATTGACCTGCTCCCATCATAGACTCTTCTTCATAAGCATAAGATTGCGATCATTTATGAAGTTTTTGAACTTACGCATGAATTTATTCATATATATATATGTATGTGTGTGTGAGAGAGAGAGAGAGAGAGATATATTTCATTCGATTTGATTGCATTTAATTTTTATCATTAATCTAAGAGGAATTTATTTAAAAATATGCATTATATTAATAATAATAAAAATATTCATTTTTGTTTGTCCGTGATATTTAATTATGTTAACTATGTATATATGTATGTAAATTACTTTTCTTTCAATTACAATGATTTTATTTTAAAAGTGAAAAAAGTAGTCTAATATTTAATCAACTGTGAGCACTGCAAGAATCAAAGTTTGGAAAATGTAGATGCACAATATTTTATCTTTTTATTTTAATCTTATGTTTTAAAAATAATAATAATAATAATAAATAAATATATCTGTCTGATATGACTCTGTGACTAAAAACAATGCCCACATTGAAATCTCTGAAGCACTTTGGGATTCGTTTCACACCTGTTTCTCCAACAGACAATTAAAAGGAATTTCACTATTTTGTTTCAGCGCATTTGAAAAAAAAAAAAAAAAGTGTGTGTGTGGGGGGGGGGGGGCGCTTCTAATCTAAATTTTCTTAAACAATATTGTAAGGGATTATAAGGAAGGAGAAATGCTTTTACAATTCTGTGTGAAGTATAACTATTTTCTTTGTTTGACAAATGTATCCCGATTGACAGAGACAAAAATGACTCAAGTTTGTCGGATCTGTACAAATTAAATCCCGAGATCATTATTTAGGTTCCTCGTATCTTCTTTTATTATTAAACTCTAACATTTAGAGAATGCTTGGATAAAGCATCGATTTCGAACCCTCTAAATTTGAATGTGATATTTAAGAGTCGCATTACAGTGTTTTATTTTAAAAACCTTGTATTTTATTTAAACTAAAATTTTCAGGACTTTGATAAATTAACAATGCTTAGATCTTCGCTGATATCTAATACCCTTTATCATTCAAAGTTCACTCTGAAATAATAAATTTTCTGTTCAACGTGCCCTATAGTTACACCATTTTCAACAAAGATTGTAGATATTTTACTCTCCAATCCAATTGTAAAAAATTGTTTAAGTTCTCTTTTGCGCGAAGTTTGCTCATGTATTTGCTGTCCTTTTACCTTTATCGTACAAAGAAAAAATCGAAATCTCAAATTTTTAGAAGTTTTTTCAGTTTTATTTGTTACTACAACTTTCTGTTGCATAATAATAATAATAATAATAATGATAATGATGATAATAATTTTGACTTTTCCTACCCCTTTGTTTTCAAGTCAAATGACAAGAATTCGAAATATGAAAAAATAATTTCGCTTTTTATCTGTAATACTTTGTTTGATTATTCCTGATATCGGGACCAAAACGGCAGGACCAAAATTTCCTCGGGACCAAAGCGGCGGGACCAAAGTGGCAGGACCAAAACGGCGGGACCAAAGTGTCATGTACCCATATATATATATATATGTGTGTGTGTGTGTGTGTGTGGCATGCCTCTACTCTAGTAGCCCTGTGTGTATCATATAATTAGAAAATTATAGCAAATTGAAATAACTTACTTTTAATAAATCTAATAAATTTTTGAAAAAATATTACTTACATCTATTAACAACATGGTGAAATTTGATTCACCACTGTCTTTATTAATTTTGAAATCTTGATAGTATCTATTAAAAAAAAAAAAAAAAAAAAAAACTTAAATATTAAACAAAAAAATGAAATATGTAAAGTTATTCACATAAGTAACTTATGTAATTCTTATACATATGCACAACCATACACATAAATTGAGGTAAGGTCACTGGAAAGGAGGTAAGTACCATAACTAAACTGTTTGTGGTATTTACTTATTTTCCTTCACAAAAAAAATAAAAAAATAAAATAAAAATATACTCCCAGTAGCATTTTCTGAATTCTGTCACAAAATGCTAAAATTAAACCATTTAAGTTATGAACTGGGGGGTTCTTTATCAGTTTCTGTGCTATTGGCCTCTGAACATAGCATTTTTCCAAATTTAAAAGCTAAAAAGTGAATTTTGAGGATTTTGTTACTTATCACCTTTTCAGCGTTAAGTTAATCATAGCAAAAACTCAACTTTGAAAATTGAACTCTAAAAGATAAACCAATGCATATGGTATACTAAACAATACTTTGCCTACCATTTTATAGGTAAGAGAAAGTAATTATTCCCAAGCAATCTTCCTGGTATAATTTAGTAAAGCACATTCATCATTTGTATCCAATAGAATAGAATGTATTTGCTAAATTTTAGGTAGCCCATAATAAAAATAAAAATATAAATGCTTATAAATTGTATACCTGCTACATAGTGTACTTAAAAATTTAGCATAGTACAAAATGCATAATACAATACACATACATGGAGCACACATTGAAAAGTTCTCTTAAATAACTTTAGCCTTAATAACCAGATAACCTTAAAACATATTTTTTTTAATTGACTAGATATTGTATGTAAATTACAGCTTATTTTATGTTTTTTAGTTAAAACTTTGAAATAAAAATAAAAAGGAAAATTATTTGTATACCTGCCAACCATTTCATTATTGTGAAAAACTGGTATATTTGGAGGATTTGTTTTATAGGGGCCAAAATGACAATTAGCAGAACCAAACCATTCATGAAAACCATGTTGCAAAGGAAGATATTTATACTGATGTCCGAGGTGCCTAAAATAAAATAAAAATAATAATAACAACTGCAGTCGTAAATAATATAAAATGTAAAGACTTTTGTTCAAAGAAAATCAACACGTCACTGTAAGAATCAAAACAAAACTCAGTTAATTAAAAAAAATTTAATTTTCTCAAACCCAGAAAATTTTTAAAATAACAATCTTTGACTTAGTTTTTTAGAAAAAGGATTGAATTACATTTCACTTAAAATATATACCTAAAAAATATCCTTTCTATAACTGCACTTACGGTTTAAAAAACAAATATATTTCAGGCGCACTCACACCCATCTTCAGTGCGTTGTAGTTTAACCCTTCGTTTTAAAAGGTATTGGCGAGCTCTTTTGAAAGATACCCATCATGAAAATTTACTCCCCTCGAGGGGGGACTTCCTCCCCAGGGGGGGAGGCGTGGCTCCTACATACGCAATTTTTTTTCCCTGTTGACTATCTCTATTACAAAAAATATAGCCACCCTACTGACTAGAGGCTGACTACTGAATTTTAGAATCTTCAGCCTCTATAAAAACTAAATAAAACATAATGCAGCCTGCAGATGTGAGTGTATTTAAACCTTTAAAGTGTGGGTGGAAAAAGACTGTGAGAGATTGGCTGAATAAAACAGAAAACATAAATTCTGTTCTTACTAAAGTTACATTTTGCCCTCTTTTGTCAAGCTTATTGCATGATATAGAGCTTAAGGAGACAATTAAAAATGGTTTTAGGAAATGTAGACTCTTTCCCATGACACCAGATGCTGTAGATTACAGTAAATGCATACAAAATGTTATTGAAAATTTACCAGTCAATACTGTTAGTGAACGATCTACTGTTGCATGCAAACTTCCCAGTAAGCATTTTGAGATTGCGGAGAATGTTATTCAAGCTATAGAATCAAATTTATCAAGACGAGAAGTGAATGTTGAAGTGATAATTGAAGAAATTAGGAAAGCAGCTGCTTCAGCAGTTCAATCTGAAATTCATGAAACTGAAAATAACTTTGAAGATTTTAACAATTTAACACAAGAAATGGATAACCTTGATAGCATTGAACCAGGAATCTATAGTATTGGTGAAAATGGTATCCTCATACCTGCTGAGGATGAAAATTGCAATGATGAGAAAATGTTAATTAAAAATAGTCAAAATATTATGCAAAATACCATCCCAAAACGTAGTCAAAATTGTCTATTTATTGAATCTTCTATTCAAGAGTCTTCTACAACATATGAAAGTATTCAAAATTTAAATGTCTTTCAATTAGATACACAAATATGTAAGGTTGATCAAACTGAAAGTCTCAAATTAAAGAGATCTAAAGATGATATTTCTGCAAGTTTCGATGAACCTCTTTTTTATCCTAAACCAATCACTAGTAGGAGAAAAAAAAAATACAACAAAGAGCTCCTAGTGCAATTTCTTCAGAAGAATGGCAAGAATTTATGAAAAGTAAAGAAAGAGAGAAAGAAGAAAAACGTCTAGCAACTTCAAAACGCAAGGAGGCACGAAGAAAAAATAAAAATGAGAAAGAAAAGAAAAAGAAGAAGCCTTGGGAAATTGATGATGAAGATGAAAAAGAAAAATGTGCTTCATGCGAAGTTGCATTAATAAGTGATGAAGAAGATGATAATTTCAAAAGTATTGGGTGTGATACATGTCCAAATTGGTTCCACTTTAAGTGTATTGCTATTTTTAATGACAAAAAGTATGAGGACATTAAAAGTGTACACTTTTCTTGTACCCATTGCATAAATTGATTTTTTTATTTTATTTTATTTATTTATTTATTTTTTGCTCCTAATGTTATTTTGTACTTTTCTCACAGAAATTCTGTTGTTTTAAGTTCATTGAAATTTGTTATCTCAATTATACCTATGTAGTAAAAGTGGCGAGTATTTAGTGGCTGTCCACTGGTTCAGTGGAGGCTGAGCACTAAATTTGAAAGGCTGACTACTAGTAAGTTTGCTGATTTTTAATTAAACTTTGTACTAAAAAAAACCTTTTGTCTTTTCTTTAATAATAATAAATGAAAAACTATTAGAAAAGTATGTATTAACAATTTTCTCTGTTTAGACTTTTGTATTGTTTGTTAAAAAGTCTATTTTAAGTTGTGAATAGCATCAAAGCTCTAAACTGGCTGACTATTGGAGCTTTTACCCTATTTGTTTCATTTGGTTTAGTGCAGTCTACAGACGTTAAACTCTACTTACCTGCAATTTCCCCCTTAGACGTAATGTATTAGAATTCTCTTGATTGTCCCTGTACACGAACCATTTGCTTGATCTTAACGAAAAGCTTACTGTAGCATCCTTATACGATACACATTTAGAATACCAAGTTTGAACTTTCTGCCATAATTTGTTTTTGAGATATGCTGATAACAGACACACACACAGACCATTTGCTTAAAACATGATTTTCGTATTCAGGGGACCTCAGAACATATAAATATAACAAAATCTCGCTTTTGAAAATTTGACCCAAAAACAATACTTTCCTATCTTATGGGTAAGAGAAAGTAAAAAGGGGAAGCAAACAGAAAAATCCTAATAATATTAACAAAATTGCTAAGTCTGATATATAAAAGAAAACTGAACAAATCATTGTGCAGGAAATATTCAAGCATATAATGTAAAATGAGTCTGAAAAAGTACAATCTGGTAACTCTAGCTGTAGCCATTATGAAACTTTCTTTTATATCATTCTATGAAACAGCGCCATCTACCATTAAATATAAAAAAAAATAAAAATGCACATCAGGACTAGTGTTGAAAAGTAATAAGTTAAAAATGTTAAATAAACACCATAAAATGCAAAAAATTCACAACAATTGATAGACAGGAGTGACGGGACATATTATTTTCAATGTAAAGCTAATGGTCTATTCTAGTGTTAAGAATCATTAGATTGAATAAAAACTGGAAGGAATGTTTTTAGTTATGGGAGAAAACAGTTCCAGCAATTTTCAATTATAGCCCTAATATATTCAAATACTTGGTAGCCCTATAAACGAATGATGAATTATTTCTATACCACAATCTACACAAAACATGTTCACATATGTTCATTCCATTTTGTTTAAGGTAGTCTATAGATGTTATAGTACTTATCAGAAATTTCCCCCAAGATGAAACGTATTCGAATTCTATTGGATGTCCCTGGATGCAAACCATTTGCTTGATCTTAACAAAAATTTTAGTGTAGCATTACTATATGATACAGATTTAGAATACTGAGTTTGGACTTCCTGCAACTATGTTCTTGGGATATGCTGATAACAGACACACACACAGACCTACTGCTTAAAACATGATTTTCGGATCTAGAGACCTCAAAAATGTATAAATACAACAAAAACTTAATTTCAAAAATTTCACCCACAAACAATACTTCCTCTACCATACATATAGGTAAGAGAAGGTAATAAAAGAATTTAGAAGGAAGTGACAGGCCCGTGCTTTATTTTGAACATTGTTGATTACACTCATATCTATTTTATATTTACTTGATGAAGATCCACACCCTTATTTTGATCTCAAAACAATTGTTGCTAGTTTTTGCAATATATAGTATTTGCTTATAACATTTCTTATTTTACTTTTAAACACCAGTTTGTAGAATCATTTTAGATCAATTTCTCAGTTCATACAAGTAATGGTTTGAAAGTTTATAAATGATATTTTTGTTGTATTATGTATATTTTGTACAATATTATTTCTCCAGACAGAAACAGTATCTTCAGAATGATACCATGTATTTCACTAATATGGTGACTATTAGTAGTTAGGTCTAAATTCAACTTATCAATTGAATTAAAAGCCGAGGTTGTAGTTTAGCATTGTGATGAAAATTAGAGGTCTATAATGAAAATTTTAATCATTAATTACAGAAAAAAGAAAAAACCGGACTGAATAATAATTTCAGTTACAGATCTTACCATTTGCCAACTATTTTGTTATAATAGCCAGCATTTTTCAATAATTCAGGTAATAAGATTTCAGAAGTAATGCCTCCCACAATATCTTGAGGTGTATAGGCTGCATGAAAATAAGTTATTTCAAAAATACAATAAAACATTATTCAAACAAAACTTATTAAAATATATTATATATAAATTGCTGTTTAATTTATGTGCTTTTAAAAAAATTCATCAGTGTACATACCATTTCTTGCATGAGCATTATCAGTATAAAAACCATTTCTAATAGGCAATCTACCAGTCAATAAAGCTGCTCGTGCTAATGAGGGAGAAAAAAAAAAAAAATACATACAGAAAACACTACAGTAACAAGTAAAGCTTGAAATTCAGAGCAACATGGCATGATTATTAAACAAAAATTAGTATGTATGTATTATCATACACAAATCAAACTTTATATAACTTGCCAAATCAATGTCATTTACGCTTATAATTGATATCAATTCTTTCCACCAACAACTAAGCATATATAAAATTGATTTCTCTTCCAAACTTATTCCCAATTTGTATACTCATGAGTTGACAGCACTTTCCTACATTACATTTACGAAAGAGTAGTTTTAAAATATATAATTTCATTTGAAAAAAGTTTTACTTCCTTAAACAAAATATAAGGAAGTATTGTAAATTTCCTTATACAAAAGGTTAAACAAAGCATTGTGAAATGGATTTTGTATTCCACATACCTCAAAAAAGAATAGTCGTAGAATATTGCAAATTTATATTCCTGACTGTCATGGTGTCTAGTTGTACACTACTTGTACTAATTTCGATCTTCCCACAAGCTCCTGCTTTAGAGATATCTACGATTACAAAACTTTTCATGGCATCTGTATGTATGTATGTATATATGTGGATCATAAAAAAAAAAAAAAAAAAAAGTAGAATGTTGCAAATTTATATTTATTATAATACCTAGTCATGCAACTTCCTTTTTGGTCTTACTGTGTCTTTACATTTTAGAGATATCCACTAAAATTATATCCATATCCATAATGACCAAAAATACAAAAAATTTGGCAATTACAGTTGAATCTTGAAAATCCGGAATCAGCAGCAATGGCAGACCTACAAATCTGAAAGCCCGGGCCGAAAATCTCTTTGGGGGCCCCCTAATTGGAGTTTCTGCTATATTGAGGCCCCCTTGCATTTCTCCACTTAATTTTATTACTATAAAAAGGCAATAAAGTAAATTTTAAGATGAATTCAGAAGCCAAACAAGAAAGCCAGGGTCATTAGTCTTTCTTGCCCTGCCTTACTTTCTTCTGTATTCAGTAGAAGAAAGTATTGGATTCGTAAAAACTTTCGACTTTGGGTTTTTAATGGATTTACACATTTCAAGAGATTTAGAACATGATTTAATAATTTTTAGAAAATGTCAGTGTGTGTGACAAAATAGCAACTGTATCTCAATAACTACTGAGGAGAATTTCATAAAATTTGATATGTAGAAGCAACTTGACATAAATTAGTGTCTATCAACGTTTGGTGGAAATCTTCCAACAGGTAGTGTTGCCATCCCTCTTTTTCTAAATTTTTAATGTGGCGGTATACGACAAAATTTCGTATAAATGTACATAAAACAAATTATTTTTTAATAATCTTTATGAAATTAAAAATACTTATTTATAATAATGATATTCAACTGGGAAATTTTTTTTTCCTGAATTTTCCCTATTTTTTAATAGATTTTCAAATTCTCTGAGTTTTCCAGGTTTTCCCTTTTTTCCAGGTACCGTAGCAACCCTGGAATTGCCGCCTAACTTTGAAAAGCATAGATATAACATCATTTATCATATGAATATTTTGAAGAACACAGCACAGTAGTGCATTATTATTATTATTATTTATTTTTTTTTTTTTTTGTCTTGTTGCCAAATGCTTTATAATTATGTTCACACAAATTTATTGAAGCAATATTCAAAATTCTGATTAGCAACCATAGATCTCCTGCATTATAATAAATAACCGGTTGGAATGTGCTTTACGGTACTGCTTGGCGACTTGCTTCCGATCGCGGATAAAGATGCCAACCTTAGTAACCACGGTGTTTATGCGCCGCTGAACGATCAATGTTTGAAATGTGGTAACCTCCCCATGATGTTTTGAAACTATGATTTTCACGTAGGTTATTGTTGCCAAACGAATTTCGTACATTTTAAAGACTCATGGAGTTTGTGTGAGACGTATTTAGTAATATTTTTTGGGGGTTTTATATACGGGTTACTGATCGATGCAAAACGAAATTTCCTACGTTTTAAAGATTCATGGAGTTTGTGTGAGACATATTTAGTGATATTTCTTTGGTTTTTATGTACGCTTTACTGATCGATGTGAAACGAAATTTCGTATGTTTAAGAGATTCATGCAGAATGCGGGTGAGGTATAGAGTGATGTTTTGTTTTTGGTTTTCATGTATGCGGAGCATACATACGTGCATATTACTGGTCGCTCCAAAATGACATTTCGTCCAGAGGACATCATTTGTAGAAAATGTGCTTTTAAGGCAGTGATTTTATTTTTTTTTTTTTTTTGGGGGGGGGGGGAGTTCATGTACGCAGAGCGTACAGACGTGCATATTACTGGTCGCTGCAAAACGACATTTCGTCCGGAGGACATCATTTGGAGAAAATGTGCTTTTAAAAGGCAGTGATTTTTTTTTGGGGGGGGGGGGGGGGAGGCAGTGATTTTTTTTGTGGGGGGGAGGGGGGGTTCATGTACGCGTCCACTGCAAGCGGGAGGCACCGAGGACGCGGAGGGCCCTCCGGCGAAAAAGCTTTATGACATGAGTAACGAAGCAAAATAAAGGGATTTTTTTAATTTTACTGATTGCTGCAAAACAAAATTTCATGCTTAATTAAATAAATCCCTTTATTTTGCTTCGTTACTCATGGCAGAAAGCTTTTTTGCTGGAGGGCCCTCTGCGTCCTTGGGCGAAAAAGCTTTATGACATGAGTAACGAAGCAAAATAAAGGGATTTATTTAATTAAGTATGAGATATGCTTCGTGTTTTTAAGAAGTTTTGAAATTTTATGCATTTTAAATATTCATGCAGAATGCGGGTGAGTACAGTCGGCAGCAAAAGTATCCGAGCACTAGCAAAAATTTCTACGTAAAAGATGTACACTTAATATTGTTTTGTTAAATGAATCCTTGTCGAATCATGTTCTTAGACTGACTAACAACATGATTCGATAAGGATTTATTTAACAAAACTCTATTAAGTGTACTTTTTTTACGTAGGAATTTTTGCTAGTGCTCGGATACTTTTGCTGTCGACTGTATTCAATGATGTTTTTTTACTTTGGTTTCATGTACGCGGAGCGTGCACACGCCAAAGCGCAGTGCTAGTGCGATGCTAAATGCAACCTTACCGGCGTCTCTTCGAGATTGTCGCCGAAGCTCAGTTCTAGTGCAATGTTAAATGCAACCTTACTGGCGTCTCTTCGAGATTGTCGCCGAAGCTCAGTTCTAGTGCGATGTTAAATGCAACCTTACTTGTGTATCTTCGAGATTGTCGCCCAATCGCAGTGCTAGTGCGATGTTAAATGCAACCTTACTGGCGTCTCTCCGAGATTGTCGCCCATAACGCTGTAGTAGTGGGACGTTAAATCCACTCTGCTTATACTACAGTCAGCAACAGAAGTGTCCGAACACTAGAAAAAATTCCTATGTAAAAAAAAGTACACTTCATACGGTTTTGTGAAATAAATCCTTGTCGAATTCTGTTCTTAGTCAGTGTAGGAACATAATTTGACAAGGATTTATTTAACAAAACCGTACGAAGTGTACTTTTATTACATAGGATTTTTTGCTAGTGTTCGGACACTTTTGTTTTTGACATGTTTCATTTGGTTTTACTTTTCAATTTTGGCAACAGTAGTGTAACTTCATTTGAAAAATAATGCTGACATATTGTTGTGGTTAATTTTTCTTTCTGCTAAATTATATTAGTTTTACAGAAATATGTATTTGTGTACAATATAAACTAAAAATATATTTAGAGTACTCTTTTAAACAGTGAATGTTCGTAATTCTACAAGCTTTCTTCGAAATTTGTAGCCAGGATTAAAGTTTTGTTTTTTCAAGTACATAAATATTCGAGGATTAGAAATTATTGAAACGGGTAAGTAAAAAAAAATCTTCTTTTTTATTTATATATTTATTTTTTATATCTGTTGGGTTAATTATGGTGTTTTGGTTTTGTAATGTTTAATATTTGTTAGCTTTGGTGTATAAAAATTGTAAAAAATTCATATTTATTTCTATTTATCTTTATTGACGTTTTTAAAAGGCATTTTTTATGGTGTATGTTTAGAAAATTGCTTTAAAACACATAAATGGGCCCTTTTCGTAAGGACGGGTATGAAAACTGCAAAACCGTGCTTCCAGTCCGCCATTTTGGAAAGGACGGAAGAGAAAACCGTGACACCGCACAGACTCGGCGAGTTCGGAAAAACTCGTCAAGAAGGACCGTAAAACACATTTTTACCAAATAACCTTCTCCTTCTCAAGCATGTTGCTCAAATCATATCTGGTAGCTTTTTAAATGATGTCTCTAATAGAAATTTTTGTTTTTCACACTATATATCTAACATTACTGTAACTAATAACTGTACTGTGACTAATAAAAGAAAAGTTTAAATATGTCATGTAAGAAATTTACTAAAAAAATTGCTTTTTTGGCTTTGAAAATTTTACAGAAAAACATAGTGGAAAATTTTCCACCACACATTGCTAACCCCAACACCACACTTCCTTGTTCTAGAAGTTTCTTTTCTCTATTTCGATAAAAGCACCTAAAAGTTTATGGGTCATATCTCACCTTAAGGGGTAGGGGGCTGTTGCACAAAATTTACACTCTGTCCCATGTTTTCAACCATAGATATAGAAATATATATATAGATCTACCATCCCCATACTATCGAACAAACATTTTTGATGCCGAAAAAAAGTTCTAAAATCAGCCATTAAGTGGTATTGAAAAAAAAAAGAAAAATGTATTTGAGTTTTGGAGTTTTTCATTCACCTTTAGTAAATAAATTATTCATAAATTTTATTTACTAAATTATCCATGTGTATTCATTCCTGTGTGTAATTTATTCGAGTAAAGACAGCCATTAGAGTGACTTTTCCTGAGAAAAAAGGCATCACTTTTCCCCCCTCCATGATCAATCTATGTCTTTTTACTATATCTATGTTTTTGACCTTGCACTTTAATTAAAGTTTGGTTTGGTTTCAATAGGAATTTTATTGATTCACACTTCCCCTGTAAGAAAGGGGAACTGCAAATGTAAAATAATTTTGTTGTATATTTTTAAACTGCATCAAACTAAATAAAAACAGATATAAATTATGTTAGAAAATCTATTTATACATCAACTGTCTTTATTGAACATAATTAGCAAAAAATTATAGAATGCAAATAAAAAAATTCAGTTCAACAAGTCCTGCAATTTCTTGAAATTTTGAAACTAAAGTTATATCTTAAAAATTTAAGTACATGTGTATTTTTTAAGATACATTTTTTCAACTTTTTATTAAATAGAAAAAAAAAAAAGTATAAATATGTAAATGCTACTCACAAGGTGAGCAAAGAGGATTAGCTGTGTAGAAATCAGTTAATACAGTTCCTTCACTGGCCATCTTATCTAAATTCGGAGTTTCTTTGTTAGGCTCGCCAAAAATTCCCAAATCACCCCATCCCATCTGAAATTAAAATATGCTGAGCATGAAAAGAAAATTGGAAAATAATAATAATAATAAAGCTGAATACTTAGTTATAAAACATACTCCTTTATTATAATTTAAATAATAAAGACTATTTAAATTCTTTAAATGATTAAGTAACCGAAATAAGTATAAAAATTTAAATGCAAATTATACATGATAATAGAAAAAATTAAACGGAAATGAAAATACATACATCATCCATTAACATAATAATAATATTCGGAAGAGTATCTGTCCTATTGCTTAATAAAGAACATTCAAAAACTGAAGCATTTACAAATATAAAGTACAAGAAAAACAACTTCATGATTAGCATTATTTCTAAGTAAAAGCAACTTCCAATAATGTTCTATTAGCAGCTTCAATCCATTATTTGAGATGAGTTTAAAACAACGATAAATTCTTTCTATAATTATTTTATATGATTTTTATTATCGTTTTCATACAAGCGTTATCAGTTAACGAAGCAGTAGCAGTCCGGCAGACATTGTTCTGTTCTGTTCTGTTCTGTTTATTGTTTACCAGTTGTTTACTTTGATAATTATAATCAGTGTTGCCAATCTAAAATTTGCTTTTTACCCTCAGACTCCTTTAAATATACCGGGCCGCGGTTCGGTACTCAAGCCTGTCACACCTGCTCGAATCTACTAGTTAACGAGGACGATGGTCTGGGTAGTTCTAAAATTTTTTATAATGGAAAATTATAGTCCTTAATAGCATAGATATAGTAATATGACATAGATTGATCAGCGAGGCCGAAAAAGTGATGCCTTTTTTTTTCGGGAAAAGACGGCCATTTTACTCTCTTGTGGATGTCTTTCCCCAACTGAATATACACGGGAATACACACTGATAATTTAGCAAATAAAATTTATGAATAATTTATGTACTAAAGATGAATGAAAAAACTCCAGATACTCATTTTTCTTTCTCTCTTTTCTTCTTCTTTTCTTTTTCTTTTCTTCTTCTTCTTCCCTTTTTTTTTTTTTTTTTTTTGTATGGAATAACGACATTTAAAGAAATTTATCGTTTCTGTCTACTATTTCTGTCTGGTTAGAAGTTTTTATGGTCGAAAAAACTATTTGACTTATCCTCATCTTTTGAGATATTAGAGTTAACCCTTTAATTGCCAATCGCAATGCAGTCGGACACTTTTGTTACCGACTGTATAGAAGAGAAATTTATGTTTACTCGGAAATGGTTATAAAAAGTTTGGGATAAGTGCTTTTTAGAGACCTAAAACAATTGGAACATCCTTAGCATCAAGAAAATTAGTGTTAACCCTTTAGCTGCCAATCGCAACATGTAGTAGAAATTGAGTTTAATCAGAAATGGATATAACGATTTTGTTTAAAGTTTGGAGTTAAGTGTCTTTTTTTTTTTAATTTTTTTTTTTTTTAAGAACTAAAACGCTTGGACATATCCTCATCTTCAGAAAAATTTGTGTTAACCCTTTAACGGCCTGTCGCAACATATAATAGAAATTAGGTTTACTCGGAAATGGATATAACGATTTTTATAAAAGTTTGGGATTAAGTGTTCTTTTGAGAGATAAAGCGAATGGACATAGCCACATCTTCAGGAAAATTTGCGTTAACCCTTTAACGGCCAGTCACAACATATAATAGAAATTAGGTTTACTCGGAAATGGATATAACGATTTTTATAAAAGTTAGAGATTATGTGTTCTTTAGAGAGATAAAGCGATTGGACATATCCTCATCTTCAGGAAAATTCGCGTTAACCCTTTAACGGCCAGTCGCAACATATAATAGAAATTAGGTTTACTTGGAAATGGATGTAACGATTTTAATAAAAGTTTGAGATTAAGTGTTCTTTAGAGAGATAAAGCGATTGGACATAGCCACATGGAGCCAGTGTGGATATTTTAGAAAGAACCGTCAATATTTCTAAAACGAATGGTTGAACCATACATCTGTATTAATTTAAAACGAAGCTACCGATTTCTTTTATTTTTAATGTTATATATAATGTATATACAGTATAGACATATATATATATATATATAAACAGTCGAACCTCATTAACGTGAATTACTTTTAACATGAACTGTTACCACAATCCCCGTCAAAATGAAGATTACTTTAGTTATATGACGATCAGTTACTGATAGCATGAACTACTGATAAGATGAACAGATTTTTGATCCCCCTTGAGATTCACGTTAACAAGATTCGACTGTATATCTTTTCATGTCTGCACAAAAATGATTTTTTTTAGCATTTATTATTATACTACTTTAAGAAAAAAATCGTCTGCATTCATCATGGAAAATATCTTTAATAAATTATAACTTAATAAATAATTTGTATTGAATAAATTTGTATAGGATTAAATAGAGAAGAAAGTCTTGTGGTAATACTAATTATAATATATTAAAACAAGCGGGTTTTACCTCTGCCACTGCTAACTACATTTAAAAGAATTTTGAAAATTCAATATTACTTACTAATATAAAAACTTAAAAAATATTAAAATTTTAAAAAAAGTATTCCATTAAAAATCAAAACAGTATTTAAACCATAATAATAACAAAGAAACTGATTATAAAAAATCATATTTTTCATAAATTAGCTAAATTTAACTTACTTATGAAAACTTATTCCACTTCCTTTCATAAATTTATTTCTACAATTAAAAGCCGCGCAGTACTTCGGCATTTTCAATATATATCAACCATGTCTTATTCCTATATCTATGATATCAACATTCTATTCCATTGTTGTTTTCGAGTTTTATACTCTCTCATCATGGCTGATGCCAAAAACTTTTTCGGCATCAATAATCTTTGCATGTTAACATGGGGATGATAGATCTATGTATATTACTATATCTATGCTTAATAGTTTTTAAAATTCATTATTTTAATTGAAAAATATCATCGTAGTCGTGAAAAGTTTAAAAACTACTTTTCACCGATCGTGAATGTGCTACTACTCAGCAAAACTTCTTCTTGAAAGGCCAAAATAAATAGAAATTAATTAATTTGAATTGGCAACGTAATGTGTGTTGTTGGTATTTCATCTCCTTATGTTTCTGTTCTGTTTTCAAATTGTTAAGTATGTTGATCTATTTTTTTAAATATTAGCTTCTTCACTGTTTCATAAACAAGGATGACAAATTGCTATCAAGATGATGAAAAGAGTTGGTTTATCCCGTTTTAGCCCATTAGAAATGAGTCGTAAAGTTCAGCAATGTTTACGATTTGAGGGCGTCAATGCAAATGGCGTCGATGGCTCCGATAGTGATTTCTGCGCCGAGATTCAGAGAGAAAATGATTTAAATGACGAAGTTTCTAGTGATGATGGATTATCTGATAAATGTAGCAGTGATAGACGTATTAAAAGTAACATATTGAGTACAATAAAAAAGAAATGGAAAAAATCAAAACGGAATAAATGTTCAGATGTTCGAAACAGGACAGATTCAAATTTATGTCAATGTAACAGTGAAAATTGTGAACTTAGAGGCTGTTGTTCCAAACATTATCGGCCAAGAAAACAAAAATGTGCTGATAAAAACGTATGGCCTATACCTTCTTCTATTCTTAGATGCCAAAATCATCAGAACTCAAAAAATAAAACTGATGATGTGGCAGAGTTGATTACTAGCCTTGCTGATGAGAATGAGGTATGCTCTTGCTTTGGTTCTCCATCCAAAAAGTCAAATTGTGTGAAAACAGAAAAAGAATTGGCTTCTTGCTCAAAATTGACTGCACGGTCTTCTTGCAGTCTATCAGATGTGTCCTGCAGTGATGAAGCAATGAAACCTAGTCTTGCTCATAAAGTAGAATCAGAGGGTGATATAAGACTGTCTTCTGTGGGGAGCAACAGTTTGGATAGCACAACTGCATATGCTAGTGCTATGTGTCCAGTTCATGAAAGCAACAGTGAGTCTGGGAGTGCTAAGGAAAATACACCGGTATTGCCTCGTGTAGGTAATCTGACTCAAGAATTACATAAGCTATCAAAATATGGTTGGTATTGGGGTCCTATTAACCGTAGTGAAGCAGAGGCAAAACTAGTTGATCAGCCAGATGGAGCTTTCTTAGTTCGAGATAGTTCAGATGACAGATATATATTAAGTCTAAGTTTCCGTTCATGTGGAAAGACACTGCATACTAGAATTGAACATAGTAATGGTTTATTTAGTTTTTACTTTCAACCTGAACCAGGAGGTCATGCTTCTATTGTCGAACTTATCCAGCAGTCTATGTGTTTTTCTCAATCAGGTGTATTTTGTTATTCTCGTAGTCGATTTCCAGGTTCCCCATCTTTTCCTGTTCGTTTTACTAAGCCAATATCTAGGTTCACCCAAGTGCGTTCACTACAATATTTGTGTAGATTTATCATAAGGCAATATACTAGATATGATCACATTCAGAAGCTTCCTTTGCCACCAAGAATAAAGGGTTATCTCGAAGAAGGTCATTATTAAGTGAAAAACAGACATTTGATAAATTCTGGAATGTTGTTATTTAGAATTTTATCAGTAATTATATTTTAGTGTGTGAAATATTCTTTGCATGCAATTTCAGCTTCTATTAGTTATGGGTTGGTAATTGGTTTGAGTTAGTTCTTATGTTTTTGGAGTATCTTTTGTAATTAAATCTACAGCCTGTTAACATATTTTATTGAGTGTTGTTTGGCAGACTTTATTTTTTGTGACAATCCTATATTGATACTCACATTTATGTTAAAAACGCATTTATTGTCAATGTCAACATTGCTCAAGTTTTTTTTTTATTTGGCTGTGGACCTAATTACAGAAGACTAGCCTATATATGTATTTTAATAAATTTATTTGATGTACAGTATAGAAAGTGTGACCAGTTCCTTTATTATTTGACAAATGTTTAATTGACATTCTTTTGCCATTCAGATTTAAATTCATTGTTTACATCAATGCATTGAGTCTAAATTAAGTTAATTTATTGTATATTAAAAATTTTAACATGATTTCCAAATTGCATTAATTATTTTATGTTATGAGCTTTGATTTTACTTTATTTCCAACTTAAATTTTGTACAATGTGAAGTGCCTATTATCATTAACATTGCTTGCTACTGAAAAATCTGAATCGTAATCCCCAAATAAATCACTTGAAAAAAAAAGTATGCATAATATGGGTCTAGTGTAGAATAAGCGACGGACTTGGTGCAATTTTAAATTTCAGCAATGCCAACAGGACGACGTATTATTTTCCTCATATGTGATTTGGTGAGAGAAAAAAACCCACCACATTTGGTGTGCCCATTTGGCAACCATCGCTCATTCTGCCCTAGACCCATAATAATGTCCAGGGATGAGATTTTTTTTATGTATTTAGATTTTATGTCAATTTATTTTTCTTTGTATAGGGTCATTCCATGCCAAATCAACCACTCACTCAACCTGACCCCCTCAGATTTCTATGAAACTTGCAGGAATCATTCTCCTTGATGATATAAATGAGAATATATTTTTTAAAAAATTTTATCTTGTTCGATTTTTTTTAAATATTTTTTTTAATTTTCAAAAAATCAGCATTTTTAGCTTGTATAAGCGTTTTTAATCTCAAATTTCTCAAGTTCTATAAGGGATAGCGAAGTTTATGACCCCTCATTTTAAAGAGTATTTCACACAGTTTAATTTGATATGCAACATCATTATGTTGGGTAAAAATTTTAAAAATTTTGAAATTTAAAAAAAATTAAAGATAGTGTTTTTTAAAAAATCTGAAAAAAATACATGTTGTTGGTTATATACTAAAAGCTATATAACCTGAAATTTTTAGAGTGGGATCTCAATGGGATCAGGAGTTATGACAAAAAACCTAGCTACTCTACATGGTAAATTGTATTACAATTATCATATAATATGCTTACTTTATAAAATACCTGTTAATTAAAATTCACACATACAGTATTGCATGCTAATATACAATTAAACATGGGGGGGATCAATATTCAATGTAATTGTGCTTAATAAAAAATAAACAAATTTTTTTGATAAAATTTTCTTAAATTATTTTTTTAAAAAAAGCAATTTTTTTTTTTTTTTTTTTTTTTTTTTTTTTTTAATTACTGTGAGTTTTATAGTTGGAATGTTTTAGAGTAGGTTCTTACTGCGATTAGAAATGATAATAAAGAAACAAAGGTACATAAATACATTGTTCAGTTAAAATTACTGGAAGCTTTACAACATCCAATACATGTTTATACAAGTTTGGACTATATCTCAAAATGTTTTCATTTATTATAAATGAAAACATATATAAATATAAATTTTTTCATTATTACAAATCAAACTTTTTTTATAATAATCATGGCCAGCTTTCTTGAATGGGTTATAGCAATATATAGAAAAATGTTTTGATGTGCTAGGTTTACTCATCTTTACACAAAGTCTTAATGATCATACAAATTTAATCATAAAAATTAGGGATGAAACGGATAGTGATTTTGCCGGATATCGGATATCCGGAGCTCCTTTGCCTGCCGGATACGGATATCCGGCATTAGTTTTGTTTTTTGTTGTGTTGTATATTTCTTTTCTTTTTCTTTATTTTAAAACAATAAAATATAAACATGTTTCATATACTATTCTTTTAAACACATTTTAAATATAATTTACTTAAGCATATTTATTTAGCATTTTATTTAATTGTGCAATATTCCGATGAAGAATAAAACTTAAGTCTAACATACTCATTCCTATTCCTACACTTGCAATTTGTCACAAATATATAGGTTTTGTTCAGAATTATAAAACAAAAACTTATCATTTACACATTTTTTACAGTACTAAAAAATGTGTGTTTGATATGTATTAAAAAAAAATATATATATATTTTACTAATGTAATCATAGTTGAAGGGTTGATTATTTTCATAAAAAAAACATATTTATTGTGGCCATCACACCACTTGCTGTTTAAATTGTGCAAAAGTTTAACCATAGCTTCACACAATAAATATTTTGATATGGAGTTTGGTGCAATTTTAATCAACAGATGCTGAGATATAGGCTTGTGAAAAAATCATAATAGCAGATCCACTTGTCAGCTGATATACACCTAAATAAAGCTGACATCAGTTGAACGGAATTTTAGTCACACACACAAACACAAATTTTTAAAAATTGATCAAACCAGGTTCTGGACCTCTTAAAATGTGTAAATCCAGCGAATACCAGATGTAGAAAATTTTTATGAATCCAATATTTTCGTTTGAGACATTTATAAGAAAACATAAAAGAAAGAAGCAAAAAAAAAATCTAAAAGCTTCAATGGCTTAGTATGTTATGCCATTACAAAACTTTCTTTTATATCACTCTACACAACAAAGCTACACGCTGTTTAACATGCACATAAGAAACTTAATAATAGCTTCACACAATAAAGATTTTAGATATGGAGCTATAGTGCAATTTTAATCAAAAGATTGTGAGATGTAGCCAAGTGGAGAATCATAGAAGATGAGGAACAACTGCGACATCTGTTGGTCAATATACACCCAAATTAAGTCAGCTTTCGTTCTCATATTATTTATCTTGCATATCAAGTTAAGTGCAGTTAAATGTTATAGATGTTAAGATTTAGCCTTCCCATTCACAGGGTAAATTGCAGCATAGTATAGCCACTTATCGACCAATATGCACCAGAATTGAATCAACATGATGTTTCGTAAAACGGCCCTCTCACATACCAAATTTTGTGTACTTATACACAAATAAATCCAAGATAATTTCTCCATTCTCGGGAAAATTGCAGCATAACAGCATCGTCTATTGGCCGATATGCACAGAAACTAAATAAACATATTTCATAATAGCCCTGTGACATACTTAGTCTTTTTTTAATTATACACAGTAGAAGAGATATAGTCCTCCTTTAAATGGAAGAAATCACAGTATAGCAGCGCCACCTATTAAGTAATTTGCACCAAAAGTCGATGGGCACTTTTTTTTTTTTTTTGTTAATGCGCAACTATGTATAAATTTATATGAAATTCTGTGCATTAACTCTTGAACTAGAGCTGCTACACAAAACTTTTGTCAGACAGACATTTTCTAAAAACGGTCAAGTTCAAAATTCTGGTTCACTGAAAATGCATAAATCCACCAAAAACGGGAAGTTGAAAATTTTTACGAATAAAATGCTTTCTTCTATTGAATATAGAAGAAAGTAATGATTCAAAACAAATTTATATTTTTGTTTCTTTAAATGCTTTTAACTTATTTTATATTTTTATATTCTGTACAGATAAGAACAAAAAATTTAGATTATTTATTAAAATTCTTTAATTAAAAGTAAGTTCAGTTTTTCTAATGTACAAAATCATAAACTTTAAATAATTGAGCATTTTTTTTTTTTTTTTTTAATTCTTTAACAATCTGAAAATGAAAATACAGACTTCCTGAAAATTTAAATATTACTTCTATTTGAAGTAATTTTAATTTTTGGGACTATATCTATGCAGCGCAATGGGAAATTCTAAATTCAGGTATTTTAGCAAGATATTACATTAAAAGTGCACATTTATATAAATTGCAGTGCTTATTTTTTAAAATCCAAATCGAATAGGTAGATGATATGTTTAATTGAATAGGTAATGGCACAGACAATGATGCCAGAGGGTCTGCTAGTATAAGTATATGGTCACAAAAACAACTTTCTTGTGTAGGGAAAAGTGGATTGTAAATAAACAGGCAGGTTCTAGTCAATTTATTTGACTCATTCTCGAAACAATCTAACAACTTTTACTTCCAAGACTAACAATATTACTGAACATTCTCAACTTATTAAACAAAAGTCATGAAAACAGAGTTATATGCACTGCAGAGGATGAATATTATTTGTTCAGGAACAACAATGAACAGCTCTTTTTATTGTTATGGAGAAGATTAGGGGGAATGTTATAGATCACTCTTGAAAACCCTAGCCAACTCTGCACAAAATTAAAAAAGGCTGTCTATATCTCTTAAACCTGAAGCTACTTTTTGCTAAATTTGTTTGCTAAAGAGGCCAAATTCAACTTTCGCAATTTTTTTTTTTTTTTTTTAACCTTTACAAGCTATAACTGATCTAAAAAAAAAAAAAAAAAATGTCGCAATTTTTTCATCTGAGAGGAATTTAAGCTTGAATTTTCTTCTCCGGATATCCGGCTTGAAATTACCGGATATCCGTATCCGGACTGCTGATATCCGGTACCCCATCGGATATTTAAAACTCAGCCGGATACCGGATAGTTACCGGATATCCGTTTCATCCCTAATAAAAATCATACTAATTTAAAGTCAGGTTGTAAGAAGAAATTAAATTTCTTACATCACAAAAGTAAAAACTAAATAGAATTGATTAAATTTTTTATCTGAAGAGGGTACTCATTGTTTAAAATAAATATGCCAAAAATGTTTGATTAAAAAAAAAAAAAAAATGCTTATTTTACTTCTACTTAAAAGAGTATGGTAGGGTTCCCATGGGTCAGGGAGAATCTGGAAAAGTCAGGGAATTTGAAATTATTGAAAAAAGTCAAGGAAATGTCAGGGAAAAATCACAAATATTGTCTAAAAAGCTGGAAAAATGATATAAACCTGGAAAATGCTTTTTGAGCATTCAGTGTATGTTGCGGGTCACATGACTATGCTGTCTTTTATGTCGCAAGCTGTTTTATGTTTTACGCTGAGAGCTTACCTTTTATGTTGCAAACCAAATTTCATGACTTGAATTTTCTAAAAATAGAGTTGGAACCCTGGTATGAACCCAAAATCACAACTAACTTTTTCTACATTGAGATCTCAGAAGAGATATAAAAAATTAAACTACAGTGGAGATGCAGATGAGTCATATGCCAGCAACAACATAAATAAAACAGTCTTTAAATAAAGACAATTTTGAACCAGAACATCTCTAATTAGCAAATGAATTGATTATTATTTACTTACTTATGATTTATGCTGTCATTAATTTGTAAGTGTAGTAATTTATTATCTGAATGGCTTCTGATATAAATTTATAACCTTATATTGTAATCATTTTGTAATCTGTCTTTAAAAAACTGCATAAGTTTTAAAACCATCACTAATGATTATAATCTTAAAAATTTGAAACTTTAGAATTACACACACACATTTAAAAAAGAAATCAAATAATCAAATTTTTAATGATCTTAGAAATTTTCCTGAAGAAAACTTTTTTTTACTATTTTACTAGTCATAAATATGAACTTTCAAAATGTCTTTTATCAAGTAAGCATATTATATGGTGCAATTGAACCTCGAAAATCTGGACATCCAAAATCCAAAAATCTCTAAAATCCAGATGATTTTTCAATTTTAATTTTAAAATAAGATTTAGCTGTATCTTATTTCCATATTTCTTGTGCAATGCAGTTTAAAATTTGTTTAATTGAACACTGAATACATAAATTTGAACATAATCTGACATATTTTTATATTGTTTGATTGTGAATTAAAGATTTTATTTTTTTACAAAAAAGGTAGGTTATAAAATGGAAAAAAAAAAAAATAATAATAATAATAAAAATAAATTAAAATCATATTGAAAAATAATTACTGAAATGTTAAAAATATATATATTTCCTTAGTTTATTAGCAGTTATTTAGGAGGCATTGTCAGTTGTTTATTATATTTTAGTGTAATATATCTGTTTTAATTTAACATAAGTCTTTTATTATATTTATATTTTAATTAACCAATTTGATTTGTTGTTTATTTTCATTAACATAAAATTGCAGTTTGTATGTTATTATAATATCACAAAAAATTAGTTTTCAATAAATCTCTAAAATCTGGAATTGCCGTGGTCCTGCCAAATCCGGATTTTCGAGATTCAACTGTAATAAAATTTAATAATTTTTAAAATTTTTACCCAACATAATGATGTTGCATATCAAATTAAACCTTGGAAAATACTCTTTAAAATGAGGGGTCATAAACTTCTCTATCCCTTATAGAACTTGAGAAATTTGAGATTGAAAATCCTTACACAAGCTAAAAAATGCTGATTTTTTGAAATTTAAAAAATTAATTTAAAAAAAATCGAAAGAGATAAAAATTTTCTAAAAATATATTCTCATTTATATCATCAAGGAGAATGATTCCTGCAAGTTGCATAGAAATCTGAGGTGGTCAGGTTGAAAATTGAAATTTTTTGGTTGATTTGGCATGGAATGACCCTATAATGATGTACATTCGCCAGTAGTAGAACCTTCTGTATCAATCTGCAGCAAACAAAATTTATTTTTAATCCAGGATACAGGAATACCAAGCCAAATCTGATAACACAAAAAGTATCAGCAATTTATAAAATAAGTAAAATTTGCACCAACAAAGAAAATAAATGAAAAATGTACAAGTACCTACAGTATGTGTGTGTAGGTGTTAAGATCCAATTGACTATATGAGGATCTTACTTAAACCATATCATGCAAGTTTTGGAGAAAACTCTAAACAGCTAGATCAATGAGTGTGACCTGGGATCGAACCTGGCACTTCTTGTCTATCAGCTTTTAGAGCAGAACCTCTCGACCGCTAGTGGGGCCATCATATACAGTAATCTAGAGCAGGGATGGCCAACTTACGGCCCATTGTGTAGTTTTTTGCGGCCTGCCAGGAGATTATTAACAATATTTAAAGTGTGACAACTTTGGTTAATGCATTAAAAATTAATAAATCCATTCTGACTTTTCAAAGTGAAAATACCTTTCAGCGATTGTAAGAGCTAATAAATCACACTGTTGTAATGAAATATTAATAGATCATTTATTCATCCTTTTAATTATAGTTATGAATATATAGTCATAAATTTTTTTAAGGTTTTGTTAATTTATGAATGAAAATAATTTAAATTAATGTATTCTGCTCAGAGTCTTCACTTTGCCCTCCCCTGAAAAAAAATATATGCATGATTCATACACTCACAAACATATGTACACATACGGTGCAGCCTGCCTAAATAAAATAGATGTCCAGTGTGGCCCACCAAGTGTTTTGAGTCGGACAGGCCTGTTCTAGAGCAATGTAAATTGTATTTTTAAGCCCAGCATTTATTTTTGAGATGTTTAAATTAATCTGCAACAGTTACTGCCATGCTGTGCTATTCTGCCACTAGGTATCTTACAAAACAATGTATGCTTTGTAAGCCAAAGTTCATAAAAATATCTGGTGTGTATTTCTGTTATTATTTAATCAAGTAATGTTTTAAATATTCAGCTTACTTGTGTTGAGTAAAAACAAATAGTACTTACTATAAATTAAAGTTAAAAATATTTATTAAATTATTTTATTTATGTAATATATTTTTGTCACCTGAATTCTGGTATTTTATTTTAATGTCAGTCTTTTGCATAAATTTTCAGCCCTTTCATGAGTCTTGTCAATCTCATCCCTGAATAAATACTTATGCATTATACTATTAACCAACAAATCTATGAATATATATATGAAAAATATGCACCAAATACATGAATGTCTAGATTTAAATTAAATTTCATTATTTTAACAGAAAAAAAATAAGTTTTAGTAAATCATTAAATTCATTCTGGAAGATTTTGTACCAAAGTTAATTTACATAAATAACTAAATTTAAATTATAGTTCATTGATTAAATTGCATTATTATATCAGAAAACACAGTCTAATTTTAAAAATAAGTATTCCCCCCTTGTTAACTGTATGCTGTATGTTACATCATGTAGGGGTGCCAAGTTTCAGTAAGAGCTATCAGTAATCAGAGTTATATACTTATGCAACGTGGAGACATGAACCATGTCGCGGAGTATTTTTATGCACGAGCCCACATATAATGATGAACTGCACTGTTTTTGTAAACAAATATATAATATATTAAGTAAAAAATTAGGGAAATTTCTAAAACAAAAGTAAATAAATATGTATTTCTTTACCTTCTTACAAAATGATTTTTTTTTTTAACCTGCTTTGGAGGGTGGGGGGGGGGGGGGGGGGCGTTTACAAAAATTCATTTTATTTTATTTATTATTAATAATCACTTTTTTTTTTCTTTTTTTTTTTTTATAGGCAACTATTTTTATGGCATTAAATACTAAAACATTGTTCTTTTTTTAATAAAACTGTTTTGTTATTTTTTTTTTTTTTTTTATGTATCTTGCATAAAACCTAACATATATTTTGTTTGGTGGTATAGTATGTATTTTAAATTTATTAAGAAAAGCAAATAGATTCATCAAGTTCAGTAATACAGCCTAAAAATAAATACATATGTGAGAAATATTGATCACTCCTGTCACTTTTTTTGGTTCTAGAAGTAATCCCTGATCACTAGCTGGGAAGCAGGAGGAGCAGTCAAAATATAAATAATTAGATAAATGAGAAATGAAACAATTCTACTTCTTTATAGGTTCTAGAACCTAATAAAGCAAGTTTAAAATGAATATTGACATTTATGTTGCTGAAGGAGAAAGATTGGGAAACTAAAGGTTTCAGCAGAGCTTTTAATCAACGATGGCTGGTAGGAGATAAGAAAAGAGGGGGGCGGGGGGTAAAAAATAATTACATCAGCAAGAAATATTTAATAATTCTAATTCTTTATAGTTTCTAGAATCGTATAAAGCAAGTTTTAAATGAATATTGACATTTATGTTGTGGATGGAGAAAGATTGTGAATTGGAATGCTTCCGTTGTGCGTTTGATCGTCGATCGTTAGTGGAGTTTCTTTATTTTTAACGAACGATATCCGCGACTTTTTAAAAAGCGTATAATCCGTAATTTTTATATGTTGTCCGTAATGCCGTAATTATTGCCGTAAATCCGTAATAATTACGGACAAATCGTAATACTTGGCACCTCTACATCATGCGACCACAGTTTTTGATTTGTCATATTTTTAAATAAAATTAAGCACAAATGCATCACAGATCACACAAATCAAAATTCAGCACTACTTGATTTTCACAGCCCTGGTATAGACTGCCAAAACATATTCAAAGGTAGCGAAATGTGCATTAATCCTTAAAAATAAATAAAAATAAAACAGTATGTTGTGGCCACCACATGACTTTCTTCTATAATGAATACAGGTTTTCCATTCTAAAGAAATAGTATAACATTAAATATCCATAGAAAGTCAATTTCATTCTTTATATAAGGTCATATTTATTTTTTGTTAAAATTGAAAAAAAAAATGATGCTCATAATGAAAATTTGCCTCCCCCCCCCCCCTACACACATAGGAGAGGGTAGGGGGAGGCAATGCTCTTATTTCTCCTTGTGTACATTTATATGATATTTTGTCCTAAACAGCCATATTAAAAATTTAGAAAAAGCAGGATGGCAATGCCACTTGTTGGACAAATTTCACCAAAAGTTGAAAGGCACTAATTTATTAAGGGGCAACTACCTATAAAATTTTATGAAATTCTGTGCAGTAGTTTCTTACAGCTGCCACAAAATTTTGTCACACATAGACAGACATTAAAAAAAAAAATTGTCAAATCGTATTTCGAGACATCTCAAAACATGTAAATCCATTGAAAACCCGAAGTCAAAAATTTTTACAAATCTAATACTTTCTTTTATTGGAAAAAGTAAAAAGACTAATAAATTAGGTATAATCCCAATGATGGGTGTTTTTTGGCAAACTGTTCACTCTGCATCTGTTTTTTTTTTTTTTTACATCTCATCTAATGTGTTTGGTAATGGATATTTTGATAATTATGTCAGAATTTAGATCGTTTTTCATACATTCTACTTTTGCCCTTAACTTTTTAATGTGGTAGTTTTAAGAGTTCACATTTTGCTAAAGGTTATCCTATTCTGCTAAAACGTGTCAAAAGAAAAATCGATCATTTTGTAAAAAATCTCTATGTAATAGTTTATAATTTTTATTCAGATATTCATAGGCAGAAATGACAAAAATACTGAAAAATCAGGAATTATTACTTTCTTCTATATGTAATATAGAGAAAGTATTGGATTCGTAAAAATTTTTGACCTCAGGTTTTTGATGGATTTACATGTTTTGAGAGCTGTAGAACACGATTTGACCATTTTTAGAAAATGTCTGTCTGTCTGTCTGTGTGTGTGTGTGACAAAATTTTGTGGCAACTGTATCTCAGGAACTACTATACAGAATTTCATACAAATTGGTGTGTAGTTGCACCTTGACATAAATTAGTGCCTATCAACTTTTGGTAAAAATTGTCTTACAGGTTGCGTTGCCATCCCGCTTTTTCTAAATTTTTAACATGGTGATATAGGACAAAATTTTGTATAAATGCGCTTAAAGAGAATTATATTTTAGTAATCATTATGAAATTTACAATAATTATTTATAATAGAGATAGTCAACTGGGAAAAAATTTTTGTATGCGTAGGAGCCACGCCACCCCCCCTGGGGGGGAAGTCACCCCTCGAGGGGAGTAAATTTTCAAGATGGGTATCTTTCGAAAGGTCTCGTCAATACCTTTAAAACGAATGGTTGAACTATAAATCTGTGATAATTTAAAACAAAGTTATCGATTTTTTTTACTTTTAACGAAAAAAAAAAAAAAATCGTTTTTTTTTTTTTTTTTTTTTTTTAACGAAATTTAACCAGATTTGGTATTTAGTTGGCCCCTGACATAAACTGTGGCTGATTAGATTTGGGGATCAATCGCTCAACAGGTGGCGCTGTGATCGTATTTTTTCTAAATTTTTAACATGGACAAAAGTAGTACAAAATTTCGTATAAATGTACATAATGAGAGTTATTCTTAACCTGTGATTGTGAAATTAATATGAATTATTGATAATAGTAGTAGTTAATTAGGAAAAAAATTTGGGGCATCGCTTCCCCCCCTAGGGGGAAGTACCCCCGGGGGGGGGGGGGGGTAAATTTTCAAGATCAGTACCTTTCGAAAAGACTCGTCAATACCTTTAAAACTAATTGTTGAACTATAAATATGTGATAATTTAAAACAAAGTTATCGATTTTTTTTAACTGTTAACGAAAAATAAAAAAACTGGAAAAAAATCATATATATATATTTTTTTTAAATATTGTTACTGCGTGAATTTGTATAAGAAAATATAGAAGAAAGTCTTGTGGTGGCAACAACATACTAGTTATTTATTTAGTATTTATGAATTAAATTTAGATTTTTAATAGGTGAAAATTCATTTTACATGTGTGACATAGGTGCCTCTTTTTTTTATTGATAAACTTCAAATCAACTTTCATTGATTCATGTTTCTTACAACACAAGTATAGATGCTTGGTTAAAACTATCAGTAAAGAAGAAATAAATTGAAAGGGAAACTGAGGATAACCATGTTAAGAAAAAGAATTTGTGTCTAAAGAAATAAATTTACTTTCAAAAAAGCTGAAATACTGGATTGAGTATTTTATGACTAAAATGCTAAACAAAAACTTGCCGAGTGAAACCTTGCTTACAATCCAGGGTCGAGGTTTAGTGGGTCTCATTAGTGCTATACAATGAGGAGTTGGCAACCGTCTGGGGATTTACCCAAAGGCTGGTCCAAAGATATGTGATCACAATTTTAAATATTTCACAGGGCCGGGGGAACTTCCTGATAAGATAATTACAGATGCACTCACATTTCTCTTGAAACTTTTCAAAATTAAATGTGTTTATTTTAGAAAATTTGCTGTCATCAATTTGGAAAAACTATTGAAGGCAGTGGAGCCTACTCCTCTGATGTATTAAAAAAGGATGCCTGGTAGTTAATATTAAAGAAGCTATTTGAGTCTATGAATAGAATCACTGTAGTCATGTGTGTCCAGTATGTTTAAGTTTAAAGCAGGATTATTGTTACACTTATTTTTAAAAAACTGCTGTGCTACATAAGCTGGTAATGGTATCCAAAAATAGGTAGTTATACGAGAATAGGAAATTCTCCCATTGGCACTTTAGTTAAACTTGATCAATATAGTAGCAGTTGTGAATCTTGACCTTTATGAATGTCTAATTTGGCAATAAAGTACCTACACATACAAAATATCTGATATTGCTTGATGAGGAACAAGAATTTAATAAACAAATGCCATAAATTGCAAAAACATGCAAGTTGTTACAGTTCAAAATAATTAGCCGTAATCTTTCAGTAGATAAAAAGAAAGCATAGCGTGAGATTTATTTAATTTCCAGCTTTAAATGAATTTATACATCTTAAGACAGAAGAGTTACACATCAGCATGATTTGACCATTCTTATAACCTTTTCAGACCCCATCCCTACGATTGTGCAGGTTAGACATCCACTTACATTTTTGCATCTGGAATAGTCGTATGTAATAAAATCAAGAAATGAACGATCGAGCTAATTAGCAGAAAGTGTAAAGTACAATTTTCAATCAACAAATGTCGGTTATAGTTCATATTTTTCTTTCAGTTTGCAAAAACAGAAGATTGTAATGATTTAAGGTAAAAATGTTTCGGGTCGGAAAAAGGTAAAATGTCTGTCAGCCATCTTAAGAATGGTTGTATATATATATATATATATATATATATATAAAAGTCCAATTTTGATGCAACTTATGACCTCCCATGAACAGTATTATCTATTTTTTACCCTATTCAGGAATTGTTTTGTTATGAAGACTTCATATATCTCACTTAGACTTATATGTAGAATCAAGAAAAAGTAATTTCAACTATTCATGAAATGGCAAACAGCATGATTAAATCATTATTAAAAAAGTAAATAAATAAAGAAAAAAATATAAAATTGACAAACTGTATTTATTGATTTCTAGTAATACATTTGAGAATTGTATCACAATGTTACCATAATATTCAATATCTTGGCAACAAAAGTAATTTAAATGTTTAAGGCCACCTGTTTCTGAAATCTCCCACTAAATATAGTAAAAAAAATTTAGTAAATGTGAACTACTTTGCGCTCTAAAAATATGAATTTTTAATTTTGAGTAGATTCTATAATATAACAATGAGGCTTATTCTAAATTTATTTTATAGAGTAGTTTAAAAACAGTAAAATTAAGCTATCACACTTTATATTAAAAAAAAGCTTATATTACTTATGTGTTCTGCCTATCGATTATGATTAAGGTGTCTAATGAAAATGTACCTATATAAAAAAAAAAAAAAATACTTTAATACCTATTATTTTAATAATCTCTAACTTTTTAAGAAGCACAATTAACTATTAGATACCTGTAAAAAAGATATATGTATGTGATCATTGCTCAGCCATAACTTTGCTATTAATGAATTGAATGTACAATGTATAGATATCAGGAGAGGCCCAAATAATATTGAGAATCAATATGAATTTTTAATTAAATTATCTTGACTATTTTTATTAATAAAATATTTTGTCTTGAAATTGTATATAGTAGCACTTATTAATCTTTTGAGAATTTTATTGAATTATTTTATCATGAGTTGAAATTTTAGAGATTATTTTTAATCAGTTATGTAAACTTGGTGTTCTGTAATTTTGATGAATATAGGGTATTTTTTAACCTATATTTAAAAAAAAAAAAGAAGAAGAAAAGAAAACATGTAAATTTTCCCCATTCAGGAAATTAAAATAATTTTTTCATTAAGATTTTTGTCTGTATTTTCTGTTTTGTTTGTTATATCAAGCTTCTATTTCAAATATTTAGAAATTTTTATTATGTAGAAGGAAAAAATCTGATATGGACACCAAATGACACTCTTATACACTTTTTAAACACCATCAAGTGGAACAGTTTTTTAACATCTTGGTAAACTTGAACAAGCAGAATTACAACTATTGTTAATTGTTAATTATTTAGTACATAAGCCATGGAATAGTGATTTTTTTTTTCACTCGTGTGTCTGTGTACTGTACATCTTACACATAAATATGTTTCTTACAATACTCTTAGTGACATATTTTTAAACTGCACCATAATGAGTGGTATTTTATCGCAACAGTAATAATTACTGTTTGTTCAGGTTTACCCTGTATATTTGAGATTACTCCACTGGTAGCATGGGTAAAGGTCTTCCGTCTGCAGGACGGAATTCCATCTTTCAGAAATATCCCAGGACAGAAGCGAGACGGAAAAATCAAGCGACTTTCCGTACAACCTTCGCTATCGGAAACTGTCCCGCTCCGCTGCAGCTAATTGCCATGCCGTCAACGAGCGAAGGAGATGGGTAAGAAGACAGATGGAAGAAACATTGTTTCGTCACTTTCGCGCTGGAGAAATGTACGGGTTCACACCTGAGTGTTTCTGAATTTCTCCTAAAAGTCCGTTTGCTAATCAACGAAGTTCCATGATCGCTATTCTCTACCGATGTGTATGCATAATAGTAGTGGTGTGGTGTAACAACCGAATATGTTGTATTCACATTGTTTTGTAGATTTAACGAATAGTCTAGCAACACTGGCAATCAGTGTTTTGTTTTTTCTGAATTTGATGCATGCAGACGCGGCAGTGAATGTATTTTCGCTGACGTTCTAGTTAGCACCTCTTTTTCTAAATTTATTTTCGATATGCAATCAGCCGTTGAATTTATAGATTTAAAAAATCCAGAGGCAGTAAATGATTAGGATGTTGAAAATAAATGGCGATGGCAGTGGTTAGATGCGGCAGATTCACATCATCTAAAAAGCTCAAGTGTGCCACTATAACAAGCTTTTTTTTCCAAAAAAAAATATATATATATATCTGAAATGAGGAAAAAGTCAATCAGCTTTTCTATTCTTCAAATAATTTGTACGGTCAACTTCATCTAATCTGCAAATCGCCTTTGTTTGAATTTTTTTTTTTTTTTCCTAAATACAAATTCAATTACTATTAATTCATAAATAGATATTAAAATGAAAAAATATTTTCTAATGAATTTTAGAATAAAATATTTCTTCAATTTCAATAAAACTAATTCATATGAAGGTAAATAATTTTATACTGAAAAAATATATAGAAATAATATATAAATATTTATTTAAAAAATACAAAATAAAATATTTTTCAAGTCAAAATATGTAATTCTCTTATCAAAGTTTTCTGAAAAATATTTTAAAATCATTCTTAAATTTTTGTGAAGGGTCTGTTTAAATTTGTTGATTTTTGTGAAAGTTTTTTCATTTCAAAATTGTTGATTTTTATGAATTTGTTTTTGGATTAAAAATTTAATTAGCCCCAGAAGAGTACGTGAATTTCTCTCAGTTTGAAAATTTTATGTAAAAAAAATTAAAAACATGCAAGATCCTGGCGCCTTAAGTGCAAACCTTATGCAAGTTACATTGAAAAATTTTTCAGTCTTGGCTACATCTTAAACTTGCAGCCATAACTGGTAGTATATGTGTTGTTATAAAAACACTGATTTCTCATGTGAAGAAGGTGGTTTATAAATAAGCGGCCAGGCTCTAGTCAATGAATACATTTTATTGCAGATGTAAATTCAAATTTTAAAAAATCACTTTTATATTTATGAAGAACATTACACTTTTTAGCTGAGAAAACATCTTTATGTGAACTAGGTTTGTTAACATGATCACTAACATAATCATTATTATTTTTATTCTTTTTCTTTTAACCCCTTGTCAGCTCAATTTATTATGGGTTTGATGTAAAAAAAAAAAAGTCAAAATTTTCTTATATACGTATATATATATATATATTTGTAAACATAACACCATTTGCATATAACATTTCTATAAAAGAAGTAAAAAAACGTATTTATATACAAGTAATAATTACCTTTAAAATTAGTTTTCTGCATTTTATTTGCAAAATACAAAGGGCTGGCGAAATGTTAATCAATTTTTCTATTTTAGGAGGATTGAAAGTAATTTTGTTAAATTATTAAAAACAATATATATTACCTTTGAATCCATTTTAATTAAGTTTGACAGAACAATATTGTAGTATTTCACATGCGTAAGGGAATATTAATAAGCAAACTATACATGCAAATTAAATTCAGAATAAGTGCAGAGCTGTAACAGTTATGTGCAATAGTTCAGTTAGTCCTTACTAGGAAGATGGAACCATTTGAAATACTTATCTGATATACATGTCTCTTACATATGAGTAGGTATTATGTATGATGTTGCTTATGTATGAGTATATGAGTACACCATTTCCATAGCAGTAATTCAAAATGCAACAGGGAAACTTGATGAAAGTATTTGCTTTTTGGTAGCACACTTCATGAATCTCATGGCAGGCAATGGGTGATAATCACTGTAGTAAAATGTTTTATTATGTAAACACAGAATTAATTTAATTTGTACAAGGGTAAAAAGTAAGCAGACGTGGTATCAAATCAGAGCCCTTGGCATTATGCACCAATTCAGCTATCCCAGTTCATGTCTCTTTGGCATTATTTGCTCTCTTGAAAATTTAAAATATTCATCAATTCTGTGAATAATGACACATTCTTGCAGATGAATTTCTTATGGTTATGTGCCAATTCTGGACATAGTCAAAGTCCCTCTTTGTAAGGGATTAAAGTGTTGAAAAAATCCCATTTGCAGGACCGGGCGTGCAGGTGATTTTGTCCTTTTTGACTTGATAATCTAAGAACGCTCATAACTCTGTTCCGCAACAATCCCTACCACGGATGTAAAAACAAAAAGAAAAAAAATCACTGGACACCCTATGTCGCTGTGCATTAATCTGAGAGTGCTTGTGACTCAATTCCGTGGCAATCGCTACCACGGACATAAAAACCAAAAAAAAAAAAAAAAAAATCACTGAACACCCCTTACCTCGCTGTGCATGACTCTAAGAGTGCAAGTAACTCGGTTTTGTGGCAATCCCTACCATGTATGTAAAAACCAAAAAAACATCACTGGACACCCCTACCTCGCTGTGCATGAACCTGAGAACGCCCGTAACTCGGTTCCCCGGCAATCACTACCACGCACGTTAAAACAAAAAAATCACTGACACCCCTACCTTGCTGTGCATGAATTTGAAAACGCTGGTAACTCGTTTTCGCAGCAATCAGTATCACGCATGTATATATGCTTCACACACACACACACAAAAAAAAAAAAATCACTGGACACTTCTACCTTGTTCTGTATGAATCTGAGAACGCATGTAACTCGTACTATTCTTGTATTTTTACTTTATTCACACAAATGGGAATATTTCAAATTACTTAAAACTAGTAAATTTGTCGGCAAAAATCAACTTTGCTACATTTCCGGTCAATAGACTTTAGTGAGTGGGCTAAGTATAAAATAATCCTTTTAAGACAAATTCCTTCAACACTTTAATCCCTTACAAAGAGAGACTTTGACTATGTCTGGAATTGGCACGTCGAAATCGGCACGCCACCTTTATTATTATTTAAAAAGAAGTTTAAATGTGCTAGATGACAATGGATAATTAAGATTTAAGACTTAATAAAATTAATATATTTTAGAATATATGTAGGATGGATAAATATTTTATTACTGAAACTGGCGAGCGAATTGCCACCAGACATTAATGAACTGCATTTAAGTAATTATAGAATAAAAAGAAATTTATAAAAAATGTGTTCTTCAGGCAGACCCGTAGCTAGACTATGTTCTTAGGAGGAACAAACTTTTATTTATTTATAAGGAGGGCAAAACATTTCTTTGAATTTTTCGATATTTTAACGTTTCCTGGAAAAAATTGTGCTATTCTTTTCTTCTTTTTTTTTTTTTTTTTTTTTTTTTTGGCAAAGAATGAAGCCTGTGATGTATCACAAATAAATGATATATTTTATATGACATAAACATTTCTGGCTTTTTAACTACACACTATTATGATGATCTGTTTATACAGACACAGATTCATTTATATTAAAAAATCTTTGAAGTATAAAATAGGAGTATAATATGAAAACACATAGTAAAAGGAAAATATACACTGACTACTAGCAACAGTAGCAAGTATTTGAACACTTTGGATATTCCATAATTATTTTCGATTTTCTAATATTTGGTCTTGCTCAGTAAAAAATTATGCTTTAAATGAATCGAACCTGGCACCTTGTGTCTTCCAGTTCGGAGAGCAGAACCTTTGCTTCTGAGAAGCAGTGTGTTGTGTTTTTAATATCTTTGTAGAGAAAAATACAAACTTCTATTTTTATTTATAATTTATTGTATTTATTGATTTTGAAAATATTTAAATTTGATAAAGAAATTAGTAGGATTTAAGAAATTTAATAATAGCAACAACTAGTATCTTATGACCACCACAAGACTTTCTTCTATATTTTCTTATATTAATTCTCAAAGTGCAAATAATTAATTTAAACTATTAATTATTAAAATTATCTAACAGGATGAATACAAATGATTTTCATCTTAGGAAAAACTATCACTAAATCATCCTAAGAAAGAACAGTTTTATTGCCTATAAACAACATCTTAAAAAATGCATTTTTATAATGGTTATTTCATATAAAGTTTCGTACAGTTATGTGCTATAGAGGTTGAGATATAGCCATCCCATATCGATGAAATTCTCAGCGTAGCAGTGCCACCTATTGGCCGATAAGCATCCAAATTGAATCAGCATAATGGTTTTCTCATATATCAAGTTTTGTTTGATGATACGTAATAGAACCTGAGATATAGCATTCCCTTAAATTGTGGAAATCACTGTAGCAGCGCCACCTGTTGAACAGTTGATACAAAAAGTCGACTTGCACTAATTTATGTTAAGATGCGTCAACATACAAATTTACATGCAATTCTGTGCAGTAGTCCTTAAATTGCAGAAATCACTATACAGCAGCGCCACCTGTAAGCCGATAAGCATTACGATGTCAAGAAGGTATTTAAAAATGCTTCTATTTTTTATGCATTTTTCCCTTTCATACAACGAGATATATAAAGTAGAGTGATAAATGGTAACCCTTGAGAAGGTCCAAGATGAGTCATGTGACATGCTCTCCTTGCACCTGCGTATTCGATGGTTCCCTTGGTAACAGCTTATTTTCAGTAAATTTCTATGGCAACGGTTTGGAGATTGTTCTTCGCATAAGTCATAAACGCCAATATTTTTGTTTACATACGTATTGGCTTTGAAGCCACTAAAGAATTTCGACTAAGTATCAATTTATGAATTTCGAATTAGGGTTGATTAAATTTAGAAACTCAGATTAAGAATTTCTAACGAATTTATATTAAATTCAAATTCTGCAACTTTTACTTTATTACAAATCAGAATAACATGCATATTAATCAAATGAGAATAAGTTTAATACTTACCCCCTCTGCCAGTATTCCGAAGATTAACGACACACCACTAAATCACTAGACTATAATTCGACATTTGAAGAATCGTTTTATTTGACTTGAATAATTAATTACGAATTTTTATTCATATTTAAGAATGATTACTGGAACTATAATGAATACAATTAGAATGTTTTAATAGTTCTGATTTTATTTTAAAGTCCTGAGATACCTTGTACCTCGTCCGGATTCGAAAGGCGACTGAAAACAAAACTGCTCAGCGCCGTTCCTAATCAGTTCAGATGTGCGCACCTTCTCCATTCCCCTCCTCCCCGACATCCTCCGGGGGGGGCTGAGCATGGCAGACTGGCGATTCGATTCACGGGTCTCTTGATTATTCCAACTGGCGTCTTCAGCGTGACCACTCGGCTAATTCCATCCTCACCCAGATGGACTTCCAGAAGGCGGGCTAACCTCCACTGAGCTGGCTGAATAGAAGGTTCCAACACCAGGACTAGCTGACCAGGTTGCAGATGTGTATTACCACTCTTCCATTTTTCTCTTGACTGGAGTGAAGTCAAATAAGACTTTGCCCATGTGCTCCAAAATTGCTTCTTGATCTGCTGGAGGAGTTTCCATCTGGAAGAAAAACTGGTACAAAATGGATTAGTTTGGTTAAAAGATTGTTCAGGAAGCTGGAGAAGCGGAGCCCCAATTAAGAAGTGTCCTGGTGTAAGTACTAAGAAATTATTGGGCTCGGTGGAAAGTGGGACTAAGGGTCGTGAATTTAAACAAGACTCAATAGTTGTGAGAATCGTAGCACACTCCTCAAACGATAGGCAACTGCCTTTACACGCTTTAAGTAAATGGCGTTTGGCCAATTTAACCGAAGATTCCCATAGGCCGCCAAAGTTAGGCCCGTAAGGTGGCATAAAATGCCAATGAATTTGTCTAGTTGTGGCAAAGTCTTGAATAGTATTGGTTTTTGAAAGCTTTACTAGCCCTTTTAAATGGGCATTGGCACCCACAAAATTGCGCCCGTTATCCGAGTATATGTCCGAAGGATAGCCTCGACGCGCTATGAATCTTTGTAGGGCATATAAAAAATGTTCAGTTGATAAACTCGTGACTAATTCGAGATGAATTGCCTTGGTGCTCATGCAGATGAATAGGCAAATATAGGACTTAAATTTTGTTTTTGTTCGTTTATGTTCACACTTTGTTTGAATAGGGCCTGCATAATCAAGGCCAACATGTTGAAATGGTCTACAAGGGTTGACTCTTGCACTGGGAAGGTCACCCATCATTTGTTGAATGGGGGTCGGTTGGACTTTGGCACACGTGACACATTTTCGAAGCTCCTTTTTCACAGTGGACCTACCATCAGGAGCCAGTAAGACTGGCGAATGAGATTTAATACTAGGTCGACACCTCCATGAAGACTATACGTGTGAAAATGTCTTATTAATGTCGATGTAAAAGGGTGATTTTTAGGTATGAGTATTGGATGTTTAGTATCATAGGGCAGAGTGATGTTTTTGTCTATTCTACCTCCCACTCTCAATAGATTTTCTGAATCAAGAACCTCATTGAGATTTTTTAATTTACTGCTGTTTGCCACGGGTTGGCCGCGCTGCAAAAGGGCGATTTCTGAAGCAAAGGCCCTTTGTTGGACGAATTTAATAACAATTTTTCTAGCTTCTGAAATTTCTTGTACTGAGACTGGTCCTTTCAATTTTGTAGCATTTTTAATATTATTAATAAACCTTCATAAATGCAATTACTCGAAAAAGTTTATTACTTGATGAAAATTTTGAAACCAAATCCTCTATAACGGATTCATGCATTGGAGTTGACTCTATTAGTCCAGGAATTCCCACAACTGTACATGGGACTGAGGTAGCAATCTTGGACTCGTCATCTGAGACCGGGATCTTTGACCAATCAGGTCCAGACCACCACAAGTTAAAGTGGTTTAATTTGTCGGGTAACAGCCCACGGATTGCACAGTCTGCTGGGTTATGTTTGCTTGGTAAGTGATGCCATGATGTTGGGTCTGTGAGAGCTTTAATTTTGTTTACTCGATGTAGGACATATGTGTTGCCCTTTAAGGGTGGATTTAAGATCCAACTACGGGCGATTGTTGAGTCTGTCCATAGGAGAATTTCCTCAACCTGATAATTCAGCGAGCTCTGGACGACTGACAAAAGTTCCGATAGTAATACAGCCGCGCATAGCTCCAACCTAGGCAAGGTAATGGGTTTTAAAGGAGCTACACGGGTTTTAGCTGCAATCAATTTTAAAGATGAGTTCTGACTTGGGCGTATATAAATTACGGCAGCATATGCCTTTGTTGACGCATCACAAAATCCCAGAATCTGGTAAATAGGTTCGGATTTCAGGTCTAAAAATCTGGGTACTGACATGGCCTTAAAGGAAGCAATTTTTTCATAAAATTCGTTCCACCTGTTTTGAATGTCTGGTGGTAAAGGATCATCCCAACCAAGTTTTAGCTTCCAAACATCTTGTAGAAGCAATTTTGAAATAATAGTGGCAGGGGATAACAGACCCAAAGGGTCGAAGATGCGTGCAATTACGGACAATAATTGTCTTTTGGTTTTGACGTTTTCTTCTGTGTTGACGCCAACCTGCAGTGTATCCGATGTTAAATTCCAGTTTAGCCCTAAAATACGTTGGGATTGATCGGGGTTTAAGGATAATTCCTGATTTGTTGATTTTAGAGGTTCTGGGACTTGAACTAGAGCTTCCACATAATTTGAAGCCCATTTTCGCAGCTTGAAGCCCCCAGCATTAAATAATGCCTGAAGGTCTGTGACCAAAGATTGAGCGGCTTCGATTGTTTCAGCCCCTCCAAGGAAATCGTCCATATACAGGTTGTTGCGGGCAGCCTGCACAGCTACGGGAAAATTGGGTTCTTCATCGTGTAATAGCTGTAATATGGTACTTAGGGCTAAAAATGGAGCACAGGCTGTGCCATAAGTAACAGTGTTCAATTTATACACTCTGAGTGGATCTGAAACATTGGCCTTCCAAAATATTCTTTGAAAGTCTGTATCAGGCTCTGCGACTAGAATTTGTCGAAACATCTTTTCGATATCACTCGAGAGGGCGACTTTATTTAAACGAAATCTGATTAAGTTGCTGAAAATACTGGATTGGAGTTTGGGCCCTTTATGCAAGTTAGAGTTCAGGGATTTGCCATTTGTAGTTACGGCCGACGCATTGAACACTACCCGTAGTTTCGTAGTGCTACTATTTTCATTTATAACTCCATGATGGGGCATATAATAATTGGGTTGGCGATTAAGTTCTTCAGCCCTTAGTAAAGTCATATGACCTAAGTCAGCGTATTCACACATAAACTTACAGTATTCCCGTTTAAGTTTAGGGTTCTGAATAAATCGATTTTCAAGCCGTTTAAACAATTTTAGTGCACAATTGGCACTTTCACCCAAATCTATCTCATCATGGAGGGGTAATTTGACAACATAGCGGCCTTCGGGGTTGTGCTTGGTGGAAGATTTATATAGTTCCTCTGCCGGATCGGCTTCGGTTTCACTCTTAGAAGATATTATTGGTTGATTGTCAAAAAAATCGTTCAAGTTAAGGCAGTGTAACGAGGAGCTATATGCTGATTCTGGTTCCATTCCATCCCTTGAGAGGGGGCCACTGAGTAAGTACCCAAGTGAACTGGGAATGGCAGATGGTTCTCCTGGCCTTCCCGATACTGGTGTGCCACAAATTAGTGACGCAAAAATATCTGCGCCTAATAATACTTCGATTGGTTGTTGCTTGAAGAAATTCATATCAGCTAACTGAAGATTTTTTGTATGTGGCCAAGACGTCGTTTTCACCCGGAAATTTGGCAGAGGGGTAGTAACCCTATTTACTACTAGCGCTTTCAGGTTCCTATACTCGTTAGCGAAATATGGCGAGAATGAGAATTCCGTAAAATTTAAAACAGTTTCTGCGGAAAGACCGTTTATGCCTATAAGTCGATGAGAAGTGCCAAACAAAGGCAAATTTAGCTTCTCAACGCACTCCTTTGTTATGAGACTATTTTGTGAGGCACTATCAACTAACGCCCGACATTGAATAATTTTGCCGTTAGGTGACCTAACCTTTATAAGGGCAGTAGCCAATAACACCTTTTGGTTATTAAAATTTGCATTAGATTGTGAACTATTGGCCACCGACGTAGTAACAAGGCCGCCTCCCTGATCTGCAGAATTCTGTGTATAAATGTGCAGAAGAGTGTGATGTGAACCTGCACATACTTTACATTTAATATTAATTCTACATTGACGCACTTGATGATTAGTTCGCAAACAATTTTCACACAGTGATTTTGATTTAACTAAGTCCCATCGCTCCTGAACACTAATTCGATTGAATTTGGGACATTTAAACAATTGATGTACTTGAGAACAGGCGACGCATTTATTTTCTTTGACTATTATTGAATTATTGACACAAGATTTTTTTACACTACTACCTTCTACTGGCTTCTTAAACATCCCTGGTTTATTTTCAAGTTTTGTTTGACTCGACGCCTCCCTTTCTATGAATGTACGAAACGAATTTAAATCGGGAATAGTTTGCGTATTCTCTAGACTGAGCTCCCACCTATGCCTAACGGATGAGTCCAATTTTGAAATCATGAAATTTATAAGAATAAGATCGCTAAGAGGATTAGATTCCAATCCGAGGGTCGATAAATTTCGCACCGCTTCGTTACAAGTATCTATTAAATTGAAAAACGATTTAGGATCATCCGCTTTGTTTACTTTTACTGAAAAGATTTTATTTATTTGAGTTATAGCTAATTGACGTTTATTTTCGTAGCGCTGAGTAAGAATTCCCCAACAGTGTTTAAGATTTTCCGATTGTAACGAAAATCCACGAATAAGTTTTGATGCACTACCTCTTACACACGATTGGAGGTATTATAGCTTTTCAACCTCACTAAGGCTGTCATTATCCAGAATAGATGATTTAAATAAATTTTTAAATGACAACCAAGATTCATTATCCCCGTAAAAATAAGGAATTTCAAGTTTAGGGAGACTAATATGCGAATTAACAGAAGTCCCGGGTTTGGTACGTGCATCATTATTTACATTTGGAGTATTTGATTGCGATCTACCCTCTAATACAACGGATAATTCTAACAGAATGTCCCTATTCTTTAACACCTCTTCAGAGTTTTCATCGTTTTCCTCTTCGGAAAAATTTGTAACTATTTCTTCGAATTTAACCTCCAGTGTATTTACCTTATCCTTTAAGATTTTTAATTTGGCTTGATCGCCTTTATCACAATCATTGACTTTCGATTTTATAAATTCTATTTCTTTAATTACATTTTCAAATTTTATCACTTCATTAGATTTTGGGAACAACGCACTCTGTTCGGCGTCATTCGCCCTTGTTTTCCCCTTTCTACCCATCTTTTGAGCAAACTAATTACAAACAATTAAATTTAAATATGAATTAATCGATCGCATTAAATTATTATTCTGCAGATCAGGAAGTAAAACAAAACAAAAATATAAGAACAAATGAAAAGAAACACACATATAGAATTTTTTTTTTTTATCTTTTTTTTTTTTTTTTTTTACTGAAATAAATAAACTAATAAAATATTAAATGCACTTTTTTCATTCTCATACACTCCTTTATTCAACAATTATTTAACATGAATAGCTATTTCTTAAATTCCCTAACCGAAATTGTTCCGGTTTGAAAACCAAACTATTTTGAATTACGTTTTCTCTAAATCAAAACTTTTACGTAAGCATGAAAGCGAAACTACTTTGAATTACGTTTTATATCAAAACAATTTAACCTTGTATTAATGATTTATTTCAACAAATTAATTTTAATTTACTTTAAAGTTCTTATACAGATAATTTAATCCTACGTAAACAAAAGAATTTTTTCAATTTACATTTTTTTTTTTTTTATTTAACGAATTACGATTAATTATATTATCTAATTAAATTAATAGATAATTAAACCTCCGTGAATCGACGGACCACTATGGCTTTGAAGCCACTAAAGAATTTCGACTAAGTATCAATTTATGAATTTCGAATTAGGGTTGATTAAATTTAGAAACTCAGATTAAGAATTTCTAACGAATTTATATTAAATTCAAATTCTGCAACTTTTACTTTATTACAAATCAGAATAACATGCATATTAATCAAATGAGAATAAGTTTAATTCTACTTACCCCCTCTGCCAGTATTCCGAAGATTAACGACACACCACTAAATCACTAGACTATAATTCGACATTTGAAGAATCGTTTTATTTGACTTGAATAATTAATTACGAATTTTTATTCATATTTAAGAATGATTACTGGAACTATAATGAATACAATTAGAATGTTTTAATAGTTCTGATTTTATTTTAAAGTCCTGAGATACCTTGTACCTCGTCCGGATTCGAAAGGCGACTGAAAACAAAACTGCTCAGCGCCGTTCCTAATCAGTTCAGATGTGCGCACCTTCTCCATTCCCCTCCTCCCCGACACGTAGTGTAATATTCTTTTGTTCTAAATCATTTTGATTTTGATTTTACTTCTTTTTTATTTCGTGTAGTTGAACTTTAACCGAGAAAATGCTTAAAAGTAGTTGAAAAAATATTATTTGTTGTTAAATTTAGCTCTTTAAAAGTTTAATTTTCTTTTATAAACACTTTTAAACTTTGTTGGGAAACGATGAAAAAAAAGGTATTTTATTATTTATTAAAATGTGAAATATGTGTAAAATTATTTTAAAAAGAATTTATTTCGGTCATAGGACTGTCATGTTACCTAATAATAATGATAATTTGTCGAACTGATATTTTAAATGCCAAAATAGCGATAAAGGGCCAAACACAGCAACCTATTCGAGCATGTCACGTGATTCATCTTGAACCACGGAAAGTTAATCCTTCATCCATTGAATCAGCCTCTAATTTATATATCTCGTTGCTTTCATACAGGTATTCTTTTACATTAAAAAATACTTAAAAGTAGAAAGTTGTTAAATCTGGCAATTTCATAAAACTCAAATAAAACCATAGACACAGTAATTTGTATAATGTAGCATCACTGTACGCAAGTGAAGTGATGACGTCAATAGCCATCCGTGGAGCCAAGAAAAAGATTTTCTATGTTAATCGTTCATTGGATTTTTTGTAAAAAATTATTAAAATTTAACGGAAATTATCTCCCGATTTTAATCTCCATATTTGGATATACTAGTTATGTATAAGTTACTGTCTACAGGTGTTAGAATGAGTTATTTTTGCTGTAAAATTCATAAAATTTTAATTTAAAATTTAAAAACTGTAGAAAAAAATCTGGAGTGACTCCACTCGACTTTCCGAACATCGAGTAATTAACGGTTTTGTAGATAAAGTAAGAAGAGTTGTCAAATAAACAAAAGAGAAAATTATATTATGGTATTTGAGTATTTTTCTTTATATAGTATACGATGTTTAATTTAACGCTATTTTACCGAACACGTAGATCATAATGATAAAGAATATTTCGTTGTGTCCCTGTAAAAATCTACAAATGCTGGATTCACCAAAATGCTTATAGTTAGTGCAACAGTGACGTGTAATATCTATATAAATTTTCAGCTCCATCGGATAAGGCATTTAGACGCTATCACACTTTAAAGTTTGAGCCGATATGTCACAATAATAAAGAAATTTGCATTTTGTCCCTGTAAAAAGAACCATAAGTGCTAGATTCTCTAAAGTTCCTGTGACGGTGACGTATAACATGTATATAAATTTTCAGTTCATTTGAATAAGGCGTTTAGTCGCTGTCGCACTTTAAATAATTTGAGCTTATAGGTCTTAATGATGATCAATTTTTATTTGTATCCTTGTAAAACTCGTTAAGTGCTAGAGTCACCAAAATCTATACAGTTTGTGTGGTGGTGACCTATAATTCGTATATAAATTTTCCACTCAAACGAATAAGACATTTAGATGCTATCGCACTTTAAATAATTTCACCCCATAGGCCATAATGATACAGAATTATTTGTTGTATCCCTGTAAAAAAAACTATAAGTGCTAGATTCACCATAAATTATACAGATCGTGAAACTGTGACCTATAATATATATATGTATATATATATTGCTCAATTGGATAAGGCATAGATGCTATCGCACTTTTTAAAATTTGGTCCCATAGGCCATGATAAAGAATATTTCTTTGTGTCCCTGTAAAAAAACTATAAGTGCTAGATTCACCAAAATCGATGCAGATCATGCAACTATTACCTATAATATGTATATAAATTTTTTGCTCAGTTTAATAAGGCGTTTAGACGCTATCGCACTTTTTAAAATTTGGTCCCATTGGTCATAATGATAAAGAATTTTTCTTTGTGTCCCTGTAAAAAAACTATAAGTGTCAGATTCTCCAAAATCTATACAGATTGAGTAACTGTGACCTATAATATGTGTATAATTTTTTTGCTCAATTGAATAAGGCGTTTAGATGCTATCGCACTTTTTAGATTTTGTTTCCATAGGCCATAATGATAAAGAATTTTTATTCGTGTCCCTGTAAAAAAACAATAAGTGCCAGATTCACCAAAATCAATAGGGTTCGTGCTACGGTGACTTGCAACATGCGTACCAACTTACAGCTCATTCGAGCAAAGCGGTTAGACGCTAGTGTGTTCACTCACATACATACACACACATACATACATCATCGTAAAAATAGTGAAAACGGACTCAGGGGACCTCAAAACGTATAGAAACACCAAAATATTGAATTCGGATTTTTGACATGATTACAATACTTTCCTTACATATGTATGTTCGAAAAGTTAAAAAATGGCAAACTTTCAGTTTCGAACGTAAACATTTCATTTCAAAGTTTGATATTTACACAATAAATATCCAACTAATATACTAAATAAAAGGAAAATGGTAAATATTTTATCATAATTTGAAGTTAAATTTGTTTTGAAATGTCTCTTAAATAAGGTATCTGATATAATAGGCCTGTCCAACCCAAAACACTTGGTGGGCCGAATTGGAAATCTATTTTATTCATTCTGACCGCACCGTATGTACAGTCATAAAAAAAAGCTCTCCCCCCCCCACACACACACCTTCTTCCCAACTAATTTCGCCGTAAATTAGTGTAGAGACATGCGGCTGGTGTCGATCGATTAGTAATAAAGCCTAGTTTAAAATGGTTTAGTTAGATTTTGCTTAAGGGGGGGGGGGAGCGTCCATATATTAAAACTGGAAACAACTTCATTTTTTTTCCAAAGGCAACCCCCCCCCCCCCCCCACAAAAAAAAAAAAAAAAAAAAAAAACAAGCTTTTTGGATTATTTGGATCACATCAGACCAGAAAATGGTGTATTTTATATGTTTCTCTCAATTTTTTTCACATAATTTGTTAAAATATGGAGATTTTAACGTCAAATGAATGTTATAAACATTTATTCATGTCTTCCCAAAACATTTTATATTGAAATTTCATTTTCATGAAAGTTAGAATAAAGTAACCCAAATACATATATTCCATGCATATTTTTGATTAAAAAACATTTTTTGAATTATGAAAATTATTAGTAATTTCATATTTGAAAAATTTATGTGTTAGACCTACATTAATTTTTGCACGAATAGTATGGGCATCATCAAAAATATGGGTATTTTAAATTTACAGTTCATTCTTATCCTAATTTTTTGAATTATAGTGAAATTTCAATCTTTATTACTCTTAGAGGGCTGTCACTGGTTATTATTTGTGTCATATGTTACTTTGCTTGCGCATGATTTAAAATAGTTATTCAAGTAAGTTTAGACGCAAACATCATTTCTTAATTAGCATTACTTTAGTTTATATTTAAAATTGTTATACTTCTTTTCCGATTATTATCTCAATGGGTATGATACTTTTCTCTGTGATATCTTACTTTATTTTTACTTTCTTCTATATTCAATAGAAGAAAGTATTGGATTCGTAAAAATTTTCGACCTCGGGTTTTTGATGGATTTACACGTTTTGAGAGCTGTAGAACACGATTTGACCATTTTTAGAAAATGTCTGTCTGTCTGTCTGTGTGTGTGTGTGACAAAATTTTGTGGCAACTGTATCTCAGGAACTATTGTACAGAATTTCATACAAATTGGTATGTAGTTGCATCTTGACATAAATTAGTGCCTATCAACTTTCGGTAAAAATTGTCTTACAGGCTGCGTTGCCATCCCACTTTTTCTAAATTTTTAACATGGTGATATAGGACAAAATTTTGTATAAATGTGCATAAAGATAATTATTTTTTAGTGATCATTATGAAATTTACAAGAATTATTTATAATAGAGATAGTCAACTGGGAAAATTTTTTTGTATGTATAGGAGCCTCGTGAACCTCCCTGGGGGGGGGGGGGGAAGTCCGCCCTCGAGTAGAGTAAATTTTCAAGATGGGTATCTTTCGAAAGGTCTCGTCAATACCTTTAAAAAGAATGGTTGAACTATAAATCTGTGATAATTTAAAACAAAGTTATCGATTTTTTTCACTTTTTACAAAAAAAAAAACTTAGAAAAACTAGTATGTTGTGGCCACCACAAGACTTTCTTCTATATTTACCTATACATATTCAATCAGTAACAATATTTAAAAAAAAAAAAAAAAAAAAAAGTACGATTTTTTTTTTCTAAGTTTTTTTTTTTTTGTTAAAAGTGAAAAAAATCGATAACTTTGTTTTAAATTATCACAGATTTATAGTTCAACCATTCGTTTTAAAGGTATTGACGAGACCTTTCGAAAGATACCCATCTTGAAAATTTATCCCCCCCGGGGGGATAAATTTTGATGCCCCCCATGCAGAACATTTAAGCGATGCCCCCCATGCAGAACATTTTTTTCCTAGTTACATACTACTATTATCAATAATTCATATTAATTTTACAATCACAAGTTTAAAACAACTCTTATTATGCACATTTATACGAATTTTTGTCCTATGCTGCCATGTTAAAAATTTAGATAAAATGCTATCACAGCGCCACCTGTTGAGCTATTGATCCCCAAACATAATCAGCACCAGTTTATGTCGGGGACCAACTAAATACCAAGTTTGGTTAAATTTCGTTAAAAAAAAAAAAAAAAAAAAAAAAAATTGCGATATTTTTCTAAGTTTTTTTTTTGTTAAAAGTAAAGAAAAATCGATAACTTTGTTTTAAATTATCACAAATTTATGGTTCAACCATTCGTTTTAAAGGTATTGACGAGACCTTTCGAAAGATACCCATCTTGAAACTTTGCCCCCCCGGATGGGTACTTCCCCCCCCCCGGTGAGGTGGGGGGAACCGATGCCCCCACATGCACAAAAATTTTTTCCCAGTTAACTATTACTATTATCAGCGAGACCTTTCGAAAGATACCCATCTTGAAAATTTACTTCCGAAGGGGGGGAACCGATGCCCCCACATGAACAAAAATTTTTTCCTAGCTAACTACTACTATTATCAATAATTCATATTAATTTTACAACCACAAGTGTAAAATAACTCTCTTTATGCCCATTTATACGGAATTTTGTCCTATGCTGCCATGTTAAAAATTTGCATAAAATGCGATCACAACGCCACCTATTGAGCGATTGATCCCAAAATCTAATCAGCACCAGTTTATGTCAGGGTGCAACTAAATACCAAGTTTGGTTAAATTTCATTCATTGGTTCGTGAGATACAGCGTCCACAAAAAAATGATACAGACAGACAGACATTTTCTAAAAACTATTAATTCGTGTTCTCCACATCCCAAAACATGTAAATCCATCAAAAAGTGGACTTCGAAAATTTTCGCGAATCCAATACTTTCTCTATATTACATATAGAAGAAAGTAAAAATGGTAAGAATAAGACAGTTAACGATGCCACAAAAAGTATTAATTTTTGAATGAAAATCAAAAAATATTTTAATACGTGAGATGGTAAAATAATTAAATGTTAAAGAAATATTGGTAAAATGGTTTTTAGAAAGATATAAGGAAAGGGCACGTGACGTCACTCGCAGTCAAATTATGCGCAACGTAGCAAAACATTGACATTTCCACCAATAGAGATTGATCTTTTGCCACTCAAGAGTGGCAAAGATTGATTGACGGAGCGTTTGTTTGTAAACATGCCCTTTCCTTATAAAATTTTTTGGCCGTTTAAACTGGAAATTTGGCTCTAGGCGGTCATGCTGCTCATCCAAGCGAGATGACCGTAAGTTAAAATCGGTTTGTATTACATTTAGAACATAAAAGAGATTCAGAAAAAGGGTTTAGCAGCATAATTTCTTTAACTACCGTGCAGCAGGTTTAAATGACAGAAAATTTGAAAAAATTCCATTCTTAGTGAAAAGAATTAGGAAAGCAAGACCTCAGATGGCTAAATAAAAATTAAAAAATGATTAGTTAATTATTGAGCTGAACTGATTCTCTCTGGTGAGTCAAGTTTAACTTATTTTGAGCTAAAGAAAACTAGCAGATCTGACAACGAAAATATGACCGACTTAATGAAAATCGCACTTTTAAAACAGTAACACATTCTCCGTACATTATGGTACGGCGGTGCATAACTTTTCAAACATTCAGACAATTTTTTATGCTCAAGGGATCAATTAACTCGAAATAAAACACAGCCTTTATAAAAGTGGTGCTGGACCAACTATTTTGGAGGTATCGTGGACAGTTCAGCAAACAGTATTTCAAGATGATAATGCACCTTATTACGCGGCGTCTGTGGTACGTTTATTCAATTCAAATTGCCAAAATTTCCTATCCATTCCCATGAGAACCTATAATTCTGTAAGTAATCATATCTTTTTTCACTTTAATTTAAATCCCGCAAAAGATATAGTAGAATTTCTTCTTTACCAGACATGGAAATAGTCCTAGTCGCGATCCGCTCGAAAATGTTTTGTCTATAATTATGCGGGAGAGGATTCGAAATTTGCAGCTTACAACTCTGCCAGAACTAGAAAAAATTATTTGTGATATTTGGCACATTGAAATTTCTGAGATTTATATTAAAATACTGTATAATACTATGTTATTGTGCATTAAAGCAGTAATTCCATATAAAGGTGGAATTAACCCAATACTGAATACATATTTTTAATAAAAAATTGCTTAGATCTAACAAATAAATAGTTTTATTTCATATATTAAAATATAACTTGTTTATTTCTTATAATAAATCATAATAGAATACAAAGTGCATGGTTATTGTATTATGTTTCAAACGAAAATTTTATGCAGATTCTTATAAAGTACTTCGTAGAGAGTAATAAAGCGAATTATTATATCGAAAATGTACTTATGTATCATATCATCCTTTTGGTATTATGCAAACAAAACAGTTTTATTTGTTTCAACCCTTAATTTTAAAGTTATTACAAATAAAAAATGTATAAGTCCTTTTTTCTGCAGTGCGCCTTTTTTTTTTTTTTTTTTTTTTTTTCTTTTTGTCGCTTAGTGTATATTAAGGGAGCAATCAATAATATGAAATAATATTTCAAACAACACATATTACGAAAATATACATCTGGTATGCATATTTTCGTGTTACGTTTTTGATCGCCAAATACAAACTAGTATGTTGTGGCCACCACAAGACTTTCTTCTATATTTATCTATACATATTCAATCAGTAACAATATTTAAAAAAAAAAAAAAAAAAAAAAAAAAGTACGATTTTTTTTTTTTTTTTTTTTTTGTTAAAAGTGAAAAAAATCGATAACTTTGTTTTAAATTATCACAGATTTATAGTTCAACCATTCGTTTTAAAGGTATTGACGAGACCTTTCGAAAGATACCCATCTTGAAAATTTATCCCCCCCGGGGGTACTTCCCCCCCCAGGGGGGGAAGCGATGCCCCCCCCCCATGCAGAAAATTTTTTTCCTAGTTACATACTACTATTATCAATAATTCATATTAATTTTACAATCAAAAGTTTAAAACAACTCTTATGCACATTTATACGAATTTTTGTCCTATGCTGCCATGTTAAAAATTTAGATAAAATGCTATCACAGCGCCAGCTGTTGAGCTATTGATCCCCAAACATAATCAGCACCAGTTAACGTCGGGGACAAACTAAATACCAAGTTTGGTTAAATTTCGTTAAAAAAAAAAAAAAAAAACGATATTTTTCTGTTTTTTTTTTTGTTAAAAGTAAAAAAAATCGATAACTTTGTTTTAAATTATCACAAATTTATGGTTCAACCATTCGTTTTAAAGGTATTGACGAGATCTTTCGAAAGATACCCATCTTGAAATTTTGCCCCCCCGGGTGGGAACTTCCCCCCCCCCCCCGGTGGGGGGGAACCGATGCCCCCACATGCACAAAAATTTTTTCCAAGTTAACTATTACTATTATCAACGAAACCTTTCGAAAGATACCCATCTTGAAAATTTACTTCCCCGGGGGGGGGAACCGATGCCCCCCCTCATGCACAAAATTTTTTTCCTAGCTAACTACTACTATTATCAATAATTCATATTAATTTTACAATCACAAGTGTAAAATAACTTTCTTTATGCCCATTTATACGGAATTTTGTCCTATGCTGCCATGTTAAAAATTTGCATAAAATGCGATCACAACGATTGAGCGATTGATCCCAAAATCTAATCAGCACCAGTTTATGTCAGGGTGCAACTAAATACCAAGTTTGGTTAAATTTCATTCATTGGTTCGTGAGATACAGCGTCCACAAAAAAATGATACAGACAGACAGACATTTTCTAAAAACTATTAATTCGTGTTCTCCACATCCCAAAACATGTAAATCCATCAAAAAGTGGACTTCGAAAATTTTCGCGAATCCAATACTTTCTCTATATTACATATAGAAGAAAGTAAAAATGGTAAGAATAAGACAGTTAACGATGCCACAAAAAGTATTAATTTTTGAATGAAAATCAAAAAATATTTTAATACGTGAGATGGTAAAATAATTAAATGTTAAAGAAATATTGGTAAAATGGTTTTTAGAAAGATATAAGGAAAGGGCACGTGACGTCACTCGCAGTCAAATTATGCGCAACGTAGCAAAACATTGACATTTCCACCAATAGAGATTGATCTTTTGCCACTCAAGAGTGGCAAAGATTGATTGACGGAGCGTTTGTTTGTAAACATGCCCTTTCCTTATAAAATTTTTTGGCTGTTTAAACTGGAAATTTGGCTCTAGGCGGTCATGCTGCTCATCCAAGCGAGATGACCGTAAGTTAAAATCGGTTTGTATTACATTTAGAACATAAAAGAGATTCAGAAAAAGGGTTTAGCAGCATAATTTCTTTAACTACCGTGCAGCAGGTTTAAATGACAGAAAATTTGAAAAAATTCCATTCTTAGTGAAAAGAATTAGGAAAGCAAGACCTCAGATGGCTAAATAAAAATTAAAAAATGATTAGTTAATTATTGAGCTGAACTGATTCTCTCTGGTGAGTCAAGTTTAACTTATTTTGAGCTAAAGAAAACTAGCAGATCTGACAACGAAAATATGACCGACTTAATGAAAATCGCACTTTTAAAACAGTAACACATTCTCCGTACATTATGGTACGGCGGTGCATAACTTTTCAAACATTCAGACAATTTTTTATGCTCAAGGGATCAATTAACTCGAAATAAAACACAGCCTTTATAAAAGTGGTGCTGGACCAACTATTTTGGAGGTATCGTGGACAGTTCTGCAAACAGTATTTCAAGATGATAATGCACCTTATTACGCGGCGTCTGTGGTACGTTTATTCAATTCAAATTGCCAAAATTTCCTATCCATTCCCATGAGAACCTATAATTCTGTAAGTAATCATATCTTTTTTCACTTTAATTTAAATCCCGCAAAAGATATAGTAGAATTTCTTCTTTACCAGACATGGAAATAGTCCTAGTCGCGATCCGCTCGAAAATGTTTTGTCTATAATTATGCGGGAGAGGATTCGAAATTTGCAGCTTACAACTCTGCCAGAACTAGAAAAAATTATTTGTGATATTTGGCACATTGAAATTTCTGAGATTTATATTAAAATACTGTATAATATTATGTTATTGTGCATTAAAGCAGTAATTCCATATAAAGGTTGAATTAACCCAATACTGAATACATATTTTTAATAAAAAATTGCTTAGATCTAACAAATAAATAGTTTTATTTCATATATTAAAATATAACTTGTTTATTTCTTATAATAAATCATAATAGAATACAAAGTGCATGGTTATTGTATTATGTTTCAAACGAAAATTTTATGCAGATTCTTATAAAGTACTTCGTAGAGAGTAATAAAGCGAATTATTATATCGAAAATGTACTTATGTATCATATCATCCTTTTGGTATTATGCAAACAAAACAGTTTTATTTGTTTCAACCCTTAATTTTAAAGTTATTACAAATAAAAAATGTATAAGTCCTTTTTTCTGCAGTGCGCCTTTTTTTTTTTTTTTTTCTTTTTGTCGCTTAGTGTATATTAAGGGAGCAATCAATAATATGAAATAATATTTCAAACAACACATATTACGAAAATATACATCTGGTATGCATATTTTCGTATTACGTTTTTGATCGCCAAATACAAACTAGTATGTTGTGGCCACCACAAGACTTTCTTCTATATTTATCTATACATATTCAATCAGTAACAATATTTAAAAAAAAAAAAAAAAGTACGATTTTTTTTTTTTTTTTTTTTTTTTTTTGTTAAAAGTGAAAAAAATCGATAACTTTGTTTTAAATTATCACAGATTTATAGTTCAACCATTCGTTTTAAAGGTATTGACGAGACCTTTCGAAAGATACCCATCTTGAAAATTTATCCCCCCCGGGGGTACTTCCCCCCCCAGGGGGGGAAGCGATGCCCCCCCCCATGCAGAAAATTTTTTTCCTAGTTACATACTACTATTATCAATAATTCATATTAATTTTACAATCAAAAGTTTATAACAACTCTTGTGCACATTTATACGAATTTTTGTCCTATGCTGCCATGTTAAAAATTTAGATAAAATGCTATCACAGCGCCAGCTGTTGAGCTATTGATCCCCAAACATAATCAGCACCAGTTAACGTCGGGGACAAACTAAATACCAAGTTTGGTTAAATTTCGTTAAAAAAAAAAAAAAAAAGCGATATTTTTCTGTTTTTTTTTTGTTAAAAGTAAAAAAAATCGATAACTTTGTTTTAAATTATCACAAATTTATGGTTCAACCATTCGTTTTAAAGGTATTGACGAGATCTTTCGAAAGATACCCATCTTGAAATTTTGCCCCCCCGGGTGGGAACTTCCCCCCCCCCGGTGGGGGGGGAACCGATGCCCCCACATGCACAAAAATTTTTTCCAAGTTAACTATTACTATTATCAACGAAACCTTTCGAAAGATACCCATCTTGAAACTTTACTTCCCCGGGGGGGGTGGAACCGATGCCCCCCCCCCCATGCACAAAATTTTTTTCCTAGCTAACTACTACTATTATCAATAATTCATATTAATTTTACAATCACAAGTGTAAAATAACTCTCTTTATGCCCATTTATACGGAATTTTGTCCTATGCTGCCATGTTAAAAATTTGCATAAAATGCGATCACAACGATTGAGCGATTGATCCCAAAATCTAATCAGCACCAGTTTATGTCAGGGTGCAACTAAATACCAAGTTTGGTTAAATTTCATTCATTGGTTCGTGAGATACAGCGTCCACAAAAAAAATGATACAGACAGACAGACATTTTCTAAAAACTATTAATTCGTGTTCTCCATATCCTAAAACATGTAAATCTATCAAAAAGTGGACTTCGAAAATTTTCGCGAATCCAATACTTTCTCTATATTACATATAGAAGAAAGTAAAAACGCCAAGGACGGCAGGGTTTTGAAATTTAAAATTAAAGTTTTGTCAATTTGACAGCAAAATAACTTAATCTGACACATGTGCACGATAACTAATTTATAATTATACCAAAATACGGGGATTAAAATCGAGAAACAATTTTCCTTAATTTTTAATAATTTTTTACAAAAAATCCAATGGATAACACTGCTGGGCATGAAAATTGCCCCCAACACCATTTTGGCAAATTCTTATGTAAAATGTCCTCCTGAATCCGAATATGACGTTCATTTTACCCTATCACCCACCATTTTTTAGGGACGGCCCTTTATTTTTATCACTTTTCAGTAGTTTTATGGCTGTTAATTTGATTGTTTAGGAAGGTGGAGGATTGTTTTAACTGTTGAATATCCTCTGAGGGGCTACAGAATTGAAAAATTCTAAAACTTCAACATATACGGCAAGGGGAAATTTGGGGGGGGGGGGGGGGAATTTGCCACTGAAATTATGTATTACATTTCTTATATTTTTTAATCTATTATTAATGTTATTTATTAACCCTTCGTATCCCAAATTATTATTATTATTAGTGCTAGAGGCCTATTTCAGTCGGTACAGTTGTCGAATTTTTATAATACACTCTTAATTAGTGCTAAGGGCCTATTTCAGTCGGTTTATTAAATGGGGATTTATTGAATGAGGTCCTCCCAAGGCCCAACTTTGACATGAGTCCCCCCCCCCAAGGTACCCCTATTTCAGTCGGTACAGCGTTGTCGAATTTTTATACGTCACTCTTAATTAGTGCTAAGGGCCTATTTCAGTCGGTTTATTGAATGGGGATTTATTGAATGAAGTCCCCCCCAAGGTACCCCTATTTCAGTCGGTACAGCGTTGTCGAATTTTTATACGTCACTCTTAATTAGTGCTAAGGGCCTATTTCAGTCGGTTTATTGAATGGGGATTTATTGAATGAAGTCCCCCCAAGGCACAACTTTGACATGAGTCCCCCCAGGCACAACTTTGACATGAGTCCCCCCCCAAGGTACCCCTATTTCAGTCGGTACAGCGTTGTCGAATTTTTATAATACACTCTTAATAGTGCTAAGGGCTTATTTCAGTCGGTTTATTGAATGGGGATTTATTGAATGATGTCCCCCCAAGGCACAACTTTGACATGAGTCCCCCCCAGACTCAACTTTGACATGAGTCCCCCCCAAGGTACCCCTATTTCAGTCGGTACAGCGTTGTCGAATTTTTATACGTCACTCTTAATAGTGCTAAGGGCCTATTTCAGTCGGTTTATTGAATGGGGATTTATTGAATGAAGTCCCCCCAAGGCACAACTTTGACATGAGTCTCCCCCAGGCCCAACTTTGACACGAGTCCCCCCCAGGCACAACTTTGACATGAGTCCCCCCCAAGGCACAACTTTGACATGAGTCCCCCCCCCAGGCCCAACTTTGACATGAGTCCCCCCAAGGCCCAACTTTGACATGAGTCCCCCCCCAAGGTACCCCTATTTCAGTCGGTACAGCGTTGTCGATTTTTTATACGTCACTCTTAATAGTGCTAAGGGCCTATTTCAGTCGGTTTATTGAATGGGGATTTATTGAATGAAGTCCCCCGAAGGCACAATTTTGACATGAGTCCCCCCCCAGGCCCAACTTTGACATGAGTCCCCCCCGGGCACAACTTTGACATGAGTCCCCCCCAAGGCACAACTTTGACATGAGTCCCCCCCAGGCACAACTTTGACATGAGTCCCCCAAGGCCCAACTTTGACATGAGTCCCCCCAAGGTACAACTTTGACATGAGTCCCCCCCAAGGCCCACCTTTGACATGAGTCCCCCCCAAGGCACACCTCCCCCTCATTGGGAAAAAGAGAAAAAACGTTGTTTTGCGGCTATAAGACAGTTTGGGCTTCCAACTTTATTTGTTACAGTATCTGCAGCTGAAACACATTGGTTTGATTTAATGAAAACTTTATCATGGAATTTAGATCGTCACGAATTAACTAAAGAAGAATTTGTCGATATTAACAAGTTTAGCAGTAGGCCTCTGGCACTAAATTAAAATCTGTCAATGTCAGATTTTCATGTTTTAAATAATGAAATAATGTCGTGTCTGTATATATATATATTTTTTTTTTATTTATATATTTTTTTGAAAAATAGTTAGAAACTTTTTTATTACATTTCTTTATGTATTAGAATCATCTCATATTAACACTTTCGCGACCGCACGATTTAAAAATTTTGACAGCTGTGGGCATTATTCTTCTATGTTACAATATTTCAGAAAAAAAAAAAAGATTCTTTCACCTTTATATTAGATATATCTGTTCACCTTTATATTAGAATTGGATATACATTATAATTATATATCTACAAAAAAGACACTTAAAATGTACAAAAAAGCCAAGCTCAAAGAAAGAGAATTGATTAAAGTTGTGTCTAAAAAGGATGCGATATCAAATTTCCAAGCTTACATTCAAATACTTATTTAATATTCCCTTTTAACTAAATTTTCACATGTGAATCAAGTGCCTTATGATATGTTGATAGAAATCCTTCTTTCCTGTACTAAATACATCATAGCGTGTTTCTGAAAAATATTATTATTTTTATTTATGCATGATGGGCTTGGCGGCCATCTTTCAAAGTTTTGCGTTAGTTTGAATTCTATAAATCTCATCAATTATAGGATGAGTTGATTAATTGAGTTTTATATCGCACTAGTGCTGCGCAATGAGAAATAATTATAGGATGGGAGGATGGGAGTGCGCCAAACTTAACACTGTTAAAACTTAAATTGATTCAACTTGTGTGCTTAACGGGGCTTTTGCGATGTTTTTAATGATTTTTTTTTTCTTTTTTAATCTGAATATTTCAACCCCTGTCGAATGGAATAACCATATTATTTTTACGAGATATTTATTCCAAGAAGCTAAATTCAAATTGGGTAAATATAACGGGGGGGTGGAAGCTTCTATGCTCCCCCCCTCTCCTTCATATTTTTACGTTAATTTAAATTTTTATATTCTTTATTCCCGGCATTTATAGGATGGAAGTGCACTTAATACTAAATAATTATAAGAAATCATGTTATCGAAATATTTCCGTCTCTGCTGAATGGAATAGCAAAATTAATTTTATATGAGATATATTTTAAGAAACTTCTTTCAAATTGTGTGAATGTTTATTCATTACTTGAAAGATGGCCGCCAAGCCCATCATACATAAATAAAAATAATAATATTTTTCAGAAACACGCTATGATGTATTTAGTACAGGAAAGAAGGATTTCTATCAACATATCATAAGGCACTTGATTCACATGTGAAAATTTAGTTAAAAGGGAATATTAAATAAGTATTTGAATGTAAGCTTGGAAATTTGATATCGCATCCTTTTTAGACACAACTTTAATCAATTCTCTTTCTTTGAGCTTGGCTTTTTTGTACATTTTAAGTGTCTTTTTTGTAGATATCATTTATTTTTTTTAAATAGTTTTTATATTTACTGGAATTAACCTGATACTTTACATCAGATATGTCCTGGATTTCAACTCAGCAGTCGTGCGATGTTGTTCTTTGCGTTAAACTGTATTACAAAGTTTTCTTTGCGTTAAACTTTCCATAATTCTGGTTGCTAGACATTATCCATGGGTTTTCTATGTAGACTAGTATGTCGTGTCCATCACAAAACTTTCTTCTACATTTTCCTATACATATTAACGCAGCACAAATTATTTATTATTTTTTGCATTATGAATGCTGAATATTATCAACTCAGAGAGATATTGTTGCACAAAATGTCCAACGGAAGTAAATTTTCACCATGCAGATGGCATCCTTTCAGTTCTAAAAAAAAATTGTAGTATATGAGCTCCACTTATCGGCCGATAGGCATCGAGATTGAATCAGCATAATGTCTCATAATGGCCTTTTCACATATTAAGTTTTGTTTCATTATATGCAACAGAACCTTTCCTTAAATTGCGAAAATCGCTGTATAGCAGCGCCACATGTTGAGATATTGGTACAAAAGTTGATAAGCACTATAATTTGTAACAATGTAAATTTATTTGTAAATTTATGCAATTCCATGTAATATTAACTCAGATATAGCCTTCTCAGAAATTGCGGCAATCACTGTATAGCAGCACCATGTTGAGCAATTGACACCAAATATTGATAAACGCTATTATACATCAAGGTTCAATTGCATATAAATTTATATGTAATTCTGAGCAGTAGCTCCTGATATCTAGTTGGAACAAAACTTTCGCCACACACATAGAACACACACACGCAAATAGAAATTTTCTAAAAATAGTCAAATTGTTTTCAGGAGCTCTTACAACGTACTAAACTTACTAAAAACCGAAAGTCGAAACTCATTTCAATAAAATGACAAGCGAAGAGGGCAAAGCCTGCTAGTATACTATATAGAAGGAAGTAGAAATCTTTATGCATCATAATTATCATTGCCAGATTGAATTGAAGGATATTAAAATTGGATACTATATCGTGTACTGACTTTCTTATTCTAAGGTATGAAAAATATTAAAAAATCAGCAATTCATGCTATAGATTTGAAACAAATGTTATTCAAAAATGTATTCATTTCTGTTTTCAGGGATATAAAATTTAAAATTGTACAAAATAATAAAAGCAAAGATTCTTTGGTTAAAAAAATAACTTATAAAAAGAAAAATCAGCTCAATTTGAAATTAATATTTTTCGGGTAAACTGAGATGAAGCAATTTCATATTTGGCGATTTATGTCTCTTTGGCGATATTTAACAGTTTTTCAGCAATTAAGATAGGAAATTTTGATTTTTAAAAGCTAAATTTTATAAAAGTTCCTAGGTTAAGTAATTGTCTATCTGAAAAACCAGTTTTCAAAGAATTCTGCACATTTATGAATTGTCTAGCTTGTTTTAAAAAAAATTTCTTGAAGAAGAAATTTTTTCAAAAAGTTGTCAAAACATCTAATTTTACGCTAAATTGAAAATGCTCCCATTTTTTTACTTATTAACTTAGAAAGTTCGTTTTTATCTCGAATTAAAGATCTCGTTGATACGAATATTTTACTTTTTGTTTCATTTTACTGCGATATTTGGTTCGTCCAATATTTAAAACTTTACGGAAAAAAAATTTGCCGATTTAACATGGGAAAGTTGGTTTCTGTATAATAAGCATTTAACGATCTTGGGTTATTTCTGTCGATTTTATTATTGGCGCGTTCTGCTTTGTGTTATTGGTAGTTTGTTTGTTTTGCTTTTCTCTGAGCTTGGCTTGGCAAAACGACCGTTTCTGCTTGATTCTTTCTAATCAAAGTATTTGTATCCATAGTACATTTCATTGTAAAAATGTGAATATTGGTTACATATTTAAGAAATAAATAGCACACAAATTGCGAAAGAAACGCCCACTGGTGGAGTTACAGATTTTCAAATCAGGAAGGGCTCAACATCTACATCATAGGGGAGACTAGACTTAAGTACAAAAAAAATCATTTTCTGCGATTTTGGAATTTTGGATTTTTAAGGGGGGGGATGAGGGGGTAAAAACGATTTTCGCAGGTAAATTTAGCAAAATACGGATTTTCGAGTAAAACTCTACCAATAATAGTACAAAGATATAAAAAACAGCCAAGCGTCTTTTTGAAGATATTTCCAAAAACTTATTATTATTATTTTTTTTTTTTGCGATTTTCGATTTTGGGGGAGAGTTATAAGGGGGAAAATTTGAGCTGAGGTAACAAATTTTAGTGTGTGACTTATTTACGTGTGTCCAACATCCACTGTAACGGGATTTTGCGAAAGTCCCCCCTTTTTCCTCCTTCGGGGTGGGCTGGGGGGCAATAAACACGTTTCCAAGAATAACTTTACATTAAATTATTTCAGTAAGATTGATTTTTATGTGTAGGTTGTTTATGCGTTCCCAACACGCACTATAAAGGGATTTTGCAAAAATTTTACCCTCTTCCCCTTTATGAGCAGGGGGGGGGGAGGGGGGAGGGCAAAAACACACTTTTAAGAGTAATTCTGCTCCAAATTATCTCAGGAAAGCGATTTTGTGATATGCCGATTGGTTATGCGTACTCAACACACACACAACTAAGGGAAGACAACTATTTTTAATAAAGTGACGGATATCTCAAGTTAAGTGGAACCACTTGAAAATTTAAAATCACAATAACTTCTGAAATAATAATCCAAATCGAACCAAATTTAGACAGTGTCTTAACTTATCTTATAAATATCTTAGATGAGTTTGTTAACCAAGTTGCTCCGCCATTTTGTTTTCAAGTGGAGACCACTTGAAAATTTCTAATTCAAATTGTAAAAAGCGTATTCCGAATATGTTTGAATTTTGATGTATACATAGATTATATAAGTGTCTCAGTGAAGTTTATTAGTGGCGGATATCTTAAGTTAAGAGGGGCCACTTGAAATCAGGCAACCACTTGAAAATTTAAAATCACGATAACTTCCGAAATAATACACCAAATTTGAACAGAGTCTTAACTTATCTCATGACTATCTTGGATGAGTTTCTTAACCAAGTTGCTCTGCCTTTTATTTCCAAGTGGAGACCACTTGAAAATTTCAAATTCAAATTGTAAAAAACTTATTCAGAATTTATTTGAATTTTGATGTATACATAGACCGCATAAGTGACTCAATCGACTTTATTAATGAACTTTATCCGCCATTTTTAAGAAAGTGTGGATGTTATAAACTAAGCGAGACAACTTGAAATTAGGCTACCACGTGAAAATTTATAAACATGATAACTTTTTAAATTCGTTTTCAATTCGAACCACAAAGTTCAACAGTGATCTGATCATAGAATTATCTTGGATGAGTTCACTGGGCATTTGCTTTGCTTTGCTTGAGCTTTGAGGTGTAGGCTACAGCTTGTGTCGGCATTACCTCAATTGATCCCCGGCCGACGCAGCATCCTAGCTGGCCAGCAAAACACACCAACAAAAAACGGAAAAAAACAACAACAAGAGTAGGCAAGGGATATGAAATATGAAACCAAACATTAAAAAAACTCGTTGTACTGAAACAGGAGAAACCAAAGAAAAAGTATATTACAGGAAGCAGGAAACAAACAACTCAGTTTCTTACTGTTGATAATTTAAAACTTTAAAACCGCCCACTGTGCAAAAACAGTCTGATGAAAAGCCGATAGAACATAGCGTTGGAGCTTAGTAGGTCCCAAAACTCGGACCATTCTGGAGTATTTGAACTGTCGATATTCATTTCTTTAAGCAGGTAAGTTCTTTCGTCGGCCCAGGCGCGACAATTAAAAATGTAGTGCTTTTCAGTTCCGTAATCCGCCCCACAAAATGAGCACATGGGCGAGTCCCTAAGCTTGCATTTAAAAAGCCTGTATTCCGTAGGGAGGCTTTCGGTACGAAACCGAGCTAACAAAACGGCTTCCTTCCTATTATGAATATTAGTATAGTGAAGCTTCCCTAGGTGATTGCAATTTTCTGCATATTTGCTATTATTCCACCATTGTTCGAATTTGTACTTGAGAGTTCGGTGGAGATGATTCTTGAGGTCTTCTTGAGCAATACCACTATACGTAGAGTGTAGAGATAGCAAACGGTCCGAATTTGGCCAGCTGGTCGGCGCATTCATTGGCATGAATACCAACGTGTCCCGGAACCCACATTAAAATTAGTTTTTTAGCTCTCTGTGTAGTTTACTGCAAGGTATGGTAGAGATAGAGGATACAGGCAGGAGATTTCTGATTGGATGATTTGAGAGCTGCGAGAGCTGACTTGCTGTCGGTGATTATGATATCGTTATCATTTCCCACGAAACTTTGAACTGCCAGATTGATGGCTAAAACTTCAGCAGTAAAGACTGAATTTAAGTTCTGGATTATATGGGCTTTTTTTTGTTGGGTAGCAATATTAATGGCGGCAATGGAGGTTTTGACCATGTCTTTAGAGGCGTCTGTTGCAATAATTTGGTAATGCCCGTAATTTTCTGCGAGATATGCATAAAATAATTGCTGGATAATGGTGGGAGGGAGATCCTTGGTTTGAAAAGGGAGACTGTTATCGATAATGTCCACATACTCTGAGATAATTCCGTAGGGCCAAAACATTTGAATGAGCATGGAGTGGGAATACATCGAGCCATTAACAATCCAAGAGAAGTCAGCTGAATAGGAAGCAGGAGAAAGGAGATTATAACTTGCAGCCTTAGAGCAGCGAATATAAAAACAGTCAGCTAAATAGGTTCTTCTAAATGTCAGAGGAATTTGATTGGCTTCGCGATATAATTTGTAAATGGGGGTCCATTTTGGAAGACCAAGGGCAATCTTAGAGCAGCGTTATATATAATGTCCAGAGTCTTCAGCACAGTTTTAGATGCTCCTTGATAAATCACACACGCATACTCAATGGTACCACGAATCATGGCGTTGACAATATGAACCAAATGCCAGGAAGACGCACCCCAGCGAGGGGATGCGATAGCTTTAAGAAAATTAAGGCGCTTAAGACATTTCCTTTGCACCTGCTGGATATGCAACCTGTAGGTCAAAGTTTTCTCAAAAACAACCCCTAAGATCTTCGTGGAATCTTGCCAAGGGATGGTAACGCCTTTGAGAGAGAGAAAACAGTCCGAAGTATCGTTCTTACGTGACAAATTAATAGCTGCGCACTTGTCTGGGCGGACTTCTAAATGCCAATAGTTACACCAAGTATTGATTCTGTGCAGGGTTTCATTGAGCTTACGGCAAACGTTTTCCATTGAAGTGTCAGAGTAGTAAAGTATTATGTCATCCGCGTAGACGACCATCTTGACACCAGAATCAATACATTCAAAGAGATTTCGGCGTGCGTTTTGCATGCCGATAAATTTTGAGTCAGAAAATATATTTAACTAAAAAACACCAGCCAATTAAATATTAACATTGTTTAATAGAAAATAAAATAAAACGATAAACAATAATTTAGAGATTAGTGAATAAACAAAAACATTTCAAGTACAAACAGGCATTTGCCAGCGACCCAACGGCCGACGATACCAGCGGGAACAGAAGCAGAGCACAGACTGATGCTGAGAGAGACGCGCGAATGTTTCTCCCTCTTGGCAGGTTGCCATATTACAGTTTTTCCGCCAACTGGCAGTAAGGGCAGTTCTTTATCGCTATTTTGGCATAGCGAACCGCTGCACACTCCCTCCGCAGTGTCATTGAAAATGCACGTAACGACGTGGGGGACGAACAGGTCGGCCCGTACGGGTCGTCTGTGCAACTGGAACAGTTCGTACGTCTGGTGGTGTATTGGAATCATGAGGAGGAGTGTGGGTCTGTTGTCCTTCACGGGCTGGTTGTGGTGTGGATGGTACAGTAGCACTTTGAGGTGAAGTGGTTGAAAGGTCCATAGCTATAAAAGCAGGTTTGAGACGATCTATAGACACCGTGTGAGAAGTCCCTTTAATTTCGATGTCAAAAGTTTTTTCTCGTCTGAAAATGACCTTGTATGGTCCGTCATATGGTGCTTGGAGAGGTTTACGCACACTATCATGCCGAAGGAACACATGCGAGCATATTTTGAGGTGAGGATGCACAAAAATTGTTTTTTGACCGTGGCAGGAAGTCTGAATAGGACGCACCTTGGCGAAATGGCATTTTAGGTCTTCTACCAGCTGCTTAGGTGAGATATCCACAGGGGTTGGATCGAAGAACTCACCTGGTAGTCGTAAGGATTTACCATACACTAATTCGGCAGTTGTTGATCTCAGATCCTCTTTGAAGACTGAACGGAAACCAAGCAGTAAAACTGGTAATGCTGTAGACCACTGATCAGTGTCGTAGGCTTTCAAGGCTGCCTTTAATGGGCGGTGAAATTCCTCTATTAAGCCATTTGCCTGAGGGTGATATGGTGAAGTTCTAATTCTTTTAATTCCTAGCAGCTGAGCAAGCGATGTAAACAAGGCACTTTCGAATTGCCTGCCTTGATCCGTGGTGATACGGTATGGACATCCGAATCGAGCAATCCACTGAGTAAAAAAGTTTTGTGCGACTGTCTGTGCAGATATATCTGGTATTGGAACTGCTTCTGGCCACCTAGTGAACCTGTCTATCATAGTTAAACAATAGTAATTTCCCTGTGAAGGAGGAAGGGGACCGATAAGGTCGAGGTGTATGTGTTCAAATCTTTGTGATTGGTCTAAAAATTTACCTACAGGGGATTTTGTATGGCGAATTATCTTTGACTTTTGACATGGGATGCAAGTCCTAGCCCATTCGACACAATCTTTTCGAATGGACTGCCAAACAAATCGGGATCGGATAAGTTTTGAAGTACTGCGAATACTAGGGTGGGATAAATTATGTAAAGATAAAAATACCTTTTTGCGGAATAATTGAGGAATGTATGGACGAGCCGTGCCTGTTGACAAATCGCAATAAATATGTGTTTGATTATCTGATAAAAATATTTTTTTTAATTGCAAAGTTTTTGAATTTTTAATTAAATTTTCTAACTCTGGGTCTGTTTGTTGTGCTCGGGCAATTTCCGTATAGTCGATGGGATTTGGCATGCTTATGGAATCTATACGTGAAAGTGCATCTGCTATAATGTTGTCTGAGCCTTTTATGTGCTGAATATCTGTGGTGAATTGGGATATAAAATCCAATTGCCTAGCCTGCCTTGGGGAACATCTATCTGAACGCTGTTGGAAGGCATAAGTTAAGGGCTTATGGTCGGTGAATAAAGAAAATTGTCTCGCTTCGAGCATATGCCTAAAATGTTTGATGGCAGCGTAAGCTGCTAATAACTCTCTGTCATATGCGCTATACTTTTTCTCTGTTTGGGAAAGTTTCCGAGAGAAAAATGCCAAAGGCTGTAATTCCTGTTTTACAATTTGCGACAATGATCCCCCAATTGCAAAATCTGATGCGTCAACTTGTAAAATTAATTCTGCATCTGGCTTGGGATGTGCCAATAAAACTGCAGTTGAGATTAATTGTTTGCATTTTTGGAACTCTTCTTCTGCCTTATCTGACCATTCTAAGTTTGTTTTATCATTTTTCTTAGCCCCTTTTAGGAAAGAAGTTAAATGCACTTGATGTTGTGCTATATTAGGCAAAAATCTACGAAAAAAATTCAAAAATCCCAAAAACCTCTGAAGGTCTTTAATAGTTTTTGGTTGTGGGTAATTTATAATTGGCTCAACCTTGTCCGGCAAAGGTTTGATACCACTCCCCGTTACTAAATGTCCCAAAAAAGGAATTTCTGATGCGCCGAATATACATTTTGAAATGTTTAAAGCCAGTCCGTATTTATTTAGCCTATCAAGTACAATTCTTAAATGGGCTTTGTGCTCCTCTTCCGTAGTACAAAAAATTAAAATGTCGTCTAAATAAACATAGCAAAATTTAAGATCACCTAGAATCTCATGCATAAATCTTTGGAAAGTCTGTGCTGCCCCACACAGACCAAAATTTAAAAACGGAAATTCAAATAACCCAAATGGGGTGCAAACTGCAGTTTTCTGTATATGATCAGGGTGCACTGGTATATGGAAATAAGCTCGGACAATATCGAGTTTTGAAAAGATAGTTTTTCCATGTAATGCATTAGAAAAATCTTGGATGTGGGGTATGGGATAACGATCCGGCACGGTACGAGAATTTAATCTCCTGTAGTCGCCGACGGGACGGATGTTACCGGAACTTTTTGAAACAACGTGAAGAGGCGACGACCATGGTGATTTAGATGGCCGACAGATACCTTGATCTATCATATATTGAAATTCTTTTTTTACGGCCTCATATAACTCTGGATTTAATCGTCTCGGTTTACTATGGATTGGTGGGCCGGTTGTCTCAATGTAGTGGACTGTGTTGTGCTTCACAGGTTTTACCCGGGATGATAATTTTGTTAATTCGGGAAATTCCGCTAGAATTTGGTGGTAAACCGAATCGCCAGAAATAAGTTTTACTGAAAAATAATCTGGAGATTTTAAAATTATTCCCGGTTGGGTAAGTTTTGTGAGATTATCGATAAGTTTGCGTCGTTTAAGGTCTATTAGGAGATCAAAGTTTTGTAAAAAATCGGCTCCAATTATAGGAATAGGAACATTAGCTATTAAAAATTTCCATGTGAAATTTCGTCTGAGGCCTAGGTCTACATTCATTAGTTTAGATCCGTAAGTATAAATTTTTGAATCATTAGCAGCAAATAATTGCTAGGGATCAGGCTTTAGATTTTTTAGATATTTAGGAAGAGGTATACAAGATACATCAGAGCCTGAATCGATCAAAAATTTAAAATTAGATTTTCTATCATAAATGTACAGGCGATATGACTGTGCGACTGCCGTCGATGTATCTCGATCGACAGCCGCTACTGAGAGTTTTCCTGATCGGTAGTAGTAGGGCAATAGGAACAAGGTGATCGGCATTTTTTTGCATTTTTCCCAAACCGTTTGTGATAATAACAAAAATCTCTTTTACCATCACGGGAGCGTCCACGAGAAAAATCGCGGTGTTTGGAACTGTCACGATGAAATGGCACTCTGTATCGATCGCGAGAAAGATGTTCGACTTGTTTACTGAGGGCGGCGATTGCGCCTTTAATTGCGTTAAACTCGCTTAGTGGAGAAATACCCTCAGTGGCTGCTACACTGGACTGCCCAACGGCAAAGACGCTGTTTTCTGGTGGAGAAGTACGGACTTCTGAAATTTTGTCTGCCATTTTGGCTAAATTATCCAGCGATTCGGAGCTAATGGACAAAATAGCTTGTATTTCAGATGGCAGCCTTTGCAACCATAAAGTTTTTAGGAAATCATCATTTATTCCTGAACCCCCTAATTCTCGCATCTTTCGTAGTAAATGGGACGGCTTATCGTCGCCCAAATGAAGTCCGGAAATCAATCGGCGGACCTGCTCTGTTTCTGAAGCAGAAAATTCAGCTATTAATCTATTTTTTAAAGTTTCATATTTATCTGTAGCGGGTGGGGTAAACAAAATATCCGATACTGTGGATAAGGTTTCGGGATCTATAGAGGCAATAAGATGGTTGTATTTTGTTAAATCCTGGGTAATTTTAGCAAGCGCGAAGTTACTTTCTACCTGAATGAACCACAGTTTAATGTTAGATTTCCATAAGGTAGGGATTTTTACAGAGACATGCGATACCTGCGACTCTGTACCTGCAGTATTATTTTGTGGGTCTTCACCAGGCATAATGAAAATATCGATTGAAAGGAGAGGTAAAATAAATTTTTAGCCAAAAACTTAGAGGATATCAGCAAACATACCAAGTTTTAAAGTAGATGTAAATAGAAAATTGCACAAAATTTACAGAAATTATCAAACACGTAGCAATTTACAATATTTAATATATATAACGCCTTTTTTTTTTTTTTTTTTTTTGCTGATATAAAGATAATTATAAAAATAATCGATCAATCACAAAGTAATAGAGATAAAATGAACACATACTTTTATTTATGATGAATGGCACTCCTCCAGGTAGAGACATATAACACGTGCACACGGTTGCCGCGAAGTAAAAAATAAATAGAACCAATAAATAACCCTATATTTTAAATTAATCAATAAATTACCCTCATATTTTAAATTAATTAAGGCTGGATTTCGCTAATTTTGAAAGATTAAAATAGATTGTCCGCGGTCACCAATTCGGCGTGCGTTTTGCATGCCGATAAATTTTGAGTCAGAAAATATATTTAACTAAAAAACACCAGCCAATTAAATATTAACATTGTTTAATAGAAAATAAAATAAAACGATAAACATTAATTTAGAGATTAGTGAATAAACAAAAACATTTCAAGTACAAACAGGCATTTGCCAGCGACCCAACGGCCGACGATACCAGCGGGAACAGAAGCAGAGCACAGACTGATGCTGAGAGAGACGCGCGAATGTTTCTCCCTCTTGGCAGGTTGCCATATTACAGTTTTTCCGCCAACTGGCAGTAAGGGCAGTTCTTTATCGCTATTTTGGCATAGCGAACCGCTGCAAGATCTATCATGTAGATCATAAACAGAATAGGGGAAATGACACTGCCTTGGGGGACACCACGCCATTTTACTTTTAAGATCCTGTTATTAATCCAGTTGGCGATCCACAAGGTCACATTACCGCCAATTCCAATGGTGACCATTTTGTAAATGAGGGCATCTCTCCAGATAGAATCATATGCTGACTGGATGTCCAATTTAACAGCACACACATAATTATTTTGGCACCTAGCCTGTCGAATGTCTCTCTCCAGAACCCATAAAGCTTTGCAACAGTCGCTGTTTGGAAGGAAGCCAAAGTGCCTCTCGTTCAGGATCGGATTAGACATAATCCAGTCTAACATACGTTTGAGGATCATTCTCTCCATTATCTTGCTCAACACCGAAGTCAGGGCAATTGGACGATAGGAACCAACATTGAGCTTGGGTCTACCAACTTTCCAAATGGGCAAGATAATTGCAGATCTCCATCCTTCAGGGACATAACCGCTTTCAAACATGCAGTTTATCGTATTAAGGAGATTCGCCCTACTTTGCTGGTTGAGAGCTTTTAGTCTGCTGACGGTGACTCCGTCTTCACCAGGAGTTGTGTTTCTTGAAACACTAATTGCATTATTTAATTCCTCTAAGGAAAAGGACTTATTCCAGAGGATGCCTGAGTTGCTGAGATCATAGGGAATCCCAGGAAGAATTTCCCGATTCCCGAAATTTTCAGCAAAGGCTTGAGCTTGCTCCCTGCGGTCTGCAATCTTGACGCCATTGAGGTTGATCGAGAACTGCGAGTCAGCCTCCGGGGCTCTCCTAGAGATCCCTTTGATAATTTTATAAATGCTGCCGGAATTGGCGTTAGCGCAAACGTTGCTCCAATAAGCTCGAGCTTGTTTTCTCATATAAAGTTTAAGCTGAGCAGAAAAGTTTTTGTACTGCAGCCAATGGTCCCTACTCAGGTAGACTTTTGAGAGACGGAGGACCTTTCGTTTTTGACCCAGCAGCCAAGCGCACTGGGAATCCCACCAGGGAGGATTATCATTCAGTTTCCAATTAACAGGGAAAGAGTTCTTTTTTGTAGACGCCTGAAAGATCTGTGCAAACTCTACAACGGTAGGGTTGACTTCATCTGTAAGCCAATCGTTCATATTCTTGTCAACGGCAGACCAGTTAGTCCATGAACGCCTACAGTAAACAGGACTAGAGGGAAAATCAATGTGAATGGCAATCGGAAAATGGTCCGAGTCAAAAGGATCGGGGTGCACCTCAAGATAAGTTCTGCGAAACATTTCTGGGCTGGAGATTGACAAGTCAATCAGCGACATGGACCCATTTGGACTAATGTGAGTGGGCTTACTAGAGTTTAAAAGACAAACATTACAGTTGAAAAGCCAATTTGCTATCACATCAGAACCAGGAGAATTGCAGGAGTTGCCCCAAGCCACATTCTTTTGATTGAAATCCCCTAAAATTAGGAAGGGGGGATGAAGATCTTTTACAAGATTTTGAATCCAAGAATCTCGGAAGTTGCCATGGGCAGAATATAAGTTTATGATGGAAAGCCAACGATTAGAAAGCCAAACTCTAATACCAAAAGCCTCAACTCTGTCCGGATCGGAGAAGTCAGTATGAATCCGAGCTGAAGAGAGCTTGCTATTCACAGCGAACAGCAAGCCCCCACCCCTGCCAGCACGATCAAGGCGATAGACAGTTTTCCCTGGGAGGATTAACTCCTGCGAGGGGGAAAGAAAAGTCTCCTGAATAACCATAATATCAGCATTGGCGAAACTAGAACTCTTAAGCCAAAAAATTTTAGACCGGATGCCCCTGGCGTTCCACTGAACAAGACTAGTAGAAAAATCTGACGCACCTTGAGCCATAAAAAAGGAAAAAAAAAAAAGGAAGAAATCATAAGGAAAAAGAAAGAGGGGCGAAACAAGGAAACCAAGAAGGGAATACTAAGTATCCCCCTCCATACCTTCCTCAGCAAGGTTGACAACAGGATCTTGGTAAAATTCGGCATCAGAGGAGTCGTTGACAAAGGCAGAAGGAAGGAGTTCGTTAACTGGAGACGAGGGTTTTCGGCGCTTATTTTTAATGAGCTGAGGAGACTGTTGGGATTTGTTACCAGTAGGTTTATCCGTTTTTACCTGAATATTTCCGGTGGAGACGGTTGTCAACGAGGAGGTTAAGCCCTGAATAGCTTGCAGAAAAAGGGCTGCTTGTTGCTGCATAGCTTGCACTATCAACTCTTGAGTCTGTTTAAAAAAAGAGTCTAAGGTTTGGGTAAGCTCTTGTTTAGTAATAAATTTATCGAGTTTTTCAGGAGCAGAGGAAACAGCTGCAGCGAAATTTTTTGCACGGGAATGTTTGGCATAACGTCTTCGAGCTTCTGTGATAGGTAAATGGCTATCTGTCTTGAGTTTTAAAAAGTCCATTTCTTTGGCTCTGGCAGAGCACTGGAGGTCAGAAGCTAAGTGGGCAGATTCGCAATTAACGCAAGAGAGAGTGTCACTGGTACAAATATTAGCGGAGTGAGACCCACCACATTTACGGCACACAGTTTCATATTTACATTTACCTGTGGCGTGGTCAAATCGCCAGCAATTTAAACACTGCCGCGGCCTGTCGTAAAAAGGCCGTATTCTTTCTAGCATATAAAACATTTTTACTTCCCTTGGAAGAATGGTGCCAAAGATAGTGACCAGTACCGTTTCTGATAACTGAACTGACCCAGAACGGTCTTTCCTCGTAAAGCCTTGGTTTTTAAGAACACAAAACGAGAACGTCAACGTATTCGGCGTCTTTGCGCATGCGTCACGACGCTCTTTTCTGCGGTTTCAACGCCAGCGCTGATATCAAGGAGAGTCTGATTGGAGCGTCGCGGCGTCGAAAACGTTGACGTTTGCTTCCGAGTTCTTAAAAACCAAGGCTTAAAGCGCCGCATCTCTTTAATTTTTAAATCATTCGAATTTTGAATTTCTTGGCCAAGCTCTTGGAGGGGAATACTAGAGTCAATGTTATGGACTGCGAAACGGGAGGTAATGTATTCTTGCTGTACGTTAACCTGAACTGGGATGTTCATAAGTGAGTTTATTTCCGCTGCAGCGAGAGCACATTTTTCATCAGACGTTTCTATAAGAAGTCTGCCTGTTCTGGTAAATTTTATATTCAAAGGGGCGTTAACGCCGAGTTTATTGTCTATCTCAGATTTTAGAACTTGAGGTTTGTTGCGTGGTAACACACCCGAAAGTGGGTCCAGAAACATACATACGTTTGTAGCACCATTAGAAAAAGCATATTGGAGTTGAAGCGCCGGACTAATTATTTCTTTAATGTATATGTTAGGGTCATTGGAGCTCGCATCACTAACTTTAATTTGTGTCTGCATTTTGAAAAGAGGGGGAGGAAAAAATAAACCCTCTGCCGACTAGGCGACGTCGACCAAGGGCACTTAACCTAGAAGTGCCCACAGAAAACAAGAAGTACCAAAAAGAGAAAAAACAATAAAATAATATATAATTAGAGAAGCACTCACCCAAGAGCTACCAAGGGAAACCAAAAACAACAGAAAAACAAAATAAGTCACTATCCTTACGTAGCCGACAAGAGCCACGTCTACAACTAAGTCCGCAGGAGCAGCCGAGCACAATTGCAACCTACACCTCCGAGAACTAGAGAGCGAAAACTCCCACTGGGCAACTTGTTCCAACTTCTTGTTTCCAAGTTGCAGCCACTTGAAATCACGTTGCCACATGAAAATGGGCTATCAAGATAACTTTTAAAGTACTAAATTGATTCGAACAAAAGTTGGATAGTAAATTTATGTTTTCAAATATCTTGAATACATTTGCTTGATAACTTGATCCGCAAATCCCTTTCCAAGTAGCACCACTTGAAAATTGTTCATTATGATAAATTTTGTAATACTAAATCAATTCGCATCAAATTTGGGTAGTGGATTTACCATTCATATATCACAGGTAACTTCGGTGGGCATCTCACTCCGTTTTTTACTTTCTTCTATATTCAATAAAAGAAAGTATTGGATTCGTAAAAATTTTCGACCTCGGGTTTTTGATGGATTTACACGTTTTGAGAGCTGTAGAACATGATTTGACCGTTTTTAGAAAATGTCTGTCTGTCTGTCTGTCTGTGACAAAATTTTGTGGCAACTGTATCTCAGGAACTACTGCGCAGAATTTCATACAAATTGGTATGTAGTTGCACCTTGACATAAATTAGTGCCTATCAACTTTTGGTAAAAATTGTCTCACAGGTTGCGTTGCCATTCCGCTTTTTCTAAAATTTTAACATGGTGATATAGGACAAAATTTTGTATAAATGTGCATAAAGAGAATTATTTTTCAGTAATCATTATGAAATTTACAAGAATTATTTATAATAGAGATAGTCAACCGGGAAAAAATTTTGGTATGTGTAGGAGCCTCGCCCCCCCCCCCTGGGGGTGAAGTCCCCCCTCGAGGGAAGTAAATTTTCAAGATGGGTATCTTTCGAAAGGTATCGTCAATACCTTTAAAATGAATGGTTGAACTATAAATCTGTGATAATTTAAAACAAAGTTATCGATTTGTTTTACTTTTAACGAATTAAAACTTAGATTTATTTATTTTTTTTTTTAACGAAATTTAACCAAACTAGGTATTTAGTTGGCCCCTGACATGATTTATTTGGGTGCTGATTAGATTTGGGGATCAATCGCTCAGCAGGTGGCGCTGCGATCATATTTTTAACATGGCAGTATAGGACAAAATTTCGTATAAATGTACATAATGAGAGTTATTCTTAACCTGTGATTGTAAAATTAATATGAATTATTAATAATAGTAGTAGTTAATTAGGAAAAAAATTGTGCATGTTGGGGCATTGCTTCCCCCCCCCCCGGGGGTTAAATTTTCAAGATGGGTATCTTTCGAAAGGTCTCGTCAATACCTTTAAAACGAATGGTTGAACTATAAATATGTGATAATTTAAAATAAAGTTATCAATTTTTTTTTACTTTTAACAAAAAACAACAACAAAAAATCTTTTTTTTTTTTTTTAAATATTGTTACTGAGTGAATTTGTACAGGAAAATATAGAAGAAAGTCTTGTGGTGGCCACAACATACTAGTTTTCTCAAGTGGTGGCCACTTGAAATCACTTTACCATTTGAAATTTTCTTATCACGATAATTTTTGAAATACTTCTTTAATTGAATCTAAAGATGGACATTGAACTTATGATACTAATATCTTGTATGATTTCGCTGAAGAAGTTGCTTCGCCATTTTGTTTCCATTGGGTCTAGTTTTAGATATTGAGATTCATCTAAACTTTTACCTAAATCCTCTAGGTCTTCTAAATCTGAAAAACAGATTTTTAGCAAACTGTGTATAAGACTGTTATTAGAAAAACTAAAAAATCTGGTGCGAAACAACCACACGACTTCCATTACGCACTATTACATGTATTATATACAATTAGTTTTTGGAGAAAATCTGATCACATAATATTAACTTAACAATGCAGAGACCTAAATATCTTCCGGTATGAGAAATCTGATACACGTAGTAAAGACATATAAAACAAGGTTTAGATAGCAAGTTAAAAAATAAGGAAAAAAAAATCGGTAGATCCATTTTTTGAAACACCAATTTCCGATATCTAAAATCGACCTATTTAATCAGAATGACTGTTAATTTCCATTGAATAACCACGTATTACATGACGAAGGATATTTAAAATGGGTTTACGCACCAAATTCCTTGAAAATCTTTAGAGCCGTTTTTGAGACACTGAGTTTACCAAAACTTGGCATACTCAATTGTTGACTCGAAAACAACAATTGCATAGAAAAGAAGATCTAAAGGGGGATTAATATGGCGAGTTTGAAAAAAATCCGTACAGCCGTTTTTAAAGGAATACACATGCGAGATCTCAAATTGAGCTATTTATACACGACGCCTGCCAATTTTTCTGAACTAACCAACAATATCAGGCAAAAGAACACACAGTAGAGTGTTTATATATCAAATGTGAAGAAAATTGTTAGAGCCGTTTTTGAGAGACAGACTTACGGTCCCACTTCCAGTTACCGATCTCCTACTTCCGACTTTCCAATTTTCATCTAAAGTTGGAAAAAATAATCCACCAAACCTGTCTCAATTGTGAAGTTTTACAGATATATCTTTATTAGTTTCTGAGATATGATAGTCAGAAGATTCCACACACACATACTGATCAATTGCCAAAACCTACTTTTTTGACTCAGGAAAATATAAAACATGTAAATAAGGTGAAAAATTGATATCGAATTTTTGGACCGAATACAATACTTCCATTACGTACAGAGCGTCGCCAATTGCCCATCTGCGCAGCTCTAGTGCGACGTAAAATCCAACCAACCAACCAACCATTACGTACAGTAATCGTGTAATATAAGTAAAAAAGAAAAATAATCTGGTGTGAAACAAACCCACGACTTCCATTACCCACAGTTACTGTAGGAATTTTCAATGTGTGTTTCCTCGTATCATTTGCTAACAAGCGCACCTGTCATTATGACGTCAGATATGACGTATCTGTATTACATAATCAACTATCAACAGAAGAGAGAGCTTCGCATCCTTCGCTCCTCATAGAGTTTGTATCAGTCTGTACGAGAAAGCTATTCTATGCGTGCGGCAAGAAATGCCGGCTATATGTAATTCTTCTTTTCTGTATTATTAAATGTTATTGTGAATGTTAAAAAGGACTCTGCTTACACTGTGGTCCCATTTAAACCAACAATGGTTATGTGCCCAGAGACACGCATCTTACTGCAGACTTTTTAAAATTTAAATTAACATTCACTAAAACGAAAGTGCGACTTACTGTTAAACCTAAGTGCTGAAATCGAAAGTTACATGTGAACTGTCTTTTGATTCTATTTTTATAACAAAGCTATATTATAGCTGTTTAAATATGTCGCAAATATTGAATATAGAAAAGTTGTCAAAAACTAATTTACTACAGAACAAGAATCATTTTTGTGTTCATTAATTCTTTGAAATGGAATTATTAAACACAAAAATGATATAAAAACGGGAAAATGTAATGCAGCCTTAGCCAAAACATTTAATAAACAAGACATTAAAATAAAATTTGATAAAGCCAGTAAAATTGCAAATTACGATGATTATTACTATGCGATGTTCAGAGAATCAATTGAAATTACAACCAATAGTGAGGCATGCAACAACAGCGGCGCAGTAGATCCAGACCGTGTATGGCGCCACCTTATGGTGAAAGAAGATCAACATCAGTCAAGCTTAAGTCTTCCACAGAGGATGTCGATGTCGTTCTAATGTGGGCCGGGTACCCGAATGAAAAATTTAAACAACGACGCACGAAGTAATGTTTTAATGTTTTTTTCTATGTTTATAATTGAATAACCTATGTTAGTTTCAAGGAATTTCGTAAATATTTGCGGGGATTAAAGCACTTTGGAGAGACAGACAGACGGACGGACAGGTCGATAGACTGTCGGTTATACTAACCGAAATGTGTCTCTTAAACAATGTTGGAAAATATTAAAAACACTGAACACAACTGAAAATGCAATTCCAACCATTTCCAATAGCAGCCCAATGTATCTTAATTTTATTTCACTTTATTTATTTATTTTTTGTATTTTTATTTGTGAGGGAGGGGCAGAGTCCTAGTCCTGTGAACATGAATGCTAATCACACTATATTCTATAGAAAGCATGCTTTTGTGCATATAAATAATAATTTATAATTTATAAAATTACAGTAAACATAATTATCGATTATTATTTTTATGAAAAAATTACATTTTTTTGAAATAATATGTTGCCAACTGGGCAAGAAATCGCCAAAAGTAGTTTTTGAATAAAAAATATAGTTATTTAAAAAAATATCTATTTTTTTTTCTACATACTATGATTCTAAAGAGCGAATTTTGTACGACATTGAAATTTTGAACGATTTATTTAATTACAGACTGAGAAACGTTGAACGCCGCATTTTTCTTGGCGAAAATGGCTTTTGGCGCCCTTAAAAATTAAACGTCTCACCAGAGTTCAATGCGATCGCGTTCATTGCTTGAAAAACTCCCTATTGGTGAATTATGTGCTTAGATCACGTGATTGAGCAGACGAAACTGGGAAAAGCCAATCAGCTCTTCGATTTGAGCAAAAAATTCGATTGCAGCGTCATCTGGGAAGCTTAATATTTTTAGCAGTATTTTAAGCATTCGATCATTAGCGCTTGCCACAGTGTATTGTATATTCTGTGTGCTACACCCTAATAAACACTTTCTTTGCCTTTTCAGTTTTTCTCTCTCTCTCTTTTCTTTCATTTTCTTCATTTTTAACGTACTGTATGTGTTAAATAAATCTTCTACTGTCATCTACAATCTTCATTTTTATTATAAAATCCAAATAAGGGATAGCGGAAAATTTTTTTGGGGAACTGCCCTGCAGCTAGCTTACTTAACAGAAACATTTAACACAGTTGTTATGACACATTTTATGAATATAATCATGAGCGTAGGGGGGTGATTGATTTAGGGGGGGTGCAAACAATTTTAGGTTCTAAGTTGTATGTAAAAGTTATTGTTAGTGACAGTTTTTTACTAGTTGTTATTGTTGTTGCTGATCATGGTGGTGTGTATAAATCTGTATGTGACGATATTAGGCGAGACGTAGCTAACCCTCGACGACGGCGTCAGACCCCCTGTAACTGACTTTTCCCCAGCTTCGGTTACTTCTTCTTGTCTATTTTGACCATTATTTTCATTCTGGGGATAGGTCTTTTTTTTTTTTTTACTTGTGATCGTGATTTTTTTTTTCGTTTTCATCCCATGCTATTTTCAATGGTTTTTTCGGCCTCCCCCCCCCCCCAACCTTTTTTTTTTCATTCTAAATTGTGGTGGCTTGTATTATAGATATTGAAAATGTCTAAATCTTGTTTTGATCTTATATGTTACATTGTTACATCTATTAGACATCGAAACAGGCACATCTAAATTTCGTCTATATTTAAGCATATAATAGACATCTATAATTAGTACAGGATATCCAGGACTTGATTTTTAATGGACTTTTTAAAAATATTTTGTACCTTTTATGGATCTTTTGGATGTAATTTAGACGTCTAATGGATATCAGTGGCTGTATTGTATGGTAATATGGCAGATTAACCTACATCTCTCTTATTTTTCATTCAACCAGATGTGTTCCTTTTAACAATTCTGACCGTAAAGGTACTAACTAAATGTTTATGCCGTGAAAAATACTGAGTACAGCAAGTTCCATCTCCCATATATGCTTTTAACATTTTTTCTTGACAAACATCATCCCAAGGCTGGGATTGCGGTGCCTCGCTCAACACTATCTTACGCACAAACTCTGTCTTAAGATGTAAATAAAACGCAAGTCGTATTGCAGTGCCTCACTATCTTACGACGACATCAGAGATATCTTAAGTCGAATCGTAACTGGATGCGCGCGCAATCACAACATAGCTCGCTTTGCGTCTCCCATTGGCTGGCTGGCTTTCTCTTCGAGGACACGCGGAGGACTTACGCTTGAGGCACCGCAATACTAACTTACGAACTTTCGTAGATGGGCGTGGTTAAGAACGATCTTAACTTGGTATTGAAGTGCCTCAAGCGTAAGTCCTCCGCGTGTCCTCGTAAGAGAAAGCCAGCCAGCCAATGGGAGACGCAGAGCGAGCTATGTTGTGATTGCGCGCGCATCCAGTTACGATTCGACTTAAGATAGCTCTGAAGTTGTCGTAAGATAGTGAGACATTGCAATACGACTTACGTTTTGTTTACATCTTCAGACAGAGTTTGTGCGTAAGATAGTGTTGAGCGAGGCACCGCAATCCCAGCCTAAAAGACTACTATATAACAGGCTGAATCATTCGCCGCCATTTGTCCGTCAAGTCCGTCATTGCTAAAACTAAGATTATTGTATATGACTATTATGGCTGGGATTGCGGTGCCTCGTTCTTAAGTCTTATCTTAAATGTTACGAACTTTCGTAGATGGGCGTGGTTAAGAACGATCTTAACTTGGTATTGCGGTGCCTCAAGCGTAAGTCCTCCGCGTGTCCTCGTAAGAAAAAGCCAACCAGCCAATGGGAGACGCAGAGCGAGCTATGTCGTGATTGCGCGCGCATCCAGTTACGATTCGACTTAAGATAGCTCTGAGGTTGTTGTAAGATAGTGAAGCACTGCAATACGACTTGCGTTTTGTTTACATCTTAAGACAGAGTTTGTGCGTAAGATAGTGTTAAACGAGGCACCGCAATCCCAGCCTAGATGAGATTATATGAGACTCTTATATAATAGTCTTAGGTTTGACAGTGACGAACTACCGTATAAGATTATTATATGAGGCTATATAAGACTATTATATAGTAATCTTAAGTTTAGCAATGACGAACTTGACGTGCAAATGGCGGCGAATGATTCAGCCTGTTATATAGTAGTCTTACGCAATACCAAGGCTGGTATTGTGGTGCCGCGTTCTTAAGTCTTATCTTAAATGTTACGAACTTTCGTAGATGGGCGTGGTTAAGAACGATCTTAATTTGGTATTGCGTTGCCTCAAGCGTAAGTCCTCCGCGTGTCCTCGTAAGAGAAAGCCAGCCAGCCAATGGGAGACACAGAGCGAGTTATGTTGTGATTGCGCGCGCATCCAGTTACGATTCGACGTAAGATAGCTCTGAGGTTGTCGTAAGATAGTGAGCACTGCAATACGACTTGCGTTTTGTTTACATCTTAAGACAGAGTTTGTGCGTAAGATAGTGTTGAGCGAGGCACCGCAATCCCAGCCCAAGTTAAGATCGTTCTTAACCACGCCCATGTACGAAAGTTCGTAAGATTTAAGATCAGACTTAAGAACGAGGCACCGCAATCCCAGCCCAAATAAAACGGAATGGTTGGGAAACGGCTGCCCCTGCAGTTTCCTTCTTCGTTGGGCAACGGTTGTTTTTGGTCCTCGGCCCTCGGTTGGGCTAACGATGGAACGGTTGGACCATGTTTGGCAAACTATTGGCCCATTGTTCGTGAACACATTGTAGACCAACTGTTATATTTTTTAGTTGGGAAAACAGCATTTTAGGACTGTTGGTCCACTATTATTTTCAGCCCTTGCCCCAACGATAACAATTCCCCAACGAACTAACAATAAATCACAGTTGGGCCAACCGTCTGTGTTACTTGGGATCAGTCTGTTCGCGACCTATGAAAAGTCTATCCTGGAAACCCTCGCTTATCGCTACAGTTCTATAGAGTTTTAAAATAAATAATCATTCATTTGAATATAAAAAAGTTCAAAATACTGGAGTAGAGACGAGGAAAAAATAAAATTTTTTCCTATTTTTGAAGCCTAGTATTAATGTAAGATAAATTTTCCTTTTTGGGATTTAGGACCTCTCTGGTGCTCCATCGCTACACCCATGAATATAATATATACACTTTATTAAATATATACCAAAGTATGCTGCTTTCAAAGCTAATCAAAAGTTTTTCTTCATAATTTTAAGACATAAATACCTTATTTCTTTATTATTATTATCACGGATTAACTGGGATTGCGGTTTATAATATTCTTTTTTTATTTTGAAAATATTATTTAGAATCTCATGCAGGCAACTCAATCCGGAACTGCCTTCGCCTGACGATCATGGTCGTTCGGCCATTTTGCCGAATCCCTATACATATTGTGGGTTCCTATTTATAATTATACGAGTTAAATGGTATTAAAAAGTTAACCTCCGTTGGAACTCTTTATCCTCATAATTTAATGTAAGAAAGTGAAAAATTTTATACTGATGAATATTTTGTTATGAATTTAATTTTTCGTTTTTTTTTACGATCCCGTATTTTGTGTTGTATAATGTCAGTTGTAAAGCTAGCCGGCTGGTAAAATTTCATGTTATTGTTTATTTACTGATGTTTTTGGAATAAAAGAAATAATCTGATCATTAAAAGGACTAACTTGCTTCACCGGAAAGTTAATTGACATGAGTAGCTTGCAGCATTTCGTCCCAGGGTGTTGGCATTTTTTACTTTTATTTTTTTCTGTTTTTATTTTTGTTTTTTCTTTCTTGACCTCCGTCCATCTTAGCTGTTCACTAGTATTTGTTATAGTGTCAGACTTTTTATTATATATTTGTAAATTGTTATTAATGTACTGTATAATAATTATTTCAATTAGCAAGAATTCGTTTATTAATAAATGTTTTTCTTAATTGATTTTTGTGCCTTGTAACAGAAGTTTTAAATTTGCATGAATGTATTGCACATTTTTAATTTTTCATGTTGTAACATAAGTGCAGCACATTTGTTTGTTTTTAAATTTATCTCTCGCCGTTTAAACTAGAATTTTCTTAACTACTGTAAAAAATTTAATATATTTAAGTTTTGCTATTGGGAGATACGTCATCTTTATATAATACATTTCATTTTATAAAGTCATGAGACTCGGTGTCTGATCCGATTTAATATTTTGATCAGAATACTTAAAATTGAACTATTTTATTCTAATGATTTAAATATTGTAACGCAAACTGTTAATTATTGACATTTAGTAATTTAATTATTGTTTAGTTACATACCTACCTAGTGAGAATATCATTGTATGAAATGTCAATTCTTACAGGAAACTCTTTAAATCAAGTAACTTTCATACACATATATGTATTTGATGCTGAACATAGAAATAAATGAAATATTTAATGTTACTTCAATCTTTATGTATAACATTATCTAAAACTAAGCAAATGTCCTTGATTATTATGCATATTTCCCCCTTTCCATGTGATTTTATTGTGCACAATTAAGTTTTTCATTATATTCAACTCAAGTGGATTTGTTAATGGGATGCTTATGAATAGCTGTCTTGTTTACTCATAATCACAGACAGAAGCCTATTAATGATTTTTAGTAGACTAATTTTTAATTGCGCATAGAGTAATTTTTTTAGTTAATTTCCTTAGAGTATATTGCCACAATCATACTATTTTTCCTCTCCTTCATAAGTTTTGAGTGTTTTGTAATTTATAAATTATATTTTTATTTATATAATGAAGCATAAGTTCAGAGCAAATTTACCTTAACGGCCCTCATCACTTACCGTCGGCGGAAGCCGGAGTCAATGTTATTCTATGGGGAAATTTTCTTTACAAATAACTTATTAACTAATACGCATTTTTAAATTCTGCTTTCACATTCAGAAAATTCCCAACTGTTAAATTGATGGACCTTTTATAAAAATGTATTTTTTTAATATTTTATTTTGAAATTGCAAAATGAAAAAGTTTCACATATTGAAAATTTTTATTTTGCAGCTTCAAAATAAAATATAAAAAATTAAAAAATGATTTTTTAAAAAAGGTCCGTCAGTTTAACAGCTGGGAATTTTCAGAATGTGGAAACAGAATTTAAAAATATGTATTAGTTAATAAGTTATTTGTGAAGAAAAATTTCCCATAGAATAACATTAGCTTCGGCTTCCAGCGACAGTGAGTGAAGCGGGCCCTTAACCTGTTAGTAGTCGCTATAGACAGCGCCACCTGGACAGATTGCACACTTTTTTATTCAACTGTCCTGTCACCAATAACTTTAAGAAGTGGTATATGATAATGACGTTTAATGACGTTTCTTCGATTCTATTCGCCTTTTATGTATATCAAATGCAACTTCTAAAAATTTTTGGTAGCTATTGAATAAAAAAAATCTGGCAACACTGAAGGGATGGGTGGCAAATCGATCGACTAGCGACTACTTTTTTTTTTTCTTTTCTATCCTTAACTCTGGATTTCTTTCTGTTAATGCATGCTAGATTTTTTATTCCGATTCATTTTGTTACAGATAAATAATTAAGTCAGTTGATTAGTGTTTCCATTATTTCAAAATAATTTTTATATGATGTTCATTATTACAATTATTAAAATATGATTTTTTGAGCTTTTAGAGATGAATCAGAAATGAAACCCAGTGGTAGAAACACCATGACACAGCGACATAGTCGTGGACACAGAAAAATGGCTTGTGGACAGTTTTTGTCTGCACTGATAAAAAAATTTGTCTGCAACTTTCGGATAATAGTTCACTCATAAAAATTTCTGTATCGAAACTAAAACTAATACTTTTATTTATATTGTTTTGTGTCAAACATTGCCATAAAATATTTAATTGAATGAAATGAATGAATACACAATTGTTTATACTATATTAATCTGTAGTAAAACTGTATTCGTGTATTGTTGCACGAGATCACCACTGATGTTAAGCCTCCTCCCCCCCCCCTCCACACACAATCAGCTTTCAGGCTTTTTGAGTGTAAGCCACTTTCACCCCTGATTACACGCAAATTTTGCAGACAGATTATGAAATTTTAAAAGCCTGTCGCAGACAGCTACAAAGCTTTCTGCCACTTGGCTGAGAAATGTATTTGCCAATTATAATGTAATCTCGAGAAGAAACGTGCAGTGTAAAAACTGAGTGAGAAGTTTTCACCCTTACCCAAAAACAAAATGAGAAAAATTACTTAAAAAAAAAAAAAAAAAAAAAATGTGTAAATTGCTAATGATAATTTTACAGTCCATTAGTATGATTTGAATTTTATTGCTTAAATATGTTGATTTTTTTCACTGTACCAATCAATTTCAAGAGAAATTAAAGCATAGTTAGATAACAAGTGCAGCGCAACACGTACATTATATATCATAATAAAGATACATGGCAGTTACAGTTAAACTTGATGAGTCAGTCCGTAAATCATAAGTTGTAGAAATTTAAGTTAAAAGCTTTTTCTGGGTCACCATGGAGCAACTTGAAATCTGGCCTAGGAGCTTGCATTTGGAGCTTTACAAGGATAGTAAGGAGTAACCCCAGTAGCAGAATTTTTTCTGTCAATCTGCAACAATGATCTAGGCATTAGAAAATAATCTGCAACACTATAAATAACAGAAAAAAAAAAGCTTGTGAGATTCAGTAAGTACTTCTATCAGAAGTTCACATTCTAACCAGCCCGCCTGCTTCGCTGGTCACTATAATTAAATGAATCTTCAAAAAATTTGAATGAATATATATATTTTAATCATTTTATTTAAAAAAAAAATCCTTTAAAATCATTCTTTACCTCACTTCGGGTACCCGTGGCCTACCGTAGCATCTTCAATGGGCATTTCAAATTGGGTATTTATCAGACGACAAAAGCTTCTATATTCAGGAACTAAGATTATAAAAATGGCTGTATCTCAGCATTTATTAAATATTTTAGTTTTGGCACCATGTATTATAGCTCTTGCTCTTTCTACTATATTATCATTTTATTTCGACTAATACAATAAAAAAAAATAAAATAAAAAAGAGAAGCTATTCCTTTCAAATGAATTAATTATATAAGCAAAAAATAAAATGAATTTTAATTAAACTTAAATTTTAATCTGTTTAGTCCTTTCTACTATATTGCCAGTTTTTTTCAATAAATACATTTAAAAAGAATAAATAAAGATTTCCTTTCAAATGAATGAATTAAATGAAAAATAGTCTGGTGTGCCACTCACACGACTTTCTCTTACCCTGCATTTCAATACTAAAAAGATAGATTGCAGATAAAGTCGTAAGATCAATGCGGTAATAAAGATCAATCTATTTTAAAAATAATCTAAAATAGATTTAATAACAGTTTTATTTCACATATAATTCTGAATCCCCCATTAACACTCCCCCCTGTTTAATTATAATGCCTACATTTATTTAAAAAAAAAGGCTGTTATTAATTTGCATCTAAACTTGTCAATCTTAATAAAATTTTTCAAGTGGCAACCCAATACGAATGTAAAAATACTAAATTTAAATTTCCTGTTGTCATTTGTTTTTAAATTATGTTGATAACAGATATAAATACAGATCAACTGCTAAAAATTAGACTTTCGCATTCAGGGCACACCAAAACGTGATATTTATTAAGAAAAAGAACAACAAAACAATTTAAAATAGAACCTAAAAAAATACCTTGTTTACTGTACATATAAAAAAATTAATTATCCTTTCAGAGCAGTGTTCGTCAACAGAGTAAAATATAGAAAATCACTTATATTACCATTACCACCAATTATATTCAATAGAAAAGAACGTTTAGCTTAATTTTGGGTATCCCTATATATTGTCTATAAACTATATGCACATCACATAGTGCACTTTAATTTACTTTTATATGAAAAACCTGTAACATAAAATAAAATACATTTCAGTCATTTCGAAGTATAGCCTCAACCTATCCAAATATTTTAGGTAATCCTTTAAACGACTACCTGTTTGATCCCCGATTGTTAGCATGGGTAGGGGGGTGGGGGAAAGAAATCACAAAAAATTTTATAAATGAGAGATATTGAACTTACTTCAATGCATTTAAAGTACACAAACATCAAACCGTCTCAATTATATATATTAAAAGCAAAAAAACGTTTTATTTATGAGACATAAATTTTTAAGTTAAAATACATTAAAAAATAAAAATTACATATAAAAACAATTAAAATCAGACGTTTCGAAACCCGTCCGGGTTTCCTCATCAGTAATTACAACACAATATGCAAACATCACATGAACACTCAAGGAATTTAAAGGAGTACTGAATATTGAGGAGCCAGTGCGCATGCTTCATTGATAGTGTGGAGATGCTTGGCAGTGTGCCAGCTCTCAAGGAAAATACGCGATTTATAATTATGAAAACCAGAATTTAGAATTTTTATATTATCGAAGTCAAGAATATGATCGGTTTCTATTGAATGGATTACAATTTTACTTCAATATAGGTTCTAGAATCTAATATAATAAATTGAAAAAGTTGTGGATGGAGAAAAATTGGAAATCACAATACTGTTACGGTGCAATTGTTTGCTATTCATTAGTGGGAGAGGGGAAAGGGGGGAAAGTAGAAAAAAAAAAAGTGAGAGAGATTGGACAATTTTACTTTTTTATAAGTTCCAGAATCTAATTAAATAAGATTTAAAAGAATATTGACATTTATGTTGTGGATGAATAAAGATTGGAAATCACCATGATTCTGAGAGATGTCTAATCGCCGATCATTAGCGAAGAGGGGGAGGGGAGCGGAAAATAAATACGTAAGTCAAAAATATTGAATAATTCTACCTCTTTGTAGTTTTTAGAATTTAATAAAGTATATTTAAATTTTAAAATGAACATTGGCATTTATGCTGTGGATGGAGTAAGATTCGCGATTGCAATATTTCTGACCAAAATTGGGAGACTTGAAATTTCTACACAATACTTTTTCGAAAATAATCTGCAGATTAAAGAAAAAATCTGCGACGCTCGTTGCACGTCTCGCATTTTCTGCTACGGGGGAAGTAACTTGGGTCACCATGAAGCAACTTGAAGTCTGGAAAAGCGTAGGAACTTGCATTTAGTTGGAGCTTTGCAAGGATAGTAAAGTAAGGAGTGTAACTTGAAACCATAATTGCAGAGGACCTTGTATGGAACTTCTTTGGGGAGGGTCTGGAGAGGCATAGTAGCAATAGTTGGACAGATGACGGTGGGCAAAAAGTCAGCTTGGAGCTACAATTCTAAAGTTGGTGCTTTTTTAGGGTAACCTGGAGTCACTATGAAAATTTTGAATGACTGAAGAATTTTCATATAGAAGTTGAATTAGGAACTGGAGAGGTTTGATTAACAGTAACGAGTAACAGGAAATCAAAAACTGGTTAACCCCTTAACGCATTTGCCACGAGCGAAAGTTACTGGCAAATTTGCACTTGTATCTTGGGTTATTTTATTTCTAATGCCCATTTGAGATCTGTTCCAGTAAAAATAGGTAGGCTAAATTATAATTAAACTTATTTGATGATTAGCTAAAGGTTGTTAGGAATTCTTTGTCAAAAAAGAAATCAATCAATCATTTTTTACCAGTTTTTCCCCCCCAAAAAAAAATTTTTTTTGCTTTAAGGGGTTAAAGAACTTTAGCTGTTTGCACCTATTGAGACACAGTCCACTGAAAATAAGTTCAAATTAGATATGTGATTGAATTAGGAAATGCCACTTTTTTGGTAGGGAAGGAAGCAGCATCTTTAATATTAATTGAGTTATTATATTTTATAATATTGATGGCCTCTGAAACTATTAATTCAGAAATACATGGCACAGATGATACAATTGATGCTTGGTCCCAAAGAGGTATAGCTGAGTTATCATAAATAAAGTTAATTAAGGCTGAACTTCTCTCTTCCTTGACATTGTGGATATGCTCTTGAATCTTTTTACTTAAGTTTCTTTTTGTTTGACCGATATAGACAAAAACTTCATTATTTAGTTTTACTGGAATTTTATAAATCCCGCCAGTGGGTCTAGTTTGATCGCTATCATTTAAACTTAAATGTTTCATAGTTAAAAAAGAACTGAAAGGGATAAAAATATTGAATTTACAAGAAATATAATGATTAAAATCATTAATGAAAGGAAGGCTATTAGTAAATTTAATTTTGGGGTTAATGAAGATGTACTACTTTCTGGAGAAGAATTAGGGTTATATCTAATTTTGTTGATAATTTTAATTATAGTGGTTTTATTATAGCCAGCATCAATACCTATTTGCAGAATTTTGTTCAGTTTGTTTTCGCTAAATTGGAAGGAAGTGTACTTAAGGGCCCGAGATAAGTAAGAGTTGAAATACGAATATTTAAAATTAATTGGATGAGTAGAAGTAGCAGGAATAGGGAGGGGGACAAAAGAGTTTTTATAGTAAACATCAAACCAAATAACGAGAAAGGTAAGGTTTGATTAATTTCACATTCATAAGTAAACTTAATGGAATGAAATTACAATTTCAGATATTCAATTTGAGAAATTCATTTTTTAGACAGTTTAATAAAAAATTGGAAGTGAATTTGTTTTATTCCCTTTACAATTATTTTAAATGTACCATATGAAAAATAACTTTAACACATTTGTTCAAGTTTGGCATAATATGTTAAATTGTACATTTTTACTGATTGATATTTGAAAAAGAAAACTACAAGGAAATTGATACTGATTGAAGATATTATTCTTTGTTCTGGTGTTTATAGAAATATTTACATTTTTATTTTATTCCAGTCTCGCATTTGCTACAAAATTTTAATTTATCATTTTTATATTTATGTTTTTGATAAACTTTAAATTGGCTTATATTAAGTTAATGATGTTATTCAATCATATTTACTGTTGCTATGGTTACCTGTTATAAAAATCTTTGAATAAAAACTATTTTATGTTTTTATTCAAAGATTCTTACTTATTACTTTTAAAGGCCAGTCTTTAGGTGCATCTATTATGGATATCTATATTGAAAATTCTTTAATAATGCTGTCAAAAAAGATATTTTTTTGGAGACCCAAAATTTTCAAAAAATACCCAATTTTTAAAACATAGTGAGTTCCTGAAACCCACATTTGAGTAATCAACGACGCCCCTGGAAGACTTAGTTGGCAAAATGCCTTCTTTTATTCAAATGAACCCAAAAGTAAAAGATTAAACAATCCAACCTAACCCCCAAAATATTAATATAAATGTAGGGTTGTGCAAGATTGGGTTTTTCCAACACAATGTTTGATACTAATCAAATAAACTGTCTTTAATATTTTCCAAATGCCCTAATATACTTATCTTTTAAAGATCTTTTAAGAAACTATTGCATGTATAAGAGTATATGGCCAAAAGTATTAAAAATTGTGTTTAAAAAATGATTAATTTAAAAGAAATTTATGTGTATAACGAAATTAAAATTTGACAGAAAAATATTGTTCTTGATGATATTAAACAGTAGATATGTTTATTTTATCTTCTCATTAGTACATGAGATAGATTTAAATGAGCTAGATATGTTATTAAATGCGATGTTTTCTTTTTCTTCTGTGTAAATAAATATGCATTATTATAATTTAAAAAAAAAATGTACTTTTTTCAACAGAAATCATTTTATATACTGCTTTATTTTACAGACTGACCTGAAATAGCAGAACCTTGTTGGGTTCAACGCTTTCAAAGTTTTTTGTTTGTTTTTCACACCGTGTAATGCCACTTCCTAGCCGGGCTCGAGTTTATGCTGATGTGAATTCACACAGACCCAGAGAATACTGGGACTATGAGTCTCATGTTGTAGAATGGGGGTAAGATTTTTTTTCTAATAATAATACTTATGTTTTTCTCTATCTTCAAATTAGTTTTTTTTATAAAAAAAACTTTCTCTCTTCGTCAGTTATTATAATGCTGACTCTAGAATGTAAAGAGTTTTTTCAGTTATGTTTCTCATTTATTTCTATAAATGAGAAAAATAATTTATTACAAACATATTAAAATCATTAAAAAACATACTTCTATGCTTCTTCACTCTCATCAGAGTATTTGTGGGAAGGGCCCTTCCCTTCATCAGTGGTTCTATGGCAGCTTTCCTTCAACTGCTTGTTTCTTGAGCTTTGCTTCAAGACTCGACGCCAGTTGTAGTTAACATTTTGGGCCGGATCGTTGCCATTACACAATTTAGAATTAAGATTTCTAAGTTTCACGATTCAGAGCATAAGTTAGATTATTATAGTTTGCCAGCTTACGAACATCACATTAAAATAAAATTCGGTGATGTTCGTAAACTGTCAAACTATAATAATCCAACTTATGCTCTGAATCGCGAAAGTTAGAAATCTTACTTAATTCTAAATTGTGTAATGGCAACGATCCGGCCCAAAACGTTAACTACAACTGGCGTAGAGTCTTGAAGCGAAGCTCAAGAAACAAGCAGTTGAAGGAAAGCTCCCACGGAACCACTGACGAAGGGAGGGGGTCCCTCCCGGCAAGTACTCTGGTGAAAGTGAAGAAGCATAGAAGTAGATTTTTACTTCCATTACCCTACTAATGGAAATATTGAATTGGTTCAAAAATTCAATATAGAGTTTTCACCTGATTTACAAATTTTAAGGCTTCCCGAGTCCCAAATAAGTAGGGATGAAGTGGATAGTGATTTTGCCGGATATCAAATATCCGAAGCTCTTGTGCTTGCCGGATACAAATATCCGGCACTAGCTTTTTTTTTTTTTTTTTTTTTTGTGTGTTGTATACATACTTGCCAACTTTTCCGGTTTTTTAACGTATCTTCCGGTCAGATGATGAAATCTTCCGTTTTTAAAAATGTCGCGGATATCGTTCGTTTTAAAAAGAAAACCCAAATATTCTACGAAAACTCCTGATTCCCAAATCTTTTTCAATCCATAACATAAATGTCAATATTCATTTCAAACTTATTTTATGAGATTCTAGAACATGTAAAGAAATAGAATTGTTAAATATTTCTTGCTGATGTAATTATATTTTGCGCTCCCCCCCTTCATTTATCTCCAACTAGTGATCAGCAATGAAATGTTCTGCAGAAGTCTTTTGTTTCCTAATCTTTATTCATCTGCAACATAAATGATAATATTAATTTTAAACTTTTTTCATTAGATTCTAGAAGTAGAGTTGAAAGCGTTTTTAATATTTCTTACTCTGTAATTATTTTGTATCTTCCCCATTCCCCCCCCCGCCCCGGATTGTGATCAATGATCAATTCTAGAAACAATAAAGCAATGGAAGTGCTCAATATTTCTCACGTATGTAATTATTTTTAGATCTTTATTGCTGAATTTAATGAATCTGTTTATTTTTCCTTAATTAAATTAAATATCTGTATGTCATATTTATACCAAATGTGTAAACATGGGAAAAAAATGAAGAATAATTTTTTCAGGTAGGAAACTTTTTTCCGAATCAATTTAAGAAAATTAATACTCAGTTGGTTTTATGCACGTTTGAAACTGATAATTAGCTACTGCTACTTTTTTTTTATATGTATGATTAATGTACATAAACAAAAATCATATTCTATTTATTTAAAAAATTAGCTATACTTTAACTTAACTAAGTTTTTTGTCTATTGTTAAATAAATTTCTTACAGATTCTGTTTTGTAGATGTTTATATGTTGAAGAGGAATAACTTCATTTAAAACTTTTATACATTTTGTATAATGAATCTATAGTAAAACAGTTTTTATAGATTGCTTCTAAATATTAAAATTGTAAAACTGTTTTGTTTATTACATCAAATAGAGGGAGGGGGAAGAAAAAAAAAAATCTTCCCTTTTTTTATTAAATCTTCTGGTTTTTCAACAAAAATCTTCCCTTTTTTTGTTAAAATTGGTTGGCAAGTATGTGTATATTTCTTTTCTTTTCCATATTTTAAAACAAATTATAAACATGTTTCACACACTATTTATTGATAATGCTGCATAAAAAAAAAAATAATTATTTAAACATTAAAATTTTCTATTCATTTGTGCAATATTGACATAAAGATTAAAATTTTAAGCCTCTATACTTGTGCTGAAAAATATTGTCACAAAAAGGTACGTTTCATACAAAATTATAAAAGTACAAATTAATTTTATTTACTTAGTTTTTACAAAATAGTATTAAAAAATATGAAACACACAAAATTTTCTTCTATATTTTCCTACACAAATTTACACAGTACAAATCATTTTTTTTTTTATCCTTTATAAATACAGGTGATTTTCATCTCAGAGAGATGAACTATTGCACTAGATGGCCAACAGAAGTAAAATTTTACCATGCAGATGACATCCTTTTCGCTCTTGGGGGAAAAGTTGCAGTGTAACTAGCAGCGCCACATATTGGTGAACATACAATCAATTTAATCAGCATAATGTCTGACAAACTCACAATGGTCTTTTCATGTATCATTGTTCGATTATACGCAATATAACCTTCCTTCCCTTAAATTGCGAAAATTACTGTATAACAGCACCACCTGTTGAGCAATTGGCACCAAAAGTTGACATAATTTATGTTAAGGTCCACCTACATATAAAATGCAAATTCTGTTCAGTAGTTTCTGAGATATAGCCTTCCATGAAATTGCGGAAATTGATGTAAAGCATCACCACCTGTTGAGGGATTAGCACCTAAAGTTGATAAGCATTAACATATGTCGAGGTGCATCTGCATATAAAATTATACGCAATTTCGTTTTTGAGATATAACCTTTCCTGAAACTGTGAAAATTGTTGTATAGCAGCATCACCTGTTGAGCAATTGGTACCAAAAATTGATAAGCATTAATTTATGTCAAGGTGCATTTGCATATAAATTTATATGCAATTATATGCAGTAGTTCCTGAGATACAATCGCCATAATTTTTTTTTTTTCTCACTCATCACACAGACATTTTCTAAAAGTGGTCAAATCGTTTTCTGGACTTCTCAAAACCTGTATATTCATCGAAAACAGAAAGTCCAAAATTTTTTACAAATCTAATATTTTCTTCCATTGAATATAGAAGATAGAAAAATAGTTTCATTTAGAATTTAACTGTTTTGAGAGATTCATAAGATTCACAAAACCAAACATTTTAAACTAGTATGTTGTAGCCATCCCAAAACTTTCTTCTATATCACTCTATATATCAGCACTACATACTGTTTAACATGCGCAAAAACTTAATTATAGCTTCTCAAAATAAGGATTTTAAATCTGGAATTTGAAGCAATTTTAATAACTAAATGCTGAGAATGTAGTCATGTGGAGAATCGCAGAAGTTGAAGAATAGAAGCGGCACCTGTTAGTCAAAATAAACCTAAATTAAACCAGCATTCGTTTTCATAATAATGATCATCTTTCTTATCAAATTTAGTGCAATTAAATTCTATAGATGTTCAGATTTAGCCTTCCTGTTCACACAATAAATTGTACCATAGCTGCACCACCTGTCGGGCCAATGTGCACTAAAATTTAATCAGCATAGTGTTTTATAATAACAGCCTTCTTACATACCAGGTTCTGTGGAATTACACACAATTAAATAGTCTTCCTTTAAATGGAAAAAATGACATATAGAGTGTTAGCTGTTAGCACCAAGTTGATAGGCACTTTTTTTTTTTAAATTAAGGTGCAACTACATATAAATTTATATGCAATTCTGCACATTAGTTCTTGGGCTAGAATTGCAACAAAATTTTTGCAACAGGCAGGCCGTTTTTTAAATGGTCAAATTATGTTTGGGAATCCTCAAAACATGTACTTCCATCAAAAACCACCAGAAGTCGAAAATCTTTATCAATCCTTTCTTCAATTTAATATAGAAGAAAGGAACAATTGAAAACAAAATTTATATTTTTCCTTTGCACATTTTTACTTATTTTATATCTTTGTTTTCTGTACAGATAAGAATTATGTATTAAAATTCTTTAATTAAGATTAAGAATATAATGTTTTTCTAATGTACAAAACTAAAAACTTTAAATTATTGAAAACAAACATTTAAGTGCAAAATTATATAAACTAGAGGGTTAATCTTACGCAGAATTGAGTTAGTAAGTGGTGCAGACAATTCCAAAAGGGGCTGCTAGTATAAACTTATGGTCACAAAAACAACTTTTTTGTTTATGGTAAAAGTGGATTGTAAATAAATAGGCAAATTTTAGACAATGAATGCACATTGTTTGACTCCACATTCTTGAAAAATATAATAAAACTTTTACTCAAAATGTAAATGTACTCAATGAATGCACGTTGTTTGACTCACATTCTTGAAAAAATATTATAAAACTTTTACTCAAAATATAAGTCATAAAAACAGAGTTATATGCACTGCAGGGCATGAATATCACTTGTTCAGGAACAGCAGTCAATGCCTCTTTTTACAGTCATAGGAAAAATTAGGGGAAATTTTATAAATCATTCTAGAAAAAATTCAGATAACTTCGTACTAGATTGATATAGGGCTTCCATATTTCTTAGCCCTAAAGCCATTACTTTTGGCCAAATTTGTTTGTTGAAGGGGCCAAGTTCAACTTGCATCGGAGCCAACTTTTTTTTTAACCTTTACAAGCTATAAGCTAAATTTATTCAATAAAGAGATTTATTTTTTAGAGGAGTTTGACCACTGAATTTCTCCTTCCGGATATCCAGAGTGCTGATATCTGGAGTGCTGATATCCGTCGAATATTTAAAATTCAGCCGAATACCGGATACTATCCGTTTCATCCCTACAATAAGTAGTTTTTTGGCAATTGGTCAGTGTTTGTGTCTGTATGTATGTATGTGGGGAGTCTTTTGGCTATCATATCTCTGAACTAAACTAATAAAGATAGAACTATGAAACTTCAGAATTGATACAGATCTGATGTACAGATGGATTTTCCAAATTTTGGTGAAAATTGAAAAACCGAAAGTGGGACCATAAGTCTGTATCTCAAAAATGGCTCTAACGTGTTTCTTCAAATTTGCTATATAAACATAAACACTCTTATTAGATGCCCTTTCAAATGATATAGTTGGTTGGTTCAGGAAAATTGATCTAGGCGTCCTGTATAAATAGCTCAATTTCAGGTCTTGCAATCTTTAAAAACAGCTGTACAGATTTTTTCAAACTCACCATATTAACTCCCTTTTATTAAATATCTTTTTGTATGTAATTATTGTTTTTCAGTCAATAATTGAATATTCGGAATTTTGGCAAAAGTTGGTATCTCACAAATGACTCTAACGATTTTCTTGAAAATTTATTATATAAATCCATTTTAGATATCCTTTCTCATGTATTATGTGGTTATTACAGGAAAATTAACGGCCATCCTGCTTAGGTAGGACAGTTTTAGATCACATTATCTTCAAAAAATGCATATAATACGTGTAATAGTGGGTTATAGAAGTCGTGTGGTTGTTTCACACCAGGTTTTTTAATGATTTTAATATGTTTGTGATATTGACTTCTTTAGTTTTATGTAATAAATTGTAATTTATTACTGCATAAATTGTAATTTATTACTTTCACTTGTATATGTATATAGCCTATATGCCTTTTGTGTATGTATATAGCCTGTGGTTTTTCAAGAATGCCTTAAAACTTTTTCCAGAAAATTGTGTATCAGAAAAAAAGTATCTAAAGGCCTCTGAACATTAAGGTGCTTAAAATGTTTTTAAAAGGACTGTTGAGTGCTGAAATGTATTAAAATAAGCTGTGGGTTGCTGTGCTCTGCCCCAAATTAGCTTATATTCTGTTCAGCTTGACGAGACAATGAAAGTAAGCAAATGGTTGCAGAAACATTGTCAAAGAGCTGTACTTTTGGCTTAAATCACTAGTATGGTGAATTTAATTTTATCTTTCGATTTATTCATTTAAAAAATTTTATATTGCATACAAGGGAAAAAAGTATTTTAACTATATGTACCAAAATATGCCAAATGTGTAAAAATGCCTATTTTTTCTTTATATTTACAGTCAAAGCTCGGTATAGTGAACTCTCGGTTATAATGAAAGAACTTTTTCAACAGTCCCAACTGAACTCAAACACCTATTTTATTAGTAATCAAAGTTTGTTTATAATGAACCTAGATATAGTGAACTTTCTAGTCTGAAGATGGTTCACTATAATGGGATTCCACTGTATATAGTTTCTCCAATGGAAACTATATTTAAAAGAATAGGTAGAGCAAAGCAAAAATTAATAAATTTTGAAAGCTTCATAATTAAAAAATAATTGTTTCATAAAACACAACTTAATTTTTTTATAATTTGAATATTAATTTTAACCAGCTATATTGATTCTAGTCTTGTATGTTTTAATTTTGTTAAACAGAAAAGATATTCAATTTACTTTTTTTTTTTTTTATTTACTATCTGTAATTTAATTGTTGGTTTATTATTTATTACATCTAAAATTGTGTAAGAAATATATGCTTTTGTATATTAGATTTTTTGAAAAAATAACATTTTCAACATTAAAATATTTTATAACATTTATTTTGATAAATTTTTAATCAGAATCTCAGAAATGTGATTTTGAAAGTTATCAGAAAGTAAAGCCTAATGGCCATATCGCACGAACGATTTTCATGCAACATTTTATTAAATGCAACATAGCAGCGTATGGAGTAATATTCAGGGTCAGTGGATAATAATCAACTTGTTTGACCATTTGTTGGAAACGCTGATTACCTTGTGTTCAAGTAAAAAGCTGAGCAAAATCTTTCATGTGGATGTGATATAACCATAAGTTTACTACTGTGATTGCATATGATTGAGAGATACTTAACAATATTAAGTATTTTGCTAACAAAATAAGTGTTAAAATTCTGATGAAATCTAACAAAAACATATGAGCCCCTTAGCTGCCAAGTGGTGCAAGTCCAAAATTTACGAAATTGAGTTAGAGGTATAATAGTTTTTTTTGAGGTCCTCTATTCATTTGTCAAGTTGTGTACGTCCTAAAAAAATATCTGTCCATCTGTTCAGCAATTAAGAGTCGAGACTGATATTTTTGGGCACCCTGTATTTTCTTTTGATCGTAAAGATAATACAGTGGGATCTATTTCAGACCAAGACCTTTACAAAAAAACAAAGTATCAAAATCGGATCATCCGTTCAGAAGTTATGAGCTAACAAGCAAAAAAAAAAAAAAAAAAAAAAAAAAACACATACGCTTTGAATTGAGAACCTCCTCCTTTCTTGAAGTCTGTTAAAAATATAATTGGCCTGTTAGGTATCTAAGTTTTGTCTATATAATTTATTCAATATTGAATTGATTCTTTGTGTACAAAGATATATTTTAATTATTTATATGATGATTTGATTTTTTTTAAGCAAGCACATTTTTTTAAAATAAAATTTTATATTAACAGGAATCAAGATGATTACCAGCTTGTTCGAAAGTTAGGCAGAGGGAAATACAGTGAAGTCTTTGAAGCAATCAACATAACAAATAATGAAAAATGTGTTGTAAAAATACTAAAGGTAATTTTTATAAAATAATTTAAAAATAATATTTAGATTTAAAAAAAAAAAACTGTGGTTAAAGAGTAGTTTCGTAATTGTAGAAGTTTTATTGTAATGCTTACTACAGTGAAAGATGGATTAACTGGCATTGGTGGGAAATAGACATTGCCATATTACGGATTTTTCCATATTATAGGTCTTCTGAATATTTATCAAAATTGTCGATCATTCACAACATCCAATGATATTTCTTAAACAGTTTTAAAGAATTATATCTTATTAGAAAGTAAATAATTAAAATAACATTTAAAATAGGCTTTAGAAACACTTTGATTTCTGCAAAAGCCTGTGGCTTTTTACTCTTGCTGATCACAAGAATTTTGAGTTGTTGTGTTTTCCTGCTGCATTTGAGCACATTAGCAAAGTAATTTGATCTTTATACCCTTTTATTTCCGAGTAATATAGTTCATTTTCACATGAAGTCTTTTTTGGGAAGCATATTAGAAAATTCCTGTCAATCCGTAAATCAATAAAATTAAATGAGAATCCATAAATTTTACCGGTGATCCATAAAAGTTGGCAAGTACATTGTATCAAGTCATCTGTGAGTAATCCGTTGAGTACTACAATTTATGAGCGGAGAAAAAAAAGAGTGAAGGAAAAAATTAAAGTTTATTTTTTAAAAAAAAGGAAGGGAAAGACTGGATTACAGGTTTTCGAATTGTTGATGCTCCACTGTATTATTTGTATATGTTTTCAGACAAAAATCTTTTTAGTAAGATGATAATCTTTTTTTTTTTTTTTAAAAAAAGGTAACAATTTTTTTTATTTCTCCATTTATGTATTTTCGAGTACAATTCATTTTTCATTTTAGTAATTTTGAGAGTACTCTCTGTTTCTTTTGACAGGCTTGCCACGGTATTTGGAATTCCGAGGAAACCTGGAAAACTTAAAAAATTAGAAACATATGTAAAAAAAAAAAATCAGTGAATTTATATATATATATATATATATATATATATATATATATATATATATATATATAATACACTTTTAATTTGAGACTTTTAATTTTAAGTGTCTAGTTTTTTATAGTTCGGTGAAAAATAATTTTTTTAGTTTTATTTTTTTTAAATGAAGAAAACAAAGTCACACACAAATTATTTTTAGCAAATGTAGTAAGTTAATAAAATTAATGTAGTCTTGGTATGCTCATTTGACTTGTAAATGTACTTTCTTAATAGATTCACTACTGCTCAAAATATAAAATTGGTGAACAGACATTGATGTTGCTGTTTCTGATATATCTCTTTTGATATTGGTTAGGAAACTTAATATAAATATATACTTGCTTTTCTTACCATTAGAAACAGTTCCATGTGTTTTTTCAAATCCAGTATAGTCTTTAAATTTTGAACAAAAAAAAAAAAAATACAAAGAAATTTCTGAGAATTTATCCTTTATATCTTTTTCATATAATACTACGGATAATCTTTCTAGTGCTAATTTCTGATTAACTTAAAAATATTATTGAATTTAATTCTTCAAAAAATTCTAATTAAGAAGTTAAATTTTACATTTTTTAATACAAAATAGGAAAAATTTATAGTCAAATCACATTAAACTTTGAAATACATCAAGCAGTTCTAATTGTTGAAATGTGTGACATCAAGTCCAGGGAAAAAATAAAGGCAGTAAAAATTTCTGGTACTTAGTGAAAAATACCCCCTCCCCCTCTTTTTCTTTTTCTCTTTAAATTTACTTGAATACAGAAATTTAAATTTTCTGCTTAAAAACGATATATTTACTAGAACTGAATGATTACATCAGGAAATACCTGTTTAAATTTAACATCATCAAACCAATTTTATTATTTTCTCTAAACAAATATACTATTAGCATTGATACATCATTATACCAGCACAATGATTAAGCACCGTGTTGCAAAATATGCATGAATGGGAATAGTGTAAGCTTATTCCTTGAAACGGTGAATCAATTCAACACAGTGTTATGAAACATGCATGGAGAAAAGCGGCTGTATTGATTCAATGCTGTGTCCTCAGTATCAGAATTTTCTGCATTTGTCTGCAGCAAAACAAAATTTGTCAGCGATCAAGGAATGCTGGACCAAGACTGGTATCACAAGAAATATTAGCAATTCATAAAATATGTAAAAGTTGCATCTACAAAGAAAATGCATTAATAATATGCAGCAAGCACAGAAATCTAGAGACATAATGTAAATTATTTTTGTATTTTTAAACCTGGTATTCCTTTATGAGTTGTAAAATCAGTCTGCAGAGCTTTAAACAATCTGCAGCTCTTGCTGCTATGCTGCACTGTTTCTGCTACTGGGGCAGTGTCTCAAAACCTAGTCAGGGGAGCGAGAATCAAAATGGCACAGGTTAAGCCTTCATTCGGGGTGGAATCAGAATCCTATTCTGGGGCTAATTTTTTCACTAAAATATATATAAAAAATTTCTCGAGTTGAAACATAGTCACCAATGGCGACTAACCATGCTACTGTATTTCAAGAGCCCTGGTCATATTTTATATCTAAAATATTTCCAACAGTGTTTAGTAGTTTTTTTTTTTTTTTTTTTTTTTAATATAGCTTTTCTACTATGAATCAACTTCTATTGTATCTGGAAAATACTATCCTTGATTAAGTCTTATGCCAGTCTTTTTTTTTTTTTTTTTCAAATAAACTGATGTTTAGTATTTGAAAGAGTTTTAGTAAGGTGTATTTTTTTTTTTTTTTTTTTTTTTTTTTTTGCAAATATCCTGAAATTGAAATGTAAGTAAATATAAAAATTTGTAAGATCTTCTCTGGAATTAAGTATAAATTATCTTTAATATGCATAATGTAGTAAAAAAATATGTATCTCTCTCTCTCTCTCTCTCTCTTTTTTTTTTAATAATTGTCCAAATTTATATTTTAGCCTGTGAAGAAAAAGAAAATAAAAAGAGAAATCAAAATTTTGGAAAATCTTAGAGGTGGTCCTAACATTATTGCCCTTCAATCAGTTGTGAAAGATTTTGTTGTAAGTATTTTACTTGTTGTATAGTAATTGTCAATGTTTGTTTCTGTAAAACCTCCCTACCAAATTTAAATCTGCATAAAAGTGTTTTAGCATTTTAACTGAAATCAGATGAGTTTAAAGAACAATTAAAATACAAAATTAGAATAAGATGATTGCATTTACAAATACCAAATTTGATATTAAAAAGGTAGGAAATGCTCAGAGAATATCTTAAACTAAGAAACTTCTTTTGAAAACTTCTTAAATGATCACAAATCAAAATCACCTGGAAAAAATATAACTCATCTAGGAATGTATTGAATATTTTGGTATTCATACCACACTACAGAATATTCGATTTGGCTGAATCTATAAAAATTAATTTTTTTAAATTATACTATACAAGATACTATACAAATCAATGCATTCAAATTCCAATAATTTATTTGGAATTAAAAATCAATGTACTATTTGAATATGTGTTTAGGAATTTTATTGAATGCCCTCTATTACTTTTCTTTTCTTCTTCTTTTTTTTTTTTTTTTTTTTTTAAGGGTGTTAAAACACAAATATCATTAGTCCTGTCGTACTAAATTAAATTCTATCATAGACAGAATTTCATCCATAGTCTTGTATTTTTATTTATATATACAGGGCTGAAACTTTTCAGGGGCTACCCCTGAATTCAGGGTTTTTGAAAATTTTGCTGTCTCTGCATTTCATGTTAAATTATTTTGTTTTTATAAAAATTTCCCATTTTGAATGCTTAATTTTACTTTATAATGTATTAAGAACTCTCAAATATCACTTATTATTGGTAGTCATATGATATATCATTAATAAGTCTCCCCTAGCTGCATGCAAGTAGCAGTTTTCAGGGTTTTTTTTATATGTTAGGTAGTTGCACCCCTGTATAATGTATATATATAAATGATAGATATTATAATAAAATTTAATCTTAAAATTTAGCAATTAGTAGATACAAAACAATACCAACACAAAATAATAGAACTGATTTTAACTAATAGGACAGACTGAAACAAAATTGTTGTGATGCAGATTAAGAACCAATAAGAGACAAAAACAATTTAAATTACTTACACCGACATGAATGATAATAATAAAAAAAGGACCATTAAACTTAATGATAGAGAAAACAAATAAATGACCACAGAAATAATTGGATAAAAATGCTTAAAATTAGAAGTAAATACTCATCAGGGGGCATGTACTTCATAAAGCTGTGAAAGCTGCATCGATTTCATAAAACAATATAGGTAATCATAGAAATTTATATTGTTCCAGCCCCGATCGAAGCAGCAAAACCATATTAACCCTTTCAACCCCACTGGGACATATATGTCCCAGAGATATTTTTAATTTACCCAATGGGATAAATAAGCGTGAAACTTATTAGATTGCATGTCCCACTGGTTTTCTGTGATAACATTCTTATGTTAGTATGATTTTGTGTATTTTCAAATTTTCATGTATATACTCGTATTTTCAAAAGTATTATAAAAATTTATCTTATTTTTGGAAAGGAAAAAACTGGTAGTGAAAGGGTTAAATGAGAAATTAATTAAAAAATTAAATTAAATTTTCATGGAATCCAGAGAGAAAACTAGAAAAAAGCATAGTAGCCACATGTAAAACTTTTAACACAAACTGGAGAATAGGATGATGGCAACAAAAAAAATGAAATTAAAAATAAAAGCTTTGCAAACATTGATTAATCGATAAAAAATGAACGACTGAGCATTTTCATTAACGATAAAAATACACAGAGTAATTATTTATTGAGTTAGTGAAAGTATTTTAAAGTTAATTAAAGTTTAAGCTAGTTAATTCTTAATTTAAATTGTACGTACATCAAGAAACATTAAAACTTTCAAAGAAAGGATTAAAGAAAGAAGACAGTAAGTCAGCAGTGAGCAAGGGCCATCTAGCGTTTAGCTAGATAAACAGTAAGTCAGTTAAATTATTTCAGGATCAAACAAACCAATGCTATAAGGAGTGTATTTAAGAAGTTTTAACTGCATGATTAAGAGAAAATGTGGCACCAATTAAGTAATTAGAGTTATGATTAGTGCATCTTGTTAATGTTAAACCTAAAAAATTAAACTAATAGTTGATCTTAATTTTATTAAACCTAAATTAATTAAACTGAAAGTCAAAGTATTAAGAAGAATCAAATGTTAAGTTTTAAAAAGACTCAATCACAAGCAATAATCCCAAAAAGCACACATGTAAGGATAAGCAATACAAAGCAGTCTTCAATAATTAGTTATTATTTTAAATATATATATATATATATATATAATAAAGATGATCTATCAAGCATAGTAGAAGCCAAGCAACAGATAGAAGACCACTGAAACACCAATGACCAATAAGATAAAAAAAAATCACCAGTGGATGAAATACACTAATGCAAAGAAACCAGATCCACCAATCAGCAGCCCGCAAAACAAACGAATCAATAAAGCAAAACAACAAATCCCAACCTAAAACCACAAACTTATCAAAAGCAATGAAAAAACAACCCAAGAAACACAAGACAGGAAGAAGGAGGCAGGCGGCAAGACTTGTGACTTGCCTGTGGGGTTACACTAGTTTTATGCCGGCAACACTCCCCCAGCCTGCCACAACCAGAACAGGAACCATATGGATATAAAAATGCAAATTTCAAAGCAGATGAACAACAATGAAACCACGAAGCCACAATGAAATTCACCGATTGATCACATTGTGTTTAACAGTATAATTAGAACATTAAATATAGTTGACAACTCAAAAAGGAAAAAACTGAAATTTTAATGGAAAATGAAAGTTTGCATAGTAATACAAAGGAAATGCAACAAGCCTTCTACTTTTTTTTAATTTAATTTCACATACCCACCCAACCATCCAGCCTTACAACACCACCCCACCTCCGTAATCAAACATCTGCCCACCCAACCGCCACCTTTTTTATTGTCTTTTATTATTTTATAATTTTTTTTGTTGATATACACAAGAGTGTACACAGCTTTTTTTTTTTTTGTACTGACAGAGACATGGTTAAGGATATAAAAATATATATACTAGCAGGCTTTGCCCGCTTCGCTGGCCACTAAATTTAAAGGAAACTCTTTTCTATATAGCTTTATAAAAATAAAATAAAATAAATTACTGAAATTGTTCAAAAGCTTGCTCCAGGTCCCTGCTGCATTCGGCAGCGATTTGGTCATCCACTGCAACTCGGGCGCTTGTCCCTATTACCTGCGACAATAGTTTACCAGTGAGCTTCCATTTAGGTGCTTATTATGTAACAGTTTCGGAATAGATAGTATCGAAAAAATTGGAGTTTGCCATTTATATTTGAATCCCAGTTACATGTGAACAACACTATACGTGTTATTCACATGTAACACGGACTGGACTCAAATGTAACTGGGTTTAGACAACATAATATTTGCTTTTACGTTATTTCATATGTTTATTTTGTTTATCCAATCAACCATTAAATGACAGCAATTTCTAGCCAAATAATACATACAATATGCTGTGACCGGCTACGTCTGTCGCATGAGACAATTAATTTTTTGTGTTTATATATAATTCATGGGTTTTAAACCTGATAGTACAGCCTTAATATAGTTCTCTTTGGCGGCTTTTGAATTTTTGTCACCATTTTAGACTTAATCCCTTGTAACAATATGCTATGAGTGCTATTTCTGCTGTAATTTAGACAACTAATCTTTTTATGGTTATATATTTCCCATTAAACATATTTTTATTTATTTATTTAAATATTAATTTGAATTTTTCAAATATTTCTGTTCGACAGCGTGCAAGTGCAGTAACACACAGAGGCTAATTTGTTTGTGTGATAAATTAGCATAGTGATTATTATATAAAAAAATAAATAGGTAAACATTATCGTGTTACACAACTTTATTATGTCGCTCCACCGGCGGCTTTTGAATTTTTGTCGCCATATTAGCGATGTATTTTTTTTTTTTTTTTTTTTTTATGAAAAGACTATTTTGTTAATAATTTTATCAGACTCTTTTTTGTTTATACATAAGAATCCTTTTTATTCAGCTTATATTTTTAATGTATTTTAGGTTTAAAATAGTGCTTGCTGAAATAAATTTCCTATCATT